>VFFE01007147.1:2427234-2782314 GCA_008921705.1 Burhinus oedicnemus
ATTCCATTCCATTCCATTCCATTCCATTCCATTCCATTCCATTCCATTCCATTCCATCCTGTCCTAAATTATGGGTCAGGTGGAGGTGGACTAAGACGATCACTATAAAACATTCTTGGCCTCTTGAATAAGTAGTGAGCTGTTCAGTGAGCTCAGAGCGTGTCGTGAGGGAAGTGCATGGATCCACCTCCTGATTCCTTTCCCTGTTAAACAGGAATATTGCATTGGTTAATCACTTTAGCAACACATGAATAAGTTGGTCCCTGGCCCTTGAGGAATGGCACAAATTTGATTTCAGCAATTTTAGTGACTAGACCAGAAGGTACAGAAGGGCTGTCAGTCTCTTGCCATAAGACCCAGTGATGCTTGTAGGAAAGGCTGAGCATCAGTGAGCCCTGGGAGCCAGCTGAGTGTGGGGACAGATCCTGTTTGAGCTCTTAAACTTCACTGCAGGCAGTGCTGCCGACAGCTGCCGCAAGATACCGAACTTTGGGATTGTTTTTTCTTAGCTAGGGTCTTTCCATTTGCATGTTACATTTGTAATGGTGTTGATTTCCAAGGTCAAATTTCTTTTCCATAAGAATTGTCGCAGAAAGGGGTGGGATGAAAAGGACTTTATTGTGGAACTGGAAATCAAAATGAACATCAGTGAAACTTGTCTGACATGAGGAATTTTACCAGCAAAGGTGCAAAGGTGCATTGGTACTTATGCAAGTGTGTCCCTGTGTGACTACAGAAAATTATGGAGCTATCATTATGGCATCCTAATTATATCACTGCAGTTTTGCTGTTAAAAATCCCTTGTATATAAACCATCTAGAGAAAACTGTCATTCTTTCAATAAAATAAACCTGTTATAATTTAATTTAGAAGAGCTACACGATCCCTGTGGTGTGAATTCTTTATCACTACTTAGAATGCAATAGCAAGGCCACAGTGAGCAGTGCTGTGATTTATTTGTGTGATGACGGTGTTTTGGAAAGGACTTGGTTGGGAGCCAAGGAAAAAGAGCCAATTGAAGCTGCTTAGGAAGTATCACCCATGTAGTTCCTTCAGCTATAAAGTGATGACCTTAACACTGTAGCTGTATCTGTAAAATGAAATAGTGCCCAGCTTGTCTACAGTGTGTAGAATTGACCTTTTTGGACTGTAAGAAGGATACACTAAATCTCTCTCAAAATTACAGCTCTCCTTCTCAGAGTACTGAACAAACCCCATAGGGCTTCCCAAGGTGACCTGGTAATTATCTTTAGGTTATGCTCTGAGATATGTTTTATAACTCTGTGCTATGTGCAATATACTTTATATAATTGACAAATAATACATACTATTGCATGCTAAGTTATACTTTTTACAATTAAATTAAGACATTAATGTCTATTAATATTTATAATGCTGTGACACTAACATATTAATTATATAATGTATTAATAATTGTGATGCTATAACACTATTTTAACAGAGTGTTCTAAGAAATTTAGCACTGCAAAAAATGAACTCCACAGTTATAGTGGGGTTCAGGCTTCTCCTGCAATTTAAACTTGACAACAACTAGTTGTTTGGTTTTTTTAACATATGTGTGTGTGTGCGCGCGTGTATGTCTGCATATAAATTTATTATATATATACACACATGTACACACACACATGGAATTTTTAGTGGGAAATCTTAGGAGTCGCCAAATTTGGTAGCTTGATAGAGGCAAGGCAGCGACAGCCCTGTGTTCCCAGGTCCAGGCAGTAGCGATGCGGAGCTTCTGTTCCCGATAGCGAGATGTGCGTGTGTCTGGCCGTGCAGATCAACAGAGGCAGAAACACTCAGCATTCAGGCAAACACAAACAGCACCAGTGGCCTCATCCTGTTCCCCTCTCTGGTTGATCGGGATGAAAACCTGTTAGTAGAAACTATGCATGCATACACACGGTATGGATTCCCCAGTAACTGGCCTTAGACCGTCCATGCAATAGCTGGGTCCTCTCATCACCAGTAACCTCCCACACAGGCACGTGCTTACAGACAGGTCTCTCAGTTGATTCCCTGACCCCCAGTCTTCCCGTAGCTGTCCTGGACCTCCTGGTTTCTCCTATAGCCAACTCCCAGGATGTCTGGTCTCTCCAGTATCTGGCCCAGACTTGTGGTCACTTTCCTACCTGGCTCCCAAAGCTCTTACTCTACGTGCAAGCTAGTCCAGCTTGATATTCATTAGTGATCACACACCGAGATACGTACCCACACAATCTGCACACTCTCGCTCGCTCTGGTTGCTGCAGGACACACACAGGGGTCCTCTGACCTGTGACCTGACTCCAGTTGCCGGCACTGAGACTCCATACACACATGTACGTGCAGGTCAATGGAAGGGTCTGAAATAGTTGAGCAGGAATAAACAGCTGGAGAAAGGGTTGCAAGTTGGCGAAGTCCTGGTGCAGCTCCTTCCAGCCAAATTCTCTTCAATTTCCTGCAAAATTGTGGCTGCCTGCCTGCAACCATACAGCTAGTGAAACAAGAGTTTTTTAAAAATTCCTTAAATCTAGAGGAACCGAATGGTCAACCCCTTGAATTACAGATCATGATACTGGTACAAGATTATAAGAGAAACACTGACAGACTGGAGGGAGTCCAGTGGAGGGCCAGTAGGATGCTTTGGGGCTGGAGTACATGGCACAGGAGGGGAGGCTGGAGAAGAGAAGGCTGAGGTGCTTCCTTCTGCTTCCTAAAAATGGTTATACATAAACCAAAGATAGGCTCCTCTCAGACATGCAAAATAAAAAGGCAAGAGACAGGAGTTGTGACAGGGGAAATTCTGAGCTCTTATTTGAAAAAAAAAAAAATTAATCAAAAGGGTGGTGAAGCCCTGGCATGGGTGCTTCAGAGGCTGGGCAAAAAAGAGATCTCCACAGCCATAAGGGCTTTAAAAAGTTGTTTCAGAAAAAAGTAAATTCTCAAGAAAACATAGACTTACAGGACATTAAAAGAAAATAATCTAGGATGATGTTCAAATAGCAAACAAGATTTTTGGTATTGAATTTTTAGAGCAATTCTTTAAAGTTCTAAACCCAAAATACTTGCAGTTGGAGTTGCTTATTCAATTCTCAAGAGTTATTGCAACAGTCTGTGGAAGAGCTGTACTGTTTTATTAAATTCTATAGGAGTTTACGGTTAGGAAGTTTAAGGGAATAATTAGCAATAATCCTCACTAATATCCGAGTTAGATTCAAGCCTGCAGAGTTGAAAACTGCCGTGTTTTTATTCCTGTCACCCCTAGCCTTCACCAATGTAATTTCTACTACCTTCTCATCCTTATGCAAACCCAGGGAGACCTATGAAATACTATTCAGCATTTACAAAACGTTACCTTGTTTAGCCTTGAAATGCTGGCACTCGGCTGCAGTTCCAAACGCACTCTCGTTTCAAAGCCGTTTTTCTAAGTTAACACTGCTTGGAGCTGCAACTGCAGTACAGAGGATCAGATAGTGGGCAACTATTGACTTAAAATAAAAATGTTTTCCCAAGTATGCTTACAAGATGTTCAAGTTTTTCCAGTGCTGTATGGTATCTGAAAGGTGAGAGGGTTGGGGAGCTGCCGAAGTGAAAGCAAATCTCTCTGTAGAAGGTTTGTAATAGCAAGTTTGAATCTCCAGTATTAGTAACAAAGCAAAACAAACCCTACTTGTCCATACTAAGGTGCTCTGTGATTTGAGAGAGGTGCTTTTACTACTGCAACCACAGGATTATCAGTAATGCCTGGTATGAAATGCATTCATTGAATTACTTGCTCTGGCTTCAAGCCTTGCCTGGGGTCACATTTCAGCCCTGTTTGCCTGTCCCCGTGGCGTGTTACTCTGTTCCACTGGCTTAGCACTGTTTCTGTGAGATATTACGAGTATTGGTCTTCTGCATATAAAGAATAAGCTGAAATTCTCCAATCTATAGCCTATCTGAAAAACAGTCTGGTCTAGGGGTAGTCTGAGCTCCAGGAAAGTATCTGATTAAGGCCTCTCCTGGAAGAAAGTTCTGTTTCACATTTACAGTCTCAAAAGCATCTGCAAGGAAGCTGAGGAAACCAGAAGAAGATAACAGTAGATATTGAAAAAAACAATACAGAAAACAAGAGGATTAAAAAATTAAAGAATCTGTGTCAATCAGGAAAAAGGCAATGTTTTATTCACTAACACAGTTAATTGCACTGACTTCATGTGTTTCAGATAATGGGAAATTGCTAATTTCTAAGTATGTTCTTTTTTCATTATGTTGATTTTTCTAAATTATATGTGTACACATCTATAGTTGTAACTACAAAAGCTCAAAATGGGATATTTTAAGAAGACATTACTATAACTTAGCTATAGCTCACTGCAGATATTAATTCTGGCTTGAATTATGTGTAGTAGTTCATTAACTGTTAAAATCCTTTGAGTTTCCTTGTAATTTATTAGAAGTTCTGGATCATATCCAAACTGTACAAAGAGTTTTATTGTGATTGTCTCTATTCCTCCAGCATGCACTCACGGAGATGGTTCCTGGTGAAAGTTGAAATTTGTCTTCTGATGACTGGCGAGCTGGTGTGTTGCTCTGTGCCTTGTCAAGCAAAACTAGAACTGTACTTAGCGGAAGCAGGAGAAGAGGGTTTACCACTTTTAGACAACCATGGTAAAATACGATATATGGATGAGTTTTTGTATGCTTTACTGTTATCCTCCATCTGGCTGGGAGGAAAGCTGTCATATCATCTGTGCTTTTGTGAACCTCTCCATCAGTTGCTGTGGTTTCAAAAAGGCAGGGTTGTAACTCTATAACGGTAAGTAAAGGATGATATTTAGATTTACAGTACCTATAAAATGATGATATTCTGTATGTAACTGTTATTTTTCTCTAGTCTGCATATGTGTTAAGGGTTGGAACTGGCTGTTGGATGAGGACTGAGCAACAGTTCCCTGGAGAGGCAATGGTGAAAATGGTTCTTGGGAACTGACGTTGCTGGGTGGGATAGAGTTACAGTCAGCATTAAGGGTTGTGTTTGGGAGTAGCGGAGAGTAATTGCTGATGACTGATAGGAGTCAAACTCTGGACTTTGGAAAAATAAATTGTACATGGTATTTGAAAGGAACATTTCCGTCTCATTAGAGGGAAAAATGATCTATCATTTTTGTGAGGCGCTTCTTTTGGTTGTTTATTCTGTCTTCAGAGTGTAAATCCCTGCTTTGGTAATGACATTGGTCTTTTGAATTGAGGAGATGTTTAGCACTTGACTCTTACACATTGGTTTAATTTCAGAGTATGGATGCCCACCAGCAAAGATTCCATGTCCTTGACACAATCTTTAAAAAAGAGAATTGCTAAACCCAAAAGTTTTGAGATTGCTTTTGTTATCCCAGATTTTAAAAGCGTTTGGTCGGCTTAATGCTTTAGGTTTCTTTTATGCTTTTATCATGCTTTCAACCTGAAATACGTGTTTTTAGAGAAAAGCTCAAATTACCACCTGCTTTAACATTGTCTTCCCTAGACAGGCTAATGAGTGAGCCACCAAAGAATTTCCTGATAAAATAATGAGAGTTTATGTCACTTCCACTCCAAGATGAGCCATGACAAAATGGAGTAGATTTGACTGTGGCAGTACAGCTGGGATGTTTTCCTCAAATAATTGCTTGCATTCAGTTCCTGGATTGACAATGGTGATTTCACATCCCAGAATTTGAGGACGAAGAAAGGAGTGGCAAATGTCTTTGGCCATGTTTAATACACCCTGCCTTATCTCTGTTTGGAGTGGACACTTGTAAGGCTGTAGTTTATATTCCAGATAATAATGCAGAGAAATATACTTGATGAGGAGTGATAAAATCATTTGATAATACCTTTATCATCTTACTTTCTTGACTGTCATATTCTGTGGTCTATGAATAGCTGATTAGGTGATCTGCTGTATCATTTTACTAAACTAAAATAGTTTCTTGCAGCCATCCAAAAGAGATTTTTTCATGCTCGCCAGGAAAGAGTCAATGAGCTCTGTAAGCTATTCCTCATGTACTTATGAAGTGCTTCTTACCTTGGTATACAAGTGCCATTGAAGTCCTCAAACACCTGCCATTGGCTACATGTTTATGCATTTCATTCAGTAAAGAGCATCCCAGTAGTTCCCTCCCTGGTACCACATGTAGTGGTACAAAAGGTCACTGGAGACTTGTTACTGAAAATTCAGCAAGGATGCTGAAAACAATTCAGATTTTGGGTTACTAAACCATGAATCAATGCATAAAGAAATGCCAACACTTTCAAAAGAACTACCAATGAATATAGTGCAAATTTGGCACACTTAAAGAGGAAAAAAAAGAGCATTAATTCTCTACAGTCACTGTGTTTTGCTCTGAAGAATATCATGTCATTCCTGATCATGCCCATGCCTAATCCAGTATCTTCTCTCTGACAGTGGTCAGCGCCAGATGTTTCAGGTATTGTGCTTTGTTTCTCATTAGCCACTCACCATCAAAGCATTCAATCCCTTCAATATCTTGAGCTTGAATGAACTCAAGTTATTTTGAGATTGCTGTTGGAAGACGAGAGGAAGGAGTTGTTTCAACAAGTGATCTGCATTAATTGCAGGGGTTGAAACCTTCCCTGATCCGGAATTGGTAATATGAAAGGCATGCTCTAGGATGGCTGTTCTGACAGAATAATTGAATATTCAGAGGAGCCAGTAGAGTCTTGACTGCACTTTGGTTGTATTCCTCAGGCTCCCTAATAGGTCAGCCTCAGGGAAAAGTCCTAATGCGTAACAGTGTGGGAAGTGGGGTTTAATGTTTTGTGTTATATTCTGTTTTTGTTTGTAGTTTCCGTTTCCTGATGCCCAACCTGTATGGTTGCCTTACTTTTGAGGGAGGAGAGCTGATCTGACTACAGGACTAAGTGTACAGCATCACACAGGACACGTATTCTACTGACTGGGAAAGGAGATGCACTCCAGTAGTTCATTTTATCCCCACAGTGCTTCCTTGAACAAGTGAGATAAAGGCACTAAATTAAATGCTGCTGTTCCCTGATCTGATGCAGCCCTGTCACTTACTCTAATTATTGGGGCTGCCTTTTTATTCTAAGCAAATGCTGCCCTGGGGACTTGGAAATTAATATGTTGATTTGAGTAAATACCTATTTGGCACACACCTTGAGGCACTGTAGCAACAGAACTGCTAAATAAGAACTACAGACTAAAATTCAGAGAAATCAGGAATCCAGCCCTCATAGTGGCAGCTTGAAAGCTCAAGCTAAATTACCGTGTGTTGGTTATCTCAAAGAACAATGATTATAGTTGTTTTAGACACCTTGAAATTTGTTCGGATCAGTATTCTTTCACACAACTCCTGAGCTAGGTTTCAGTGTTGATGTGGAAGAAGAACTATTCCCAGTAAAAGCTCTGGATGAGACCATACTATTTTGGAGAGTAAGAGGAAGTTGCTGGATATGGCTTTAGAGACAGAGAAAAGGCCCTGGGAGTGTTTAACTTAGTGGAGTAAATATACCCTACAGATGTGTTCCCAAGGATAACTATAGGTGACATTGAAATGGTTCTGGGTAAGCCATGTGAATTCTCTCCAACCAGATGAATTGTGTTTCCCTGTGTGCATTATCATGACTTGGAAGACAGGGTGACAGGATGAACGTGAGGAAGAGTGCACCTTGCAGCAATGAAGGATAATTGCATACCAAGCTGGCCCCTCAGTATAGCAAAGATGTTGAGAAGCTGGAGAGAGTCCTTTTGGCTGCCAAGAAGGCAAGGGTGGTGGAACATATGATAAATAATAAGAGACTAAGGGAGCTGGTCTGTTAATCTAGAAGTAAAGAATAAGGAGAGCGGGATCTAATTACTGTTTTGCACTACCTAATGGTATAGAGGAAATGGAACCAGTCTTTTCTCTGAAATGCACAACCAGAGGGAACAAACAAAAGTCATAACATTGGAAATTCCAATTGCATGTAATGAAAAAGTTTTTCACTGTGAAAATTGTTAAGCGTTGGCACAGGTTGCCCAGAGAGGTTGTAGAGGCCCCATCCTTGATAATATTTAGAACTGGACAAGGCCCTGGGAAAACTGGTTTAAGTTGGGCCTTCTTTGATCAGAATGTTGGACAAGATGACTTCAAGAGGTAGGAGCCTAAATTATTCTATGATTATGGACCACCAAGAGAATAGTCACATTTTAGCCATTTTTTAAAAACAAGTCGAAGATACACCTCAGGTTCCCTTTTAGGAATTTGTGCAGGGATTACTTGTTTCTCTTAATGGTTTTGGCTTTTCTCTCTACTCCATCTCTTAAAAGGATTGCTACTGGTAGACTTGTGTTGGTGGCCAGTAGTGGGAAGGGGACTTCCAAACTCATTACAGAGAGGACGTCTGTAGGGTTGGATGGACCGTGGCTGACCTTGACATGGGACGTGCTATAGAGTTCCCTGCAGTTGGTCACCACAGTGGTTTCCCCTCATGCATGAGTGTGGCAAAGTCAGGATTTGTTTGGCAGTTGCCATGGCAACCTGACTGCAATCAGCCCTTTTAACTCAGTGTAACTTTAACAAGGCTTTCTCCCCATGCTTTATTCTTGTTAACGACTTTATTATTGTGGATAACGTCATCCTCTAACAAAACAAGGAGAGATTTGATTCTGTATACTGTTTTCCTTCTAAAAAGATTGAAACTTTGCAGTTGGAGAGAAAGCAAAGCTTTTGTGTCAAAGGCCTAGAACAGAAGGTGCAAACAGAAGAATTAAAATGGTATACTGTGAAGGGAGATCAAAGATATGACTGGTGTGCCATGATGGAATAGGACCTCACACAACCAACTCTAACCCCAGCTTTTCCCTTAGTGGCTCTGTATCTGGGCCTTTCTTGCCCATGATCATAAGTTCACAGGAAAAGTGGCGTTGGAAGGGACTTCAGTTCTCCAGTCTAACCTCCTGCTCAAAACAGGGTCAACTAGAAATCAGACCAGGTTGCTCAGGGCTTTATGCAGTAAGGTGTTGAAAACCTCCAAGGATGTAGACTGCACAACTTCTCTGGGCAAACTGCTCCACTGCTTGACTGCCCTGGCAGTGAAAAAGTTGCTCCATATACCTGGTCTGAAACTCTCTTGTTTCATCTTGTGCCTCTCTTATCTCTTACTCTCCTACCATGCACGACTGTGAAGAGCCTGGCTCCATCCTTGATAACCTCCCTCTAGAATCATAGAAAGAATCATAGAATCGTTTAGGTTGGAAAAGACCTTTAAGATCATCTAGTCCAACCATTGACCCTACTCTACCAGGTCTGCCACTAAACCATGTCTCTAAGCACCACATCTACACAACTTTTAAACACATCTAGGGGTGGCGACTCAACCACCTCCCTGGGCAGCCTGTTCCAATGGTTGAGAACTCTTTCAGTGAAAAACTTTTTCCTAATGTCCAGCCTAAACCTCCCCTGGCACAACTTGAACCCGTTTCCTCTTGTCCTATCACTAGTTACTTGGGAGAAGAGACCAGCTCCCATCTCACTACAACTTCCTTTCAGGTAGATGTAGAGAGCAAGAAGATCTCCCCTGAGCCTTCTTTTCTCCAGACTAAACAATCCTAATTCCTTCAGCTGCTCCTCATAAGACATGTTCTCTAGACCCCTCACCAGCTTTGTTGCCCTTCTCTGGACATCCTCCAGCACCTCAGTGTCCCTCCTATACTGTGGCGCCCAAAACTGAACACAGTAGTCAAACTGCGGCCTCACCAGTGCTGAGTACAGGGGCACCATCACTTCCCTACTCCTGCTGGCCACACTATTCCTGATACAGGCCAAGATGCCATTGACATCTAGATACTAGCAAGCTGCTATTAGTTTCCCTCAAAGCTGTCTCTTCTGCAGGCTGAACAAGCCATTTCTTACAGGGCAAGTGCTCCAGCTCCCAACCACCTTGGTGGCCCTCTGTTGAACTCACTCCAGTTTACTGAAGTCTGTCTTGTATTGGGGGGGGGGAAGAGGGGGGGCAAAAATTGAATGCAGTATCTAGATGTGGTCTAAATGATGAGTCTGTCTCAGCTGCATTTCCTGTAAACTTGACAGATATGCCAATGTAAATAAGTGGTATGATTGGACTAAGAGTTTGGAGCATCTGAATGTTGCTTCCACTAATATATATAACATGACTGAAGGCCAAATCACCAAGCCTCAAACGCTGCCATGTCATTGTCTCTCTTGTTTGCACGTGTGTGAGATGAGTAATAAAATCCCTCATTGCTTGTTAGTTGTGTGGTTTTTAGACTGCACTGCTGTAAATCACCTAAATGTTAACTGCGTTTCACTAATGATGTTTTTTGTCATGGTTTTTGCAGGTTACATATCACAAGTACTAAAGAATTACACTGACCATGCCTGTGATGGAGAATATGTCTCCCTGAGATGTCCTCACAAAACTACCATCAGCATCCAGTCTTCTTTTTATGGCCGTATTGTACCGAGTCATCAGATGTGTCCTACTCGCTATCCCCACTCCTATGCAACTTTAATTAAAGAAGATGTTGCCTGTTCAGTTGGCACTTCCCTTCAGGTATTGCATGTTAAACTGGATCTGTTCATTTTGGACTTCATCTTTCCTTGGCCAGGCAGCAGTTGTCTGTGCTGGTGCTGCATAGACCTGTATTAAGCAGTGATACCCAGCATGGGAGCACTGACATCTCACACAGCTTAGCGGATAATTCATCTTGATAGTTTAGACAGGACTGAATTAGATTTTGCTGATGAATTTCTTAATTTTCCTGCAATTCTAGTCAGTAACCGTTCAGGAATGTGGTTGAAACAGAATTACACTGCAAGACCACATTATGTTTGACTGGGTTCGAAGATACTTTTTTTATAGTTTTCCTTGCCAATGGTTAGCGTTTTCAACACATTCAGAAGTTGCTGTGGTGTTATTTTTGCTTCAGAACTGATCCTATTTCAAGAGGCTTTTACTTTGGTAACTTAAAACCCAGAGAGAATCCTTGCCTTTGTGTCTTCTGGGTCATTTGGCTCTTAGGCCACTGTAAGTGATCATTGAATCATAGAATAGTTTGGGTTGGAAGGGACCTTTAAAGGTCATCTAGTCCAACCACCCTGCAATGAGCAGGGACATCTTCAACTAGATCAGGTTGCTCAGAGCCCTGCCCAACCTGACCTTGAATGTTTCCAGGGATGGGGCATCTACCACCATGGATCACTTAAGTTTTAACCTCCCAAGCATCAGTAGTTAATCAGCTCTGTCCATTTGCGTAGGGGATGTTGACTATATGAATCCTCCCAAGAGCACATATGATGTCAGCAAATCAAAGGATTATTTGGAAGGTGCCAGTGTTACTCAACTGTCAGTAGGAACAACTAAAATTAGAAACATGAGTTGGCTGATGTTGTTGAGATGAATGGAGTGGATGTTGAAATAAGAACAAGTCTTTCCAAGTGCAGGATTTGCGACTGTGAAAACTTTTGGGCAAAGATCTCAAGCATTCAATGTGTTTATGGCTATGAATCAATAATATCTCATAATAGAAATTTATAGCAGTACTAGATTAATGAACCTACACGGCTAGTGAATAATTTGGCTAAAGGCCAGAGTTTCCCACATTACTTCTCCCTCTTGCATACAGGGTTTTTAAGAGGAATTTACAGCTTTTTTTTAAAGTTGATATGAGTGCTTTGGCTTCCAAATGTCAGTAGTAAATTCTCAAGAAATTGCATAGTGTTGGTGTTTGCCTGTAGTGTAACCCTTAAGCTGACGGATTTGCAGTGGCCCTCATAACACTTCCACGGCACAACAAATGACTGAGTTGTAGTGTGGGAGGACGTGGTCCTTATCAGTGGAAGGTTTTTCCCAGTTATGATAATGAAAGTTCGTAATATGACTGTTGTTTAGGGTGGGGCAACATGAACTGAAGACTTTGGCAGAGGCTAGCCTTCCCTTTGTTTTATTTATTTACTGCAAAATTTACTTGAAACATTTCATTTACCAGCATGATTGATAGCTATGTGCTTAGCCTCATCCCTTGTGAGTGAGTGGCCCACTGAAGGCATCTGGAAGAACTTGAGAACAGGGAAGATGTAACCTTTGGTTTTCCATGCCATGGTTTTATGTGCAAGAGGGATTTAAAAGAGATCCTTACCTGCCTGGCTTAGCTCCTTGTGTCCTCAGAGCTGTTCCCCATTAGCTTTGCCTCCAACACTTACAGTGCTTGTAATTACCACTCCCCTATTTATCACTGTGAGATCTGTGTTCCCTGTAGGCAGACTCGCAGCAGATCTCTTGCACAGTAAGCTTGTTACATGACTGAGACTAGAACACTCCTATTCACTCATTTTGGGGGATGCAGATGTGCTAGGAAAGTAGCTGACATTCTCTGTTCTGCCACAAATTTCTTGAAGGACCTTGGGCAAATTCCTGAGTCTCTTTGGAGAAGACCACACTGCCTCTTTGGTGCCCCCAAATCTGCCTTTGATACCTCAATGTGCTGCGCTTGGCCAGGGTAGGATGTGTTCGAATGCCAGAGATGAATCTTGTCTTCTTTCTCAACCCTGGAGGGGGTGAGGCCTCTCTGAAGGGTAACCCAGAAACTCCACAAGCCGAGTGGCAAGCTGCCTGCAGCTCACTGGTAGGAAATGCATGTATGTAGGAAAATTGGAAAGCTGTAGACAAGAAAATTGTGTGTATTTTTGTGGTTTTGAAACTCAGCTATATAGCTGCTATAGGCAGGACCAATTGTGCGAGTATTCTGATTGTCAGTAATTTAAAAAGTCAGCCAAACCAAACCCTTCAAAATTAAATATATAAAATCACTGTGTCTAATCAAACCCATGACTGTATAAATTTGCTCCATCTCTGGAGAGTGGCCTGGAGGGAGTGTAAGAGGCAGTTATTAATACTATTCCCTGCAAACGCTACCTGTGAGTAACAGTTAATTCCCATTTAGAAGCTCTCTCCCCTGTAAATATCCAGTTCAGACATTGTTTCTATGTTAAAAAGGGAAAAGAAAGGGTTGATTACCTTGAGACGAGCACTGCTAATCCAGCCTTATGTGGTTGGCTGCCAGGATCCCTTGCTTTAGTCGCTTGTTTTTGTTTGAAATGAAATGCAGACCACTTGGGAGAGCGTGTCCGAGACATTAAGGCAGTGACCCCAAACTACACATTTCTGTTATTCTAACACGGTAATGTCAGATTCAGTGGGAGATTTCCAAATGCACGAAGAATTTGGACATTCAGACTGGGATTTCAGTTTTGATGTGATTGGTCTCTTGTTAACTTTTAGATCAAGTCACATGAATATGGAGAGATCAGAACAACAAAATAAAGTTGTGTCGAAAGCCAGACATTATTTGCTTTTTAAACAGCTCCCTCCGCTCCCCCAATTCCACTCAGTTTAACAGGGGAGCCCAGACTTAGCATAAGTCACATGAGATTTATGGCAGGCAGGAAGGAGAGATTTGTGCTGTATTCGTGAAGCACCTTTGAGATATTTCGAAGATGGAAATGTAGAAAATGCCAACTCATCCTTAATAATAGAAGGTAATCTGAAGCACTACTGCTGTTAATTAACAGTCTGGTCTGGTATTGGCTTTTCTGTACTTCCCTTGTGGCGTCCTGCAGAGGGTATTCCTGACTGTGAAGCGAGAGCAATGTCCTTGTCCCAGCCAGGAGGGATGGATGGGAGACAGAGAAGAGGAACATGTGGAGCCTTGGTGGCTCTGGTAAAAGGAACCTGTGAAGTGCAAACTGTCCTGCCTTTGCAGAGGAGGTCTGTGAGGAGGAGCTTTATGGTGGCTGAACGATCTCTTTTCTTGCTTGTAGGTCAGGAAGAGCAGCTGCCAGGACCAAAATCTATTCATCTTTCACCCAGAAAAGTAAAATTTTGAATATTAAGGGTCATTTCGGCATATTGAGGTCTTGCCAGTGAAAATGGTTGGCAGTAGGTAAGGGGTGTTTATCCACACTGCATAATTTATGCAGAGAGAGGAGTTGTGTGCTCACTGGAAAATCTGTATCATTAAAGCAAGATCATGCAAAAATGTTAGTTTGGGGGCTCAAGAGCAGAGCTGCGTTAGCATGGTCCTGCATGGGTGTCTTTGGGCTGACCTGTAACTCCCATGTACCTTTACCCCTTTGGAGCAATCGCGCAGGTGCAGTTGGTCTGAGCATGCAACCTAACAATTTTGAGAGCTTGAAGATTTTTGGTAGGTCTGTGCATTGTGCTTTCACAGTAGAGTTTTTCTCTTGCTCTGTCCCATGTCACGCAGATAGGGTTGGTCAAGCCCATTTTTAATCCACCCAATGTCTGATTTTTTAGTGTGAGAGTATGGAGAAGAGGCTAAATTACATTGCTGCACAGCAGGGGGTGACACGGAAACTTCCGGAGACACCTTTTACTCCAAGGAGATCTGATAGGTACCATCCTCATCTGCTTTAGCCTCTCCCTTCTGCTGTGGTTCTCTCCCATCTCACACTACTGCATACATTTGCATTTCCCTGCCCTGGGGACATGGTGAGATCGTGCCTCTGAGGAAATAAGGAAGCTGACAAACAGAGACAGCAGCAGTGTATGCCTATTTATATGGACACATAAATGTTGGCACAGAGGACAAAGGAGAAATAGGAGTGGTAAGTGTTCTGCATTGCCAAATGATAAGGTCCTACTGATAAGTGAATCCGCTTCGTAAAAAACCAAGTCACTCCTAGCCAAGCTCACAATACACAACTTGTACCTGCAAAAATCCATGGAGGCACATTTATATTTACAGGAAGCTGCTCAGCTGAAGAGGATGAGGTTTGGAGTAGCTTGCTTATAAAGCTTGCTGCAGCTGCTCATTCCTGCATCAGTATTTCTGATGTCACTTGTTTTCAGCAATAAACTACTAAAGGTCTGTATGGAAGAATGTTTAACGGTTGGCCTAAAGTTATTGCTTATTACCAGAAAACTAGATTACACTCTACAGCAGATTACCTGCAATATTCTCATTTTGGTAAATTGACAGAAAAGTAAAACCACAGCTTATTTAGAAGGAAAATAGAAAGCCCTGGAGAGGCACTTATCCGTGGTGTTTCTGCTCCCAGGTATTTATCAAAGGCACTGTAGGCTAACTTCTGTCTTTGTATATGCACGTACTGAAATCAGCAGGAAACTGCACTTCAGAGGGCAATGTTTTACCGTGTGACTTATTTCCTCGAGAGGAGCCGTGCTTAGAAGGTGCTCTGGAGCCATCGTGCCTCTCTGTGGAAAGATTAGCCAGTCTGGGGAGGGAGCCTAGGCACGGCCTGTGGCCTGGGTCCCTTTCAACACTCTCCAGGACAACCAGTCGTTGGTGACAAGAATCACTAGTGCTGCTGATGTGACATTTCCTTTTGTTCTTTAAGGGAGATACAGGACACCTTTGCTGCCACCGTCTCCCACTGTCCCTCCAGCAGTGTGTGGGGCAGCAGTACAAAGGGGAGCAGATTCCTTGCATGCTGACCACAGGATTCCCTGAGCCCTTCTTCCCCTCTTTTTATTTGCACCTACTAGGAAGGTTTCTGTGGTAGAAAGCAAAGGGGAGCTGACCTCTTTGGTCAAAGATGAGATAAACTTTCCAGTAGCTGCATGACTCAAAGCATGGGCCAGTTGATCACAACAGTTGCGCCAGGGAAGGTTTAGGCTGGACATTAGGAAAAAGTTTTTCACTGAAAGAGTTCTCAACCATTGGAACAGGCTGCCCAGGGAGGTGGTTGAGTCACCATCCCTAGATGTGTTTAAAAGTCATGTAGATGTGGTGCTTAGAGACATGGTTTAGTGGCAGACCTGGCAGAGCAGGGTCAATGGTTGGACTAGATGATCTTAAAGGTCTTTTCCAACCTAAACGATTCTATGATTCTATGAAAAGGAGGGGTCTGGAAGGTGTGTGTGTGTGTTACAGTTTCTTTTCTTTTCCCCAAGTGTTCTGGATTAACAGTGTGGGGGAGTAAAATACGAAGTAGAAGAAAATGGTCCAACTGTTCTAGCTTTCTTGGTAGGCCAAGGACAGTGGCTGCTGCCATGCCCAGTCACAGGATGTTATATGGTCCCACTGATGTAACAGCCCTATGTGGCCTCAACAGGAGTGAGGGTCCCGGTGTATTGGCCCTATATAAGCTTTTTAATAAACAGTCTGTTCTCATGACTCCGAAAGTCTGATGATGATGGTCAAGGGGAAAGAGGGAGGAATGATAGGAAGATAATGGTCATCAGTACCACTGGGAGGAGAATGGAGCACCCACCGTTTGTCATACTGCATGTTAGATCTCCACAGCTTACAGGCAGTTTGAACAAGGAAAGTCACAGAAATGTCAGTGAACTAAAGCGGAGTTCGGGCAACTCTTCATCAGACTATATTAATTACTTTGCAGAGGATGGTGAGCTTGGGGTCCAGAAGAGGTTACTGCAGTGCCAAAGTCATGAATCTTGCCCAGGCTGAAGTCTGGCAAGCAGCTTCCCCAGCTAATTATTTGCAAGTAGAAGAACTGCTTGATGCAGAAGTCATAGATAATCTCTAAATTGCCGTATCTTTGAAATCTTTGGCTTGACTGAAATAGCTCGTCAGAGCAGTTTGATTGTGAACTGCAGAAGAAGAGACACTGGAGGCAGAGGTGGCCGGTGCAGCCTGTCTGCCTGATGAGGCAGGACTGCTCCCTGGGGTGTAAGCCTCCTAATGCCTTGTTTACTCTAAATTTAAACTTTCCAAGTCATGGGGCTTCCATCATTGCCACTAAGACCCTGCTTGACAGTGTAATGGTTTGCTTTCAATGATTTTTTTTCCACTTTGTGTTTTAAGCTTTCCCTTTCTTTAATCCTGTGACTTTTGGTTATGCATCCTTTTGTATTTCTTAAGCTTAGACCTCCTCTCCCTTTGAAGTTGACCCCGCATACGGATTAAGTTTCCCACTGTTAGGAAATGTAGGTAATGGTTAATTAGGTGATATTTGTAATGCAGCTTTTATCGGGTTCTTCTGTTTGCTGAGCATGTTCCTGCTCTTTGTGAATTGCTGTCTCTGGGCTCTTTCAAGGCTCTGCCAGAGGAGCTCTGGTGGACCTTGCTGTCATTTTTCAACATCCCAGCCCACTGCTGCCTGCCCTACTGCCCTGCTGGCGTTTACTACTCCCATAGCAGAGCTGGTGAAAGGGAATGTGTGCCCAGTTTTCAGCTCTTTATTTCAGTCTGGCATGTTAATGTGAGTCACCACACGTGTGGGCATAGTTCCTTCCTGCTGACTCTGCCCTGAGTGTTGCAAGGTCCATGGAAGCGTGATAAGAGATAGCTAGTAGAGTTCTAAAACCTGCCATAGATCAGCAGTCAGGATTCAGGGCCTTTGATCTCTTCTTCATATGATGCACAGATTGAATGTGATAATTTGGGCAAAACTGAATTACTTTCTAGTGGAGCAGGCTGGGAAGGTTGCCTGATGAAGCCATAGGCGGGTGACCAACAAGGATTTCGCTTCCTCATGTAGTCTGTCCTTCCCTGTTGCTGCTCCTTGGAAAGTCCTTTTGGTCCATGGGCTTCAGTAGTTTGTGTGAATGAATAGAGATGGATGTGCGATCCTCAGATAATTGGAAAAAGGACCTGTAAATAAGTTTGCAACTTAAAATGACTAAGTAAGTTTACAGTCTGTTTTAAAGTAATACCAACATTCAGGAGTATATAAAACAGTATCAAAATTCATGACATTGAATTCATGACAATTCATGACATAGCAAAACATGACATGAAGCCATTATGAATGCATTGCATTGTGTGACTTTGTAGGGAGAAGCCATGCTGCCTTGTTTATTTACTTCTCATTGCAAAACTCATGGAGATGCACCAAATATAAGTGTTGGTGTAACTTCATCATAATGGCTATATCCGGAATGAATTTGACCTAAAAATGCTTAATCATATTTTTTAAAATTACTGGTATCTTCTTGTGTAAAATTGTTAGTACAAATCTCTGGCCATCTTCGTTTAACTGCACACAGCTCTGACCCATTCCTGCAGTTTGCTCTCTGAGTTATTCCCAGCAACATACAATTTGGGCAATTATTTAGTGGGGTTCCTGGGTGTAATTTCATGCCTGACTGACATGCCCTGCAGTCATCCTTATGTTCCTTTGATGATGGAGGCTGTACAGAGAGCAGCCCTGTGGCAAAATCCTAGTTCCCATTGAGTTTCCCCATTGGCTTCTATGGGTCCAGAGTTTCACCCTGAGTGTGTTGAATCTATATGAACTACTACAAGGGACTAAGAACTGAGATAAGTTTAATTGCCTTGGGTGTTAAGCTCAGTTGTGGTTTAAGTGTGCAGGGGAAGCGCTTCTTGAAGAGTGATTTGGAGAGACAGAATAAAAATGAGTGCACCCTTGGGAATGGCTGAGGACAGCCTTGTTGCAGAGCTTGCATCCAGTTCCAGATTTAAAAGGTTGTTATCTAATGAGCACAAGCAATTACTTAGCTAATGAGCACAACAAAATGAGCATGAGAAATGTGTTTCATCTGCAATGCCCACTAGAAAGACATGGTTTTGAGCTTGAGGCTGCTCTTGCTCTAAGAGCTGGGTCACTGCAGTGAGATTAATCCAGGGCATAAATCACAGGGGTTAGATTAGTGTTTGTTTTACTTGAATTCACATTTCTTGCTCTCTTATCTCCTCTAAATCTTGCAGCTTCTTAGCTCAGTCATGAACCAGAGAATGGAATGGGTTTAAACAGCCGCAACTTCCCTCCTGAGCACTGGCTGTCAGCCCTCAGGCTTGATTTACCACTAGAATGCAATTATAAAATGGTACACTGCAATTAGTGTGTCTTCCCTCCCCTTTCATGCCAGACAGGAATTCCTCCTCCACCTTCTTCAGTTGGAGTGATTTTTGGACTACGATCTAATCCAGTGCGACTTTATTTTGCATTAGTCAGGGGTCTACCAGATGGCAGCAGCATGAACAGCTGACTATGTCCCAATTAGGGATGATTTGGCATGTCTACTACTATTTCTGTGCAAGTTCAGATTTTTTGTACACCTCTTTTTGTTTGGTTTTGTGGTTGTGTTTTCCCACCTTTACAGCTGACAGCGACAGCCAGAAAAACAAGGCAAACGCAGAATGAATTGCCTAAATTTTTCAAGCCATTAAGCAAAAGCCGTGTGAGCTCAGGACATTCCCTCACTAACAAGTAAACTCACAGCCTTCCTGGTGTCAATCTAGCTGATCATCTGCAAATACTTCAGAAATGACATCTGACATCTGCCAGAGCTCTGATGCTTCCTAGAAGTTTAAGTTTTGAGAGTAAGACCAGAAAGCCAAGGTCTTGGTTTGTAAGGGTCCCTGTAAACACCAGATGCACCGGACCTGCAGGGGAGGAGTACCTGTAGTGGATCATCTTGTCATGCATGTTCTGTAGACCCGCTGTGTTGCACAGTGTTTAAGAAGATGGTAGTATATAGTACATACTGATGAAAGCAGCGGGGAAGAAGATTTCTGTGTATGCAAGGACAGGTAAAAATTGTATGTACAAGTTTTTAATTTAACGTTAGGGCTAGTGTAACATCATTGTTCTTCATTCTCCATCAGGAACATGGCACAGTCAACCATTGCTAATTTTCATTGCATTTTCCCTGATGTATTTCACTGAATATTGAACATATTTTTTTAATTTACTCTTTATGGATGTATTTCATTATGCCTAAGACTTTACTCAAACAGCCAGCAGGAAATCAGAAATCTTAATGATTTTTTATATTTTCAGGAAAACTGTTGCCCTTCAGGGAGAGGCACGTTAGAATTATGTGAATGAAAAGGAAATATTGAATTCTCCCCCCCCCCGAAATAACTTCTCAGAGTCATGGCTATTATCAAATTAAGTTGAAACTGTAGCTAAACACTAAAACCAATTAGTAAAAGGCGTATTCGGCCTCAAGAACACTTCCCATTTTCTATGGTCTCACAATGGTCTAGATGCCTTTTGCTCCTTAATTTAGGTACAAACTTCTCCCTAGGGCTCTGTGTTACTTTGCATACTGCAGGAAGTAAACTCAGCAGGTTTTACTTATGTGGAATACATGGAGTAAGGAAGAGCTGCCAAATGTTAGAGCAGAGCACGACAAAGTGGCAATATGTGAAGGCTGCCCATGTTCTTCATTCTCTGAGGTTGGCAAGTAATTGCCTTCTCTCCTGGTGCTGAGCCTAGGGACAGATGGAAGCTGAGGTCTTCGAAGAGGCTTCTTGTTGGCCTAACTCAGTCTCTGCTGAAACTCAGAGTCGTTTTCCAACTGGTTTTAATAGCACCTATTACACAATGCTGAAGGCTTTTGAAAATCCCACCCACCTGCCATGGACAGGTTTGTTGACCAAAAACCCCAGTTTGCTGCCTTTGAGGGGAGAAAGCTTCCCTTGTGGGAAACAAAACATTTGGGGTGCTGCCTCCTTCCCTTTGCTCCATATTCTTAGCACTGCTTGGGTGTAAATGCAGCCAGGGCTGTCCAGTACCAGGAAATCCTTTCAGGTCTGCAGTGATTTGGAGAGGATTTATCTCTGTATGTGAAGCACTCAAGAGTTGTTCCAGTTGTTCTTTGCCTTTTGAGATCAAAAGAGGTATCTGTGTAGAGGCCTCGCTTAAATTCCTTTGCAACTCATTGGATTTTGCATTGAATTAAATTTCACATGCTGAGTGAGCAGTCACCCCGTATGAGCCTAGAGGAAAGAATATGCTGTTTCTATGCATTTTAACGTGACGGTCAAGTTTGGGCTAATGCTCCCAGGCACCTCCTTCAGTGTTCACCTTTCAGCCTTTCCATCCTAAGCCCTGTATCTTGAAACGAGGTGCCTGCATTTTATTACCTTTGTAAGTGGAAAACAACAGCATATGTTCTCTGCTCCCTAGGAAAGGCCTGAATTGTCTTGGTTTGAACTTTAAAATAAAGGTCAGACTTGAGGCAGGCATGAATTCTTGCATGTGTTAGCCCAAAAGGTGAAAGCTTTAGGAAGTTATGAGCAACCGCAAACGAGGCAGTTTCAATTGCACTTCAAACTGGAACAGCTGTTGTTCCTGTTGTTCAGAGGGTGACATTCAGATTTATGATGCTAAAAATTATATATATTATATTCAGAGAGAACTCAAAAATAAAGTAGTCGCTGAGGCAGAGAGAAAATTGAGTTGGAAGGCATGTGGTAGAGAAGGAACAGCCTTTATGTTAATGGCACAGGGATAAGATTGTGGGAAAGCCCAAGTATTGAGGTGCATGTAAGAAAAGGGAACAGGGAGAAGACAAAAGAGACTGGGGGAGTCTAGGGGAATTTCTGAGAAAGGATTTTCCAGTGCCTCCTTGCAAGTGAAAATTAATTGTTTTGGGACTGGAATTCACAGCTCTGTATCGCAGGGACTTAGTGAGGCTGGTGGATTACCTCGCTCTGTGGTCTCAAAATGCTCTGACGGGTTCATGTGTGTCAGGCAAACATTATGGTAATTTTAGCGCTTTAGGGGCTCTACAGCAGCACATAAATACCACCTAAGCCATCCAGCTGAATTTAAAACTTAATTACTGCCCCACTTAATAATATTCTCTCCCCCCACTGCTGCTTCAGAGGATCATAGGGTTAAAAGAAATCATTAATCTTCCTTAATGAAGCTATTTTCTAGCAGGAGACAGAATGTCTTGCCCCTGTGGATTCCGAGATGGAGTTTTTATGAGTGTTATGAATGGGGAAGTGGGGAGCGAGCGTTACAAGAAAGGCAGTGCAGAAAAGGGGACAGGACCCAAAATGCCGGCAGCGGGAGGACCCTCTGACTCGCAGGCCCTTGCTGGGTGTAGCTAAAAGGAATGCAATAGTCAATGGGGGAAGAAGAGGGAGCCCTATTAAAAACTGACTAAGTTGGCAGTATAACAGTGTTCCCACCGCAATTACTAATTATTGGAATACCAGCAATTGCCAAAGCAAGAGCTCTCTTGAAAGCTGTGGTTGAAACTGTGCGTCTCCAGAGAAATCTAAAGCAGAATGGTGGTGGCAGAGTTTGGGTCTCTGCTTTTAACTGTCAAGGCTGATCCACGTCTTCAGAGCTGCTTTTCCTGGGACAGTACTGCCTTATACTATGATTAAATTGCGTGCGAATGTTTAAAAATCTCTGTGACCGTCCCAGTACAAATCCCTCCTTTTGCATGCGTGAAAGGGAAAGGCATCATGCTCCTTAAACCAGCGTGAGTTTTAGTCCTCTCCTAGCCCGTGGCTCCTGTGGTACCCATTGCATTAAGCACCGTTGCCTGCCTTGTGCTGGGGACAGATGCAGAGGCGAGGATGGCCTTGCCGTTCTCCAGCTTGTCTCTGTTTGGTGATCCCTTTGGTGGAGATACTGACGTGCTTTTGTTTCTCTGTCTCTTGTGCGTGTCTGTGTGCATCCCTGGCTGCAGAAGATGCTGGACGAGTGCCAGGACAAGCGGAGCTGCCAGTTTCTCGTCAACAGCCGGCTGTTCGGCGCAGATCCGTGCCCTGGAACCGGCAAATACCTCATCGTGTGGTACAAGTGCAGGCCAAGTAAGTATCTTGCTATTGAATCTCTTTGCTCTGGCGAGACCAAAACATTTTCATACTGAATACTCGCCAGAGAGGCCTCCTAGGACTTTTTGTTCCCTTCCACCTTTATTTTCGGTGTAACGTAACCCCCTGGGTGCGGAGCATTTCCCCTCTCCCCCTCACTTGCTGCCTTGCTGGGATGCTGCTGCTCCGGCTCCTTCCTCCGTGCTGGCAGCCCCAGTTGCAGATTGTTTTTGCAGGTGCCAGCGAAAACATTTGCCAACGCTGAGCTCACGCTGCCGGCGGTGGGTGGGCTGCTCCCACTCCCATCTGCAGCCGCTCTCCTGTCCCGGTGGGCTAGTGGGACTTGTCACCTCTCCGCCTGCCCCTCCAGAGGGAGTGGGAGCTCTCTGCGTGGGCAAAGACTTCAGACCTGGGTGCCTAAGGCAGGCACTGAGACGGTGGTGCAATGGGAAGCTCACCTGCCCACGCCATGCCATAAGCCAGCTCTTAATTGCTCCCAGATCAGGCTGGGAAATGTTAATCTATGTTTTGCATGATCTCATTAGCTGTGTTTAAATTAAATGGGACTGGCGCCTGGATACTGGGAGTGCAATCATGCATGCTGCGGAGGAGTGAGCCTGGTGCGGCTTTGGCCCAGGACAACCAACACCCTCTTGGCCAATTCCTGGCCCCATCGGGGAAATTAGCATAGCCTGGGCACTGTTTTCCATCAGCACTTTGGAAGCAGACACATTAGTTTGGAGGCGGATAGGGTTTGATGGTGGCCAAACTGTGCCAACCGATTTCAGCCAGAGAACGGGCCCTGACTCTATTTGAATTAATAGTCTGGATGCGGCATTTTACACCAGCCTAATCTCAAGCTTTTTAGATGACATAACTAACATGGTTCCAGCATCACGTCAGCAAGATTTTTGAGGAAGAAATAACAAAAAGTTTGCACAGGGAAGAAAAACATACCTGATTTCAGAAAAGGTTTGAAACAAAAGCAGAAACATTCAGACTCTGTCAGCAGCGCAGAAATCTTTTTGCACGCAGAGACCTGTGCTAATGAACTGAAGGGATCTGGCAAGATCTGTGAGGAATTCAAATGAAAAGTAGGTAATGAAGCACCTGCATTTGTTGTGGGGTTTTCATGAGTGATTGGAACATCCCTTGTTGGGTGAGAAATGCATCCCTGAGAGGAGGGTGATTAGCAGGGTGTTCTGACAAGTCCTCCTGAACCTGCAGGTTTTATATCAAAGCTCGTTTGAGAAGCCTGACTATTGAGGCCTCTGCTGAACTTCTGAAGGTACTTCAGGATCCCATCTGCGCATAAATATTTATGGCTTGGCATTCTTTGCTAATTACAGATATGCTAGAAAAGAAGGAGTTTGTGTGTGCTGGGTAAGTGATTTTCGTGAAAGAAAGCAGGAAAAGTTGCTTGAAAACATTTCCCCAAGACATTTTTCAGGCAGCTCCAATTTTGCAGGGTGAAACAAGGTAACCTGACACAAATTATTGTTTCTTACTCACTGGGCAAACTTTTAATCAGAACCCACTGGATTAATAACAAAGTTAGAAATATGTGAGGATTAGCTTTGCGCCGAGAAACCAGGACACGGTCGACATTTCCTTGATGATTCAAGACATCAGTTTTGAGTCTCACAAACTGAATCTAGTGCTTGTGTGAGTTTGGTAACCATGACTTTTCACCTTGCTGTAGGGAGAAGGTTAACGAGGGGACTGAAGAAATGGATCCACAGAAAGAAAAGTACAGGACCATGAAAAATTTTGGTGGGCTTTTGGGGTTATTGAGTATTTGAGTATTGTTTATGAGCTGTAAATGAATCCAGTGCAAGGCCTTCATGTTTAAGAGTTGATCCCAAAAGCTGTGGTCCTATGAAGTATTGATCTTCTCCAGAAGGTCTGAGTACACATAATTGTAACCAAAGAGCACCAGAAAGTCCTTGTCCAGAGCTCACTGCCATAACTTTATCAGAAGACAAATGCAACTTTTTGGGCTATGTTTCTGTTCCTGAATTTGTCCTTCTTAACAGCAGACACTACAGAAGTACTTTAATAAGAAGCTATTTAAGGTCTGAATTGTCCTCGAGAGACATCTATTTCTTTCCTTTGCCTTTTGAGGGAGGTTGATGTGACCATGCTACTGAACTAGGTGCCTTGGTTAAGTGCCTACCTAGGTAGAATGAATGTGAGTTTTCCTGTATACAGGTGTGAGAGGTGCTTTGGGAAGTGGCCTGCAGAGTTTGGACAGGACATCTTTAATGTAAAATAAGGATGCCCGAGCCCTCCCACTCTCAGAGCCATGCTGGAGCCTCAAAAGGCCCCTGAATAGAGGTAGTTATCTAAAAAGAAAGACTTCCTTGAAAGAAAGCGAAACTGAAGTTAGTGGCATTTACTTGTACCTTTGCTGAAGAATAACTAGATGGTGCAGTCATCCCCTCCAGCCACTGTCACTGCAGTTATGCCTCTCTGACATTACGTTGCCTTTGAAATCTAGTGGTTTTGATGCTCACGGGCTGTATGGGGTTCACTCACAAGGCAAGGTGCTATTTTGGATTTTCATGGGCAGAATTTCAAGGAGATGGAGAACAGTAAATCGTGCTGAAACTGAAAGACCCAGATCTTCCAAATGGTGGGGCTCCAGGGAACAGGGCAATCCGGGCAACCTCTGCTGCACTAACTGCTCTGAGATTGCTTTCGCTGGAAGGAGGGAAGCTCATGCAGAGGTTTGATGCTGAAGCTTAATGGTTCGCCTCCTCTAGAAATTCAAAGAAATATTTCAGAGAAGTGCTTGCTTAGCTAGAAGCAGTAAGAAATGCAATGGCTTGTGTGTTTTTTGAGAAGTCTTGTGCTAATCATGGTCCCCTCTGATCCAGTGGCTGGATCTGGGATCTACTGGACAGTGATCTGCATATACAGAAGTCAGATATGTGCATGAAACTGATTTTAAATGTCAGGTGTTTGGCAGTGCTATGTATTCTATGTGCCTGTAAATAAATAAATATACTATGTGTGTGTATACTTTAAATTTTAAAGTACAGAATGTTTAGGGAGATCAGAAATTATGAATAAAATGCTCTATTCTGTCTCAGTTTGGGATAGGTGAGACTTATTTATTGCTGCTATGTGATTTGAAGGCCAAAGTTCATCAAAGTGTACAGGGGCTTAGCATTTATTTTCTTTTCCCATTGCATGTGAGCCTTATTTTCTAATATGCACTAACCTTTGGGAAGATGTTCAAAAGCACAGTGCAGGTCTCAGCAGACCGCAGCTATGACTTGTGCTTCTAAGCTTGGAGGTGCCTTTGCAAATCATCCTGCTATCACCAGCCTCAGCAGAGAGCCCCCAGAGGGTCCCTGCAGGTCAAGGCTGGGACATGTTGCTGTAGGTGGAACCTCGAGTTCTTCTCTGCTAGTGAAGATGTAGCCTGGTGTTTAGCACTGTCCGGGGATGGTTTCCAGTGGGAAGTTTGGATACAGCCACGCTGTTTTAAAGGCTAAAATTTGATGAGAATGGCTGTGGGCTGTCCCATGCCAGTTGGCCTCAGCGCCAGAGAACTGGCACATTTAATTTATCAGGGCCAATGTAGCCTGAGATCTACCTCCAAAGCACACTCAAGCCTAGGATCAATCCCTGAACACACAGAGGACTTCAATCTCCGGGGTACCTTTCAAGATCATTAAAAAATTGCACACAAATCCAATTATTTCTCAGGTAACATGCTGATTTGATTTAGACCCATTAAGTATAATTACCGGGTAGGCTGCGGGAATGTATAATTAGAAGGAATTGACATACTATTTAATTGGTCTAACGTGAATTCCCTCTAACTGAAATCTGGATTCACCAATATTATTCAAAGAATTTGGTGTTTGTTCACCCCCCTCACTTCAGAGACAGAGAACCGTGTAAGATCGTGTGTTATTGTAAGCTAGGAAATATTTGCTCTGTGTGCCAGACTTTCCGGAGGGGCTACGTGGTCTAATCCTGGCTGGGAACAGGATCTGTGGGGCTGCCCAAGTCATGCTGAACAAATAACTTCACCTCTCTGCACCCCAGCAATACCATTGCAGCCGATTTTACCGGGGTTGATTGCTGCTCTGGGCTGTTGTACAAGCAGGGATCGATCTGCCCCTGCACAGCATTTGTTTGCCCATGGTGGCTTTTTGATTGTTTGGTTATTTTTTTGGCTTTTTTATTTCAAAAGTGCCGATGCTGCTGAACCCAATGGGGACATAAATGCTGGCCTGTCTCTGCAAAGGGATTACGTAGGATGAGATGTGTTGTCTGAGTGGCCATTCGCTGGCAGTGCTGTCGAGAAAGGACACCTTACTTATGTGGCTTCCCCCATGAGTCCCCCACGTAGTGCCTTTCTCTTGTCTTCTCTTCTGCCATTGCCACGCTGTCCTGGATGCACCGTCCCCTTCCCAGCTCTGAATAGCCTGAGCTGCAGCCTCCTGTAATGCTATGGTGATACTGGCCCTCTTCCCTGTTGGGAAGTTGCTACTTTAGCTTATGACTTTGAGGACTCTAGGAGAGGTAATCTCCATGCAGTGTTTTTTTTTAATTATTTTTATTTAATTTTAGAATGCTGTGTAGAGCAGCTGGATGTGATAATTGGAGGCTGGCAGGTGTGAAGCCTCCCGGTATTAATCATCCCAGCGATGTAACAAAGTGTAAATCCAAACTTTGCTGCTCTCCCTTCTATTCACAAATGTAAGCCTAAAACCTTTGAAGTTTCAGAAAGCCTGGATTGTGACCTGGGCTCCAATTGCAGCTCAAATCCCTCTGTAACAATACAAAAACATATTTGTGAAAGACATCAAGGCTCTGAGAAATGCATCTGGGAAGGAAACTTTGTTGGCAAAGGGTGAAGCGCCAAAAGTTTGTGTGTGGGTAGGAGGAGGAAAGGGAGTGGGGGACGTCACTTTGTTCTAGTTCAGAACCTGTAGCTTTGATTTATGGGGAAACTTTTGTGCTGAAAATCGACCTGGACACATGTTTTGAAGAGAGCAGGCAGTCATTCTCTCCAGAATAGATTTAATTCTAATCTAAGGGGCCCAGTTAATTCTTAAGAAATGTCAATGACTTTTTTCAAAATGGGAATGCCCATCCTGATGTCCTTGCCAAAATCTTATTCAGATAACTTTATTTTTCTTAACAGCCCTTGGCAATTTGAATTAGAAAGCAACTGAATTTTAAAACCAGTTAGGAATTAATTCCAGCTAGATCATCTTCTGATATAAATGTCATCTTTAAGTTTGCACTGTCTATCATATAGTGATGGAGCTGCCATGCTGTGTCCCCGGAGTGTCTGCCTTTTGGTGAGGATGTGTGATTTTTTTTTGTCAGTGGTACTTCCAAACCTGTACAAACAGCAGAATACCATTACCTGTGGCAGAGCTTTTCCAGCAATCAAGGAATTGCAAAGAGTCATTCTGTGTATTGGTGGTTCCCAGTTGCTGGTGAATGTGAAGCTGCCTCGTGTCTCTTGGGGAATTGGTTGGGTCTGCTTCAATCAGAGATTTCAGTCACATTAGCTGAATCACATTGGTCGGGTCTGCTTCAATGAGATCTCAATCACATTAGCTGAAATGTACAGAAAGAAGATTTTGGAAGGACCACCTAGGCTTGCAGTGAATACATCTTGTTTATCTTTTAATTTCCCTACAGTCCATTCCTTGAACGTTGAATCTAGCGTGAGCTTTGCCATTGACTTTGCTGGGCTGAGGATTACACCTTTTCTGTTAAACTGAGTGAACATGGCGTGAAAAGCCTGGTCTCACACACATCCTCCAGGCTTTCACTCCCTAGGCAGACTTTGCAAAATGCTGTAAAGAAGAGCAGAGAGCTATGGAAAGAGCAGAGTTTTTGCAGACATTTCAGATGAGAGCAAAGAGGGACCTAAATATATTCCCGGTCCCTTTAACGCTGGTGATTGATTTTAGTGCTGGGATAGATTGGTAATTCAGTAGTTATCAACCCTTTCAGAAAAGCATTAATCTCCTTCGTAAGACAGGTTTATTGGTGGCAGGAGAAGTTCACTGTATTGTTCGCTGCACGGCTTTTTGGTGGGCCAGGCTTTCCGAAGCAGCGCGATGGAGTGAGGGCTGTTTAATGGGCACGTCCTTCTGGCCCATCCACCGAGGCAGCAGAATAAGCCTTTCACCTCCTGCATTCATCAGCTTGCTCTTGGTTATCTGTATTATTTCAAAACTGTTAAGGTGGTGCAGGGAGTGGAAATTTATAAGGGCAATAAAACCTCAGGCAGCAAACGCTGCGGCGATGAAAAGGTGTAAATAAAGGAATGCTATAAATAACAGAGGACAGATCCATCAGCCTGCAATTGGGGTCAGAGAAGCTTTAATGCTAGTGGTTAATATTGTTTTAAGCTGTTGATGCACAGAGATTTTCAGGCGCTGTCAAATAGCCCTATCTCTGTAGCACACTAATCACTTGGCTGTCAGGGGCGGGATAAAGAGGAACGTGTGATTTCATTGTCAGCGAATGCAGATTATTGTCAGCCTCTGCCCCCATGGAGAAGGAAACTGCTGCTGACCTGGGAGGGTTTAAAAAAAAAATTTAAAAAATTCCGTTTTATTTCAAACCTCATCAGTCAGCCCTGATTGACATAAAAAGGAGAACTGGGACCCAGCAAAGACCAGGGTGCTGCTTCCTGCTGATGTGGGTGGGAAGATTCCCTTTGCTGGATCAGATGTGAACCACTAAAGAAGACAAATTCTCAAATCTGCCTGAATTGTATAAATCGTAGAGCTGTGACTTTTATCCATCCCCTTTGTCCATTGGTGTTTAAGTTTTCTATGGGGTCCTATGAAAACAACAAGGGTGAAAACCCCTTTTAAGCCACAGATTTTCGGTGAAGGACAAGAAAGCGACACACCACAGTCTGTCTGTGCTGGGACAGGTGAGTCAATAGCATTTCCAGAAGGAGCTGGGAGCCCTTGTCCTCACGTACAACAGGTTTCAGGAGATCCAGCCCATCCTTAGGCACTGTGGGCACCTGTGATACCTTTCTGTGCTGATGACAGAGGCTGCCTTGTGGACGGTGCTTCAGGTGTCATGAATGGCTTTGGCTGCTGCCAGAGACAAAGGGATCTGGGAGCCTTCTCCCCAGGAGGACAAAGGGGTGTCCTGAGGACAATTAACCAGAATAAATACAAGGAAACCAGTTTTTTTTAAAATGAAACCCAGAAATCTACATCTCAACACAGTCCAACTGTGATAGAGGTTTGCAACCTCTGAATGATAGATTTCAAGATTTTCTGGCATACTGGTGAAGAACTGTGAGAAGAAAAGCACGTCCCAGGAACAATATGCTTATAAACCAAATTGAGATGCTGCAAAGGTTTACTTTTGTGAAAGTTTGTTTCTGTTGTATTGAATCCACAGTTTAAACCATGCGTGAAGGCCTCACAGAGCGGTAAGCAGAACAGAGAGGCAAATTTATACAGTACTTCGGCAAGGGGTCCTGTGTATAGACCGATTCAAGCCAGAAAATATAGATCAGTTGCTCTCCTCAAATAAATTTCTCTTGGAAGAAATGCAGAGCAGAGTAAATCTTCTCTGGGATAGAGGCATGGTAATGAACTCTTTCCAATACTGTGGATTTCTCCAACAGGATTTTTCTGGATCAGTCTTACAGTTGGTTTTGAAATTCATTATAGATTTTAAAAACAGGTATCTCCTGATATTTTCAGCTTTTCATCATACTAATGGTGCATCAAGCTCTTCTCGGTTACACACTTATTTTTCTGACTACTTAAAAGGCACTGGAGGTTGTCACCTAATCGTGTCTCTGGGAACTGGGACTTCTAAAGCATGCGTGATGAATTTGGGAGATTTGGTAACTGTATTTCTCCCAGCTACATTTTTTCTTCTCAGGCAAAGCCATTGAGGGAATACTGTGTGTTTAATTATTTTGGACAGTAGTGAACTAGCTTTTAATCTAGTAGGCCTCATTTTCCCATATTTTATGCTCTAGGCAACCCCATGGATTATATGTAAAAATACCAATTAAGTATCCTTTTAATGTTCCTATGTCAGAATTATTATCGCCATTATTTTAACATTTGGACAAGACCGTTTTAATGATATAAGATTAAATTCTTCCTTTCGGCTGTTTTAATAATAACTTTAAGCAACATTACTCCAGATTTACGCCATCACTGGAAGAGAAGAACAGAAGTGATGTGAGCAGTGGTACTAATGAAGTCTTTTTCCTTACATATTCACATAATTTTTTCCTTAGTGCATCCCTCCCATCTTTTCATTGAGGTAACAACGGTTTTCACCAGGCTTCCTTTGTTGCCTCCTATGGCGTAGCTAGCCCAGATTTATATCCACGCTAATCGACCAGGTATAACATCCATGCTGTTTGGCTGGTGGGACAGTGCAGCAATTACAACCAGTTTTGGCACTGACGTGGCTCCCTTCTGTAATTGACTACCGGTTCTTAGAAAATGTACAGGGAATTAACTCATTTGTCACCTCAACATTTCTGACAAATTTCACTGAAATTTAGCCAGCAGGTTCTCAGGTCCTTGGAAGGAGGACTAATAAACGGGGAGGCAGAGGCTCAGGCAGCAGAACACCAGTAAGTCACAGCTGCTTCAGAAAATCAGCCCAAATTCATTAATGGAAGAAGTAGGATGAGAATTAAATTTGTCGCGGGCTCCCAAGCATTTTGTTTAACTCTCATCTCACAGTCTAGCATATATATTTCAATATTGTTCCCTTTTTCCTCCTTAGATAACCATATACCTCTGTTTGTCTAACAGGAAAGTGCAACTAGGTGCATCTGCACTCTACTTTAGAAATGAAACGTAACAGTTAATTTGCAGCACTGCCAGCCTTTTCACAGCAGAATATAAAAAGACGACTACTTCAGACTAATGAAAGTGACAGTGGGGAAAGGCGCCTTTTAAACGTTGCAAATTGGATGGGTGCATCTGGAGCATAATTTTAAAAGAATCTGACAAGGTCGTTTGCAAAGAACAACCTTCTACCTTGTCGAAATGGTTTCAGACCTCCAAAACTTGGCACTCTCGAGTTTTCAGGGTACTTCTGAAGTTGGCAAGCTGCCTATTTGGTATAACTCTGGAGTGTCATCCGAGCTGTATCTTTCAGAGTTTCACATTAGCTTCTGCAGAAGTAAGCGGTGCACTCCATGCCATTTGAGGGTAGCAAACTTAAATTTTTGAAAGTTAAATTACAGCATCTTCACAAAAACTTTCTCAAGGGAAAACTGAACTTAAATAATGTTAAAAGATATTTCTGTGCAAATGTATCAATTTGTGACATTCTCGCTTTTTTATGCTCCAAAGTAGGCCCGTGCAAACCTCATGAAGTTCAGCAAGGCCAAGTACAAGGTCCTGCATGTGGGTCAGGGCAATCCCAAGCGCAAATACAGGCTGGGCGGAGAATGGCTTGAGAGCAGCCCTGAGGAGAGGGACTTGGGGGTGTTGGTAGATGAGAAGCTCAACATGAGCCAGCAATGTGCACTCACAGCCCAGGTGGCCAACCGTGTCCTGGGCTGCATCCCCAGCAGTGTGGCCAGCAGGTTGAGGGAGGGGATTCTGCCCCTCTGCTCTGCTCTGGTGAGACCCCACCTGCAGTGCTGCCTCCAGCTCTGGGGCCCTCAGCACAGGAGAGACATGGACCTGTTGGAGCAGGTCCAGAGGAGGGCCACGAAGATGATCAGTGGGCTGGAGCACTCCTCCTATGAAGCCAGGCAGAGAGTGTTTGGCTTGTTCAGCCTGGAGAAGAGAAGACTCTGCAGAGACCTTATAGCAGCCTTCCAGTACCTAAAGGGGGCCTACAGAAAAGGTGGAGAGGGACTCTTTATCAGGGAGCGTAGTGATAGGACGAGGGGTAATGCTTTTAAACTGAAAGATGGTAGATATTAGGAAGAAAATCTTTACTGTGAGGGTTATGAGACACTGGCACAGGTTGCCCAGAGAAGTTGTGGATGCCCCATCCATGGAGGTGTTCGAGGCTAGGTTAGATGGGGCTTTGAGCAACCAGGTCTAGTGGAAGGTGTCCCTGCCCATGGCAGGGGTCTTGGAACTAGATGATCTTTAAGGTCCCCTCCAGCTCCAACCATTCTGTGATTCTGTGAAAGGGGATGATCTTTTTTAGATCCTGGTTGTTGAAACGAGGAGGCAACCAGGTAGCCCACAGCTTGAGTGCTTGTAGGGGAATCAGAGAAAAGGCTGTTCTTGAGGACTCTGGAGACCTTTGCTGTCCTGGAAAGGTTTCTTCCACCCAATCCCACCTAAGGGAATGCTGACGGTTAAAATGGATTTACTCAAATCCTGAGATGAATGGAAAGTTCTCATTAGTAGCACATTCATGCAAATGAGGAGGAAGCTCTGGAACTCAGGATATGAGGTGCATGTCATAAGTGAAAGGAAATTGGAAGAAAATAAAAAGCAAGGAGCTGTAGCTATGTGCAGTGCTCTAAAGCGTGGGCATTTGCCACAGCGAGGAATTTCTGATCTATATGGACTTATTTGCATTTGGGGACTTGGAGGCCAGAATCTGCTTGTATCTTCCAAAGTGTAAAGAGAATGCAAAACTCAGATAACAAATGTTGCTTGAAATGAAAAGCAAGTAAATGTAGGAACACAGGAATAGGAGTGTGGGGAAAAGGTTTGAAGGGGAGCACAGACTGGAAAATATCCTTCTAATCCAATTACCTTCTTTACAGAAGAGTGTAGGAGTGTTCAAGGCACCTTTGCCCTGACTGCTTTGAGATGCATGTATCTGTTTTAATTTTGGGAGGATGGACTTAGATCTACGTGCACTCCTTTCTTACAGGAGGCCTGGGAATTAGCTAGTTTTGGGGGGAAATTAAAATATATAAAAATGAGGGTCACAGGTTACAAGGAAGGGTACAGCTGAGCTGTCCATGGGCAGTCCTCTGCACAGGCACTCTTGTTCAAGGGTGCTGGTTAGAGGTGTCTGTCCTAGTGTTTAATAGGTTTCTTGTCTTGGAGACTCATCTCCCTAATACCCCCAGGAGAGCTATTAACAGGTACTCACTATACTCATCTCTCCAACGATTAACAGGATCATTGGAAGAGGTTGCCCAAGCAGGTTCTGGAGTCTCAGTCCTTGGAGTTGTTAAAAACTTGAATGGACACAGCCCTGACCAACCTGCCACTCTAGTTGACTCTGGTCTGAGCATGGGGGTCAGCCTGGATGGTATCCAGAGGTGCCTTCTGTCCTCTGTGACTCTGTGAATTATGGTCTGGAGTGACTACAGCCATAGTAAAGAGTTCATATTTCCATGGTTAACCCTTGTTTTGACTTTTCTTTTTAGACTGACACAAAAAATTGCTGTGTGGTGACTTTTGCAATGTAAGTATTCTTCTGCCTAGGTATGGGCTGAAACCAGCAAAATCTCATCACATGTGAGATCATCATCTTTATTATTTGGTGATGAATTCCAGTCTCCATAAAAGTTTGCTGAGTTTTAATTTGTCACTAAAATGTAGCATATTCCACTTGATCCGTCTGTCCCACTGTGCCGTTCAGCTGTTCAACATTGCAATCAATCAGTATCTGATAGGTGCAGTAAAAGATGTAGGTGTCACAGAGAATTGGAGATGTATCTGCTGTTCGCACAGTTCTGGAGAGAGTGGCTGGGTAAGAAAGTGAATTGTCCTTATGCTCTTTTTCACAGACCAACACTAACCACCGCCCACTAGTTAAACACATTCATTTATCAGTTAAAGGAAGACAGGTGTTGGTGGAATGGCTGGATATAATGACGAGTTATGAATTTCAAGGCAAGAAATATTCTTTGTTTTGGGTGGTATGCAGTGGAACAGCTAACAAAGCTGGGATGAAGGTGAGCAAAGTACAATTAGGCTGAAGAGTTGCTATTGGCTAACAAAGAGTGCAGTTCGGTTCTGAAGTGGCACCTTGGGTGCAGTCTCATTAATTTAACAGTTATAAACTAGATAAGATTATGTGAAGCATGCATCTTTTAATTAGCAAAATTTAATACTTTTTTTTTCCACAAGTTCTGTTGAAAAATATAATTTTAGGCAAGGTAGACCTCTGGCATTAATGCATTCCATCACTTTGTTAGACACAAAATCTTTTTAGGAGCTTTTATCTCTCCAGTCTTGCAGAGATTGAGCCAATTGACATGTAGTTTTGAGCTTACCAGTCATGATCATTCAGAAAATTGTTAAGGACCGTGGGTGAAAATGTCCTTAAGACATTAGGCAAAGGTATTTACTGCAGGTCAATACTTTAGTAGTATTCTACACATCCTGTAATTATAAAGGGTCGTCTTGTTCACTATACGGTTTGAGAGAGCCAATTTTTCCATTAGAAACACTTATAATTGTTTTCCCTCAATTGTTCTAGCTATGTTATAATCATGTCATATAATGACCTTTAAAAACGTGTCTAGAAAAGCCTGCAGCTGTTCCCTCCTTGGTCTTTCTCTGCTGAGTTATATTTAAGCCAGTGTCTCTGAAAACGGGCAGTAATAAAAGGGATATTATCCTTAGCAAATATCTTAATCACGGTAAATCTCTGTTGCCCTACAAATGACTGCATGGGGGATTAGACTTGAGTAAGCCATTTGCTGAATATCACTGCCACCTTTCCTAGGCCATTTAAGCATGTTTAATTTTTCAGGGTGAAACTTGAAACCCACTAATACAAATGTTTGCATTTGGACTGAATTATATCCAGACTGCAACAGTTATAGCAGGCTTAGGACCAGATTGTGACTGATCTGTAGGAGGCCAGTTCTTCTTGGGAGAGTGAGAGAGAAAAATGGGTTGAAGTACCAGTAAATATATGGATGATGCTTAGCTCTGTATTTTCTTTATATCAATCACAGTCCTTACCATCATCCAGTGCCTGGGAGACATCAGTGCCTGGATGAAAGACAGCTGGCTTTGGTTCAGCCTGGCTAAGATGGAGGTGGCAATGCTATGAAGCAGAAAATACTTTCAGGAACTTGTGTCCTCTGTAACATCACTTTCTGTTTGTTTATCCAGATTTCTGTCGGGTTGCCCAGAGACACTCAGAGCATCTGTTCTCCAGTGATCAAGCTTAAGGGAACCTTTTGGGAGTCTGACATACTACTGAGTACTTCATTCTTTATTTTTCTTCTTTCATTCTTCCTTTTAAGAAAGCAGTGTCTTCTATCTTAGGCTAGACATTAGGAAAAAAATTTTCACTGAAAGAGTTCTCAAACATTGGAACAGGCTGCCCAGGGAGGTGGTTGAGTCACCATCCCTAGATGCGTTTAAAAGTTGTGTAGATGTGGTGCTTAGAGACATGGTTTAGTGGCAGACCTGGCAGAGCAGGGTCAATGGTTGGACTGGATGATCTTAAAGGTCTTTTCCAACCTAAATGATTCTGTGATTCTATCTGTGGCAGCCCTAACCAGCTTGGATTCAGCCAGAGCCTTGGGAACTGGCAGCAACAATAGGTGTTTTCTAGGGCAGAATTTAGTGACCATGAGGAGGTGGTACCTGTTTCAGGTGGCACAGCACTCTTACTGCACACCGCAGTGTGCCAGGACCGCATCACCCATAAACTGCCCTGGTTCCCAAGGAGCGTGCACTCAGTTTCACCTCCCCAGTCAAATATCTCGAGCCACCCATCAGGCAGCTTCCCCCATAAGCTCTGAACACGACTTCCCAGCGCGGCTACAAGGGTAAGAACTGCGAATGTGAGAGGCAGAGTTTTGTTGTCGACTGTCTCATGACTGCTGGGCTGACCTTCAGCAGAGATGTGAATGCCTGTGCATCCCAGTGTCTTCTGGGCTAAATGCAATACTCACTGTGTTTAAATCCCAGCCAAGTTTCCAAATGACAGGCTCTGACTTTGAACGGTCAACAGAATTTAAGAAATATTCAAAGGACCTTAAATGGGTCCACAGGACATGTAATTAAGCAATCAGTTATACTTGTTAATTGGGAGATGTAGCTAATAATAACCAAATCAGAAGAGGAAATTGAGTTAGTGCCTTGTAAGAAATAAGACCTTCACAGAGGGCCCTGGCATTCGCTCATTATAGACTTTAAAATCGATCTTTTCCTAAAGTTAATCAACTATTTCATATTTCAACCACGTCAGCCAGTCACAAGTATTCTCCCTTTCCAGATATTCTTTTATTAACTATGTATAGCTTGTCCTATTGCAGAGTTTTATGCCTATGTGCTTTTAGCTTGAATCCATGTTTTTTTCCTAAGGAAAAAAAGTCTATTAAGTCTATAAAGTTCTATTATACTCTGTTAGGTTTTACACTGTATAGCTAGGCTAAAGCTTTGATCCCATTTCCCTCCCAGAAGAAATAAAAATCCTATGGGAGACCGTTGTAGGTGAAGATAACCCTTAATATGTTCAGTGTGTTATTCAGATGCCTACATGGTGATTGGGGATGAAATACCTACATAGATAAAATTATGGTTGATTCTTCACAGCTGTATGAGGTTCCTCTCTCTCTCTCTCTCTCCATACTCTGATGTTGAAAAGAGCTTCTGTTTCTGATTTCTGTCACTGTTTTACACAGTCAGCTGGTCATGGGTTTGTCCCTGTAGGTATTGCTGAAGTATGTGTGTTCTTCAAACAGATTCTTCCATGAATGAATTAGGTCTTAATTCTGTCTTCATTTATGGGGATGGATGAGAAAGTGTTTTGCCATTCCATAAATATTTTAGAGGTTTTAAAGTTTCCCTGCAGTGGGATAAAAACTAGGATCTTTCAGAGATTTTTGTAAAAGGCTGCAAAGGGAGAAGGAAGATTATGTACTGGAATAGGGTCTAGGGTTAAGATTCTCACCTGGACTGTGAGGGTTTGGACCAGGGTTTTCACACTCCAGGTGGATGCTCTGATCACCAGGTAATAGACTATTTTGAGGGGGCTGTTTTTTGACTTCCAGTAGGAATTTTCAAGTTGAGTATGAGGAGTAGTTTGTTTTCAGACATTTCTGTTAAATGAGCATGTGCCTGTTTTGGTACATGTTTTCTCTGTGCAGATTATTCTGAAAAAACTGATCTAATGTAGAAATTAGCCCTGATTTGAGCAGAGATTAAACCACATGACTCCTGAGGAGTCTTCCAACCTAAATTCTTCTATGATTCAACTTTGGTGGAAAATTCCTCTCCATCTCTAATCAGGCAAAATGATTCTTGAACCTATAGTTACAATACAGTCAAAAATGTCACATTAAGTGCTAGCTGTCATGGTGTAAAGACTTGAGTATTAATCTATAAAGTAATTATTAGCTAGTGTTCTCAGTTACTGAGTAGTTTGATGCATATGGACTTTGCATAAGTTCTTATGTATGTGTGTGTATGTATGTATGACATTAGGCATAGAGAACCAGTGACAGAGCGAGACAAAAGTCATGTCTATGCTAGTAAATGATACAGGGCCAGGGGCAGCCCCAGGCACTGGCTGGTGATTACTGACATTGTTTGATTGTTAGTGTGCTCTATGGCACAATTTTCACCTGGTACAACTAGGAACATTTCAGATGAAATGACTGATCATGCTTGGGAGGTTACCGTGGGTCAGGGACCCCTTCCATTAAGCAATTTGGATGCTGTTGTGGCTACATTTCTAACGGTGAATAACATAATCAAGTGGAAGGTGACTCTGCAGAGGCTGGGGAGGTTGAGGTTATATTCTTGGCTGTGCCCTGGGTTGGCTGGGGTGACCATAGACAGGCCATTTGAGTTTTCTTCGTCTTTCTTTCACACTTGTAGATATCTAGCTGTAAAGACTCAGCTCTTCAAAACAGTGTTTGTCTTCTGTGGTGTGTTGGCAGACATACATGGGGAGGGCCAGTTCTAGGTTGGGACCTCTAGGGGTTCCCATAATACAAATAATAATAGTAAAGAGAAGGGAATGACTTGTGATCTCTTGTGAAATAATTGCCCGGTCTCCTTGACAGATGTAAACTTGAGTGACTGTTCTGTGTACACCAGCCTTACAAAAGCAAGAGTGTATTTTGTGTTCTTGGACTGACCATTTCAAGAAGGATTTGGGGAGCAGCTTTGCACATCTGTATTTGCAACAGGCAAGAGCAGCTTCCATCATTAACAAATTTAGTATAGCTCCTCTTGAATCTGCCAAGGGAGAGCTGCTGTGAAAAAAAGCTATTGAGCATAATTTTGTTTGCATTTGAGCTACTGTGATGTAGAATAAATGCATAAAGGGCACATAAAGGGCTGATCTGTGCCTAAAGATGGTCTTTCACCTTCCCCTGCCACAGGCTTGTAAGATCACTGTGTGGAAATCACTCAATTGCCGTGCCTCACTTATTTGTCTGCAAAATGAAATTATTGGCTATTTACTGGAACTGACACATGCTAGGCTAAAGTATGTTCATTAACTGTGCTGATAATGCCAGAGGGAGAGAATGCGTAATGCAAATGATCAGTGCTACTCTAGCAAACGCAGTTGTAAGGCTGGGATTGTGCTGGCAGCTGATGTGCACCCCTGGGCGTGCGCCCAGAATCACTGCTGCCTCTGACAAGCTCACACCATGGGGAGGTGAGAGGGCTCCCTTCATGCTGAGTGCCCGCCTCTGGATCAGCTGAGTAATTAAGTGTTTGTTTCCTTCCAGATGAGTACAAGAGTAAAGTAGCCTGTGAAGATGACAAGCTGAGGCTAAGCTGTAAGAAGAGCATGGTGATAGCCATTTACTCTGCTATCTTTGGAAGGACACAAGGAGGCAGCCTGGAGTGCCCATACCAAACCCTAGGGATGCCCATGATTGGTAAGCAGGGGAACGGCTTGACAGAGCATGCTGATCTGCGCAGGGTGATGTCATTTACTGTCATCGTGGTACGGTTGGCACAGATCCTGATTAGGAAAAGCAGGACTGGCACATGCAACCTGCCACGGTGGCGCTCCTGGTGTGTGGTACCTTGTTGACCAGTGGTGAGCTTCATCAGGAGCATCAAACTGAGGCTCAGCTAGATGCCCTCGCCAAGTTACCAACCAGCAGACTTTTAGCAGATTCATCATATCATATGCTTGAGTTTCTTGTTCAACTTTCTGTCCTCCTGGTGGTTCATACACTGAGCCTCCATCTATACTATGGAGGAGCATATTATTGGTGGATGCCATGGACCGTCTGTGTCTAAGTCAAGCCTTGACATTGCATTTTAACTTTTACTGAAGTTAAAGCAAGGGGAGAAAATTCAAAAGCCAAGTTGTTAAGTTGCATCATGTTACGGTTGATTTACAGTACCTTCAGGTAGCTTCTTTACTCTCAGGCTATCATAATCTCTTACATTCATGTGTTAAGATCAATAAATTAAAAAACATTCACTAGAACTGTCTGTTCTTGAGCCAATGTGAAGTGAGTTTGAGTATTTTAGGCTGTGGCAGAGAAAGCATATGTCTGCAGTGCAAAACCCTGTGGTCAGCATTCCTCATCAGCCTTCTCTGCAGAAGTGAGAGGGAATTAACTGGTTTCCCAAAGGAATTGCCTCTAGAGGGGGAAAAGCTTCAAAGGGGGCTTTAAAGGGAAGCTTGAGCTGCTGCTGTTGCCTGTGCTGGTATCCATTCAGCTGTGTCTGGGGATCGTTGGCTTCACAGCTGCTGATCCAGTGCCCTTAAGGAGTTAAATGCTATTCAAATGGAAGCATGTGAAGTGACTGCTTGGAAATATGATACGCAGATGATGGGTGTCAGTAGGGAACCACAGGTGGAATCAGGCCAGTCAGGTTATTTGTGCAGTGTGGGGAGTGCTTTAGTTGTGTAGCTGTGAATATCTGAGCACTTGCAGCACAGCTGAGTAGTTCGGGGTCTCCTACCCAGTCCCATGGTTCAGATGCCTGGCAGGAGGAGTCACGGTCCTTTAGCAAGTTACCTCCTATCTCCTGAGGTGACCTATGTCCCTGGATGTGCTCCTGTTATCCCTCAGTTGCGAGGGAGCAGAAGCTGAAACAGATATGTGTAACAGGTTAGCTGAGGCCTCTTTCATGCGGTGTTTGGGATGGGCTAAGAGTGTGCACACCGGTGCTGTGGTGGTTCGGCTCCTGGGTGATAACTTGCTGAGTCAGCAAAACTTGATGGGTTTCTAGTGTATACCTGGGCAACCGCGCCTTTGTCCTTGCTGAGAGAGCAGAAGCAGGCACATACCGGTGACAAGGTACTAGCACCGGGACCCGCTCTTGAATATCAGCAGGAAGCAAAACTCTATGTGAAGCCACAAAGGGTAAAGTTTTACTCTTATTTGCTGAGATATAAAGTCCCAAAACTGGTACTGGCTGACAGCGAGGTGTGTGGCACTAGCAAACAGGACGGTAGGCAGTGGAACTAGGAGAGCAAATCTGTAGCTAAAAGAATAAGCAGTGCCAGACCATCTATAGTGCTTGGATGCCCCGTTGTTTTCAAACTGGCCCTGTGATCTCTACAAATTGCGTTGTTTGCCCAAGGAAATAAGGTATCGGATCCTAGAGCTGGAATGCCAAGCTAGTGGAGGGAATGACGAGGTAGCTTTACCCAGTGCAAGGTTGTAAGGTGTGGACTGATGCTAAAAATAACTGGACAGGAGCAAATATCTGCATTTTTGGAGTTGCTGCGGTCTCAGGTATCTGTTAAGACAACGTGGTGCTGCTGGGATGCTGGGAGGATGGGGATGTCCTGCCTGTATAATAGCAAAGGGAGAGTGGGAAGTGTCTCTGGGACAGTGGCTGGCTGCATGTCCTGCAGGGCTGGGGATGAGAGGTGAGGCACTCACCGTGGAGCAGTGCCTTCCCCAGGCTTTCCCAGGCATTTGGGCACTGTGCGTGCAGTGTGAAAGACACACAGTGTAGCTGTTGATGCTGATGTTCCCCTGCTTGCTGAAATCCTCAGAGCGGAGGGCGGGGGTGCGAGGAGCTTAGATAAATGTATAGGAGTGAGCAGGTGGTCTTTCAACTTGCCGTGCTCCATCCCTCAAAACCCAGCTATATTTGAGAGTGTTTGTTCAGGTCTGCTAAGTGTGTTCAGCAACAGCTTGCTGATCCCCCTCGGCATGATGCTGCCAATGCTACAGGCATTCTCTGCTTCTTGTGAGCTTCCCTTCCCTTCCCTTCCCTTCCCTTCCCTTCCCTTCCCTTCCCTTCCCTTCCCTTCCCTTCCCTATTTCAAACTTTTGGCAAAAAATAAAAGATGAAAGAATTTTCACTGAAATCACAGTTTTTGAAATCAGAATATTTTGGCCCAATACCAATTGAGATAGCGAACGCTGCACAAGTGCTCCACGGGAGCTGTAGGGGAGCGCCTCCTAGACTCACTCAGACTGAACACATCGCCCATGCTGTTCCACCAGTCTCTGTTTCAGGGAGGAGAGAAGATATGTTATGGGAATTTCATGGCTTGATGCATCACAGAGTATGAAATATGGCAGGGGAGATCCACTCCATCTATGAGAATAAGGACATTAAGCAACTGAAGTACAGCTCCTCTGAGACAGCGTGATGGCATATCAGAATTGAAATATTTGGGTTTCAGCTGTTTTATCCATAAACTCATTTTTCTGTAAAAAACAGTTCTAATTAAAAAAATATATTCATGAACAGCTTTATGTAAAATGGAGGAACATAATGTAGCATGGTTGCTGTTCTCTGGAACAGGCTTTGGAGGCGATCTGGAATGCATCCTCCCTTATTAACAACGAAAATGTTACTTCCATTAAAGAAAGAAACAACCCTTCCCCCCCAAGCCATCCGTGAGAAACTCTCAGTTTATTTTCTGTTTGAAATTTAAATTTGAGCGTAATACCACCCACTGTATGAAATGAATGTGATTAAAATGATGGTTCCTTTTATTTTCAATTAAAATACATTTTAAATGTTTACCTTTCCACACTAAATGCAAATGCAGGTGCATAATACAGCACTGGGAAACCGGAAAGTGGAAACCCACTGACCTAGTTTCACCATCCCGATGGGCTAAAATGCAAAAAACAACAAACAAGATGTAAAAGCATCCCAACCCCCACTCCCCCAAGCCCACCAGGGCCCCGAAGTAAAACGTGCTGTATAAAAAAGTTGCAAAATGAAAAAACATTAAAAATTAATTACTGCAGAAAACGGCAAACGCGGTGGGATTTGCCCCTGTCCACGATCCCAGTTCCAGAGTTATTTGGGGGGGGAACCACGTTCAGACGGAGGTTGCTGCACCCCAGCAGGTGGGAAGGAAGGACAGGAGTACACAAAGCTTTGGGCCGGAGGTAAATTTGGAGAGATTTGTGAAGAAGACGGCAACTAAGTCTGAAAAACTAAATAAACGGATTCGTATTTACTCCTACTTCCGTCCCAAAGGCCGCAAACCCTGACACGCCCCCGCTTCTGGCCCGCACCGCCACACCTCCCCCACTCCCGCGGGGCTCCCGAGGACGAAGGCCAGGGCCTGCCTCCCTTCGGCACCGCCTGGGCGGGCTATAACACCGGGGGCACCGGCGGCGGGGCCGGCGAGAGCGGGTAACGCTCTGCCTGCGCTGCCCGGTGTCCCCGCGCCCACCGGCCCCTCCGGCCGCCGCGGGGCGGGGCCCAGGCCGCGAGCGCCCCGCTCGGCCCGGCCGCCCCTCGCCCCGCCCCCCGTGACGTCACCGCCCGGTCTCTAGGCAACGGCGCCCCCAGCGGCGCCGGCCGGGAGGGGAGCGGCGCGGCGCGGGGCTGCCGGCGGGCCGGGGCGGCCATGGCGCTGCCGCTCCTGCCCGGGGCCTCCCGCGACCGGAACGTGAGTGACAGCGGAGGGGACGCCCCTATCCCTCCCTGCTTCGGTGCCGGGGCTGCCGCGGGGGCGGTGCCGGCGTCGGTTGGCCCGGCCGCCCCCCTCAGGCCCGGCCGCCCACCTCAGGCCAGGCCGCCCCCTTCAGGCCAGGCCAGGTTAGGTTAGGCCAGGCCAGGCCGGCGGCGAGGCGGCCGCCACAGGGCGGTCGCCGGCAGCGCTCCGGCGGCCTGAGGGGGGACGAGGGCGGAACGAGATGCGCTTTGGCTGTCGGTGGGGCCGGTAGGAAGGGGTGAGGCGCCGGCGCTCCCTGCGGAGACGGCCCCGGGGGTGGTGAGCAAGCGCCGGTGCCACGGCCAGGCCTTCCCCCCCCTCTCCTTACCCGGCAGGTAGAAGGCAAGATGGTATTAGGTGTACAAACCTCCGGTTTTATCTTGGGAGGGGGAATACTTTGCAGCTAGGCCGGGACTGAGGGACCTGGCAGCTGCTGAGGGGCAGTTTCAGCTCTTGTTGTGTCTCTAACAAAGCAAAACGGGGAGAGGCAGATACCCTCTAAATAAACGAAAGTCTTTGCAGATGGGGGTAAAAACGCTAGGGATGCCAGTGTGCCAATTCCAGAGTTGCCTGTACTATTAAATACTGGTGGCAGTCTGAATATATAAAATGGTGTTTTTATCCCGAGCTACAATAGCAAACAAAAGACAAGGCTGCCATCACGACTTAAAACTTGTTCATCAAGGATGGCTAGAAATTTGCTGAATACAATCTGTACTGTGAAATGGTGCAGGAGGTAAGGAAGGATTTGGGCATGGCACTGTAGCTGATGCCTTCAGGAGGCAGATGAAACAGTGTAGACTTTATTAATAATGTTAAAATATCTGAAAGGGAATCTGTTGTTTTCACACAATGAACGTGTTGGTGCTGTTAGAGCCCTCGTTTCTGCAGCTTGACTGCTGGCATGCTTTGCTAGCTCCTGAGCCTGGTCAACCCTCTGAGGGAGAGTGTAGAGGATGATAACGTATTTCAGGGACAATCTGCAAATGATTTGTCAAGACACATGTATTAATGCCAATGACACCATGAGCATCAGTACCCCTTGAATATGAGACTTGTCCATGCTGGTAGCATATCTGGGAGCCCACTTTATGAGCTGTAAATCAGTTTATACTAACAGTGGTTCAGTGTAAAACCTCTGGTGGCTCTCTGAAAAAACAAGACAAGTAGGAGCAATTATAGCTGCCTAGGTGCTGGTACAGGGAACATGAAATTGCATAGAAGTATGTAACTCCCCGGCCTCATTTGGTGTGTCAGCATTGCACAGGTGTGTGCACACACAGGACCTCTTACAACAAAAGCCCAGCTTACAAGCAGTGAGGATCTTTCAAGCAACTTCTTCCCCACAAACAGCAGGCTGAGTGCTGTTGTTTTAGAGGGAAAAACAACAACAAAAAAAGGGCCTGGTGGTGAATACTCAGTCTCTTTTGCTGAATTCAAATTTGTATTGTAAGGAGTTGGTTGTGTATATAATGCTTCAGGTAGCTGCCGAGTGGGCATATCAGCAACGTTGAAATAGATAGCTCAGCTCAGTGTTATCTGAGACTTTATTGTTCTCCAAATTTTAATTTAACTTAATTGGTAGGGATTACTGTTTTTGGAGTATGATGGAGTGAGTTGTCCGCAGAACACCCCATACTGAAGTACATATAGGACGTATATGTGTTATAAGAACTAAAAGTGTGAAAATCAAGTCACAATTGCCATGAGACAGCGTTGTAAAACCATGGTTATACATTGTCAAGCTCCAAATTGCTCTTTTTGACAGTCCTTGAGATAGTGGAGTTAATACTGATAACTTGCCTTTCTTGAAAAGCATTTCTGATCTCTGCTTAGTTGTTCGCTATTAGATTTAATTTTATTTTCATATAGTTCCACAAATGAGAGGCCAAGAAGCGCATATTTAAAGGAAAAAAAGTGTCACTGCTATAGATAAATTGAAAAGGAAAAAAGTATTTTCACCTGTTAGTACTCTGAGCATTGCCATCAGTGCCTTTTACTGCACAGAAACAACAGTAGCAAAGCATGCCCTGGAGAAGGACAAGCGGGGGACAGGGGATTGCTGTTCCTGTCAGCCCTTGGTTTATAATTATGGGTACTAATTCCACTCTTATCACTGTTCAAGCTACTGCTGCAATCCTCTTTTCTCTGCCCTTAATGCTTCCACCTGCCTCATATATAGGCCCATGAAAGGCAGTGGAAGAGGAGTAGATCTGCGTTTTGTCTAACTTGGATGTGTTTAACTTGAGATCAGCAGGGACTCCATTGGCAAATGGGAAGGAAGAAATCCTTCTGCAGCACTTATGTCTCTGGATCTAAGAGCCACTAGCCCTTGTATTACTCCTCTGTTATGATTATTATTAATTCTAACTACCCCTACCGGGAACACTTGCTTCCTGTGCAGCCGGGAGCAGAAACAACCAGGAGCAACAGCAGCGAGGCTGGGCAGCTCACAACTGCCCCTGGTGCCGGCACTGCGAAAGGCAGCAGCCACTGGGTGGTTTTTACTGTTTTTCCCCGCCTTAACTGTAACGGACTGATCCCTGATTCAGCAGCTTCCCTGATAGTGATGCTGCCGCTGCGGTCCTATGTAGCTGGGACAAAATCTTATGGCTCAGGCATCACAGCTAATGAGACTGGAGGGAAACATAGGGAGGTGATAGGCACTTTTAAAACAGCGGAAGTGGTTCCTACGGTAATGTAAGGTAATGTTTCCTTTGCACTGAATGAAGAGCAGGGGTAGGCATAGCACAAGCAGTGCCATATTTGAGGTTTGGTTTGATGGAGTGGAGAAGAATGATGACTAGCAGAAGGTGTCAGGAGCATAAAATATTTTCTGTCTGCAGAGAGAGTAAACGGAACTGCCCCTATTTTTTCAAATCTCTTTAAAATCAAAATTACAGTAGTTTATGTACACACAAGTCCACCCATCAAATAACCCCCCTTCACCTCCTTTAAAACTCCTGTTCCTTGAACAGAAGTCCAAAGATAAGCTGCTCATCAACAATTCCTGTCACGTTCACGTGTGGCCCACCAGGAGATCTAAGGATAGAGCAGGCTGGCTAAAGGGCAGAAGTCAGGCCTTTCCACTTCGCCGAGGCTGGGGAGGCCAGAGTCTGTGCTGGGAGTGCTGCTGCCCCTCGGCAAGGCTGGTGCTCCTCTGTCCTGAAAGCCTTAGAGGAGTGCCCTTGTCTGCCTGGCAGTGGCAGAATGTGGTACTCAAATCACGCATCATTTACCATACTGTTGAATTCAAGAGTTTATTCATTTCTTTATTTTCACAAAGAGTAACTCCTAGGTTACCTGTTTGAAAATTTCACTACCTGTTGCATACCCTTGAAAAGGGGAGTTCCTCTTTAATTTTGTTCCTGCCACTGAAGCCAACGTTTAAGAGCTGCGGGGAGACCTAGGTACTGTAGCTTCTGTCTCCAGAGCCCAACTGATACTGAAATTGCGCAACAGCGAGGTTTTCAGCTTTGTCCATACAAGTTATATGTGTGTCACCTGTTTGTCAGGACAGAAAATCATGGATCTTGATAACTGTGCTTAATCCTGCATGTGGTGGAAACGTAGCATATAGTAGGTTTACTCTGTTATTGCAGGAAAAAGTTTGTGCATTTGGAGTCTGGACTGTGTTAGGAATGATACTGGTCGCAATGCAATAGCATCATTACTTCCTTTGTTAGTGTTAATGGTCCACCTCCTGTTGTCCAAGGCAGCTGCCCCTTCTGATACCAGATTGATGTTCTTCCCTTGTATCAGCAGCTAATGGAAAGGACTGCGTATTTGTATGGGTCAGACTTACCAGGTGCTAGCTGCCTGGTGTATTTTTGTGCCTGAGGTTTGAAGTCCCTCACGAAGAGAGAATTCTGTGCAACAATTCTGCATGGCATTTCTCAGAGAATCGGACAATGTGTTTATAGATCTCTGGAGGAAAATACATCCTTAAGAATATCAGTTTCTGTTGCAAACTTCAGTGGCGCAGCACAAATTTCCCATCTCCCTTGTTTATTGCAGAAGGTTGGAATTGCCCTCAACTGCTGCTGTTTCTGTCTCTGCTTCCTGGCTGCTCTGTAATCATTGGTGCCAAAACAGGACATTTGTTTTTCTTGACAGAGTGCTTGCCTTCCCTTCTCCTTGCCCTGGCCTTCTTTCCTGAACTCCTTCCGCTACTTCCTGCCCTTCAGCCCCACTCCCTGAGATCTCTTGTCCGTTCACAGCCCCCAAACCCAAATCTTCCTGTACCTGCCTGTCAGGGTTGCATTTTGGACCCTTTACTTTATATCCATCTGTTGTCTTCTCTCAGGCTGTACCTGCTCAGGCAGTAAGAGCAAGCTAATACAATCATAGAATCATAAATCATAGAATAGTTTGGGTTGGAAGGGACCTTTAAAGGTCATCTAGTCCAACCCCCCTGCAATGAGAAGGGACATTTTCAACTAGATGAGGTTGCTCAGAGCCCTGCCCAACCTGAATGTTTCCAGGGACGGGGCATCTACCACTTCTCTGGGCAACCTCAATGTAAAAAATTTCTTCCTTATATCTAGCCTGAATCTTCACTTTTTTAGTTTAAAGCCATTAACCCTTGTCCTGTCACAACAGGGCATGCTAAAAAGTCTGACTCCATCTTTCTTACAAGCCCCCTTCAAGTATTGAAAGGCTGCAATAAGGTCTCCCCAGAGCCTCCTCTGGGCTGAACAACCCCAACTCTCAGCCTGGCCTCATAGGAGAGGTGTTCCATCCCTCTGATCATTTTTTGTGGCCCTCCTCTGGACCTGCTGCAACAGGTCCGCGTCTTTCCTGTACTGATACAGGCTGTTGGTGTTGATGCACCTTGTTCTGCCATGTGTTAGAGGGGCACCACAGTTGCTGGGAACAATGTCTTAAGGTACTCCTCCTTTTACAGTACCACTTAACCTCTGAAGATCTTGAAACCACTGCAGAAAGCCAGGGATGATAAAAGATTTGAAAATTGGTAGCTGAAATAGGGCTTTTCATGAAGCAGTGAATGCTAACTTTGTGAGAGATGCTACTTACAAGTATTGCAGGAACTTCTGCTGTTTGTCTCATCTCTGTCTGTCAGTAACCTGTGCTTTCCACAGGGCAGGAGGTCACATGAATTTGACTAGCACAGTGTGCAGCATTTGCATTTATTTCTGTTGCTTAGCTGAAGCAACCAGGAGAGTGTATCAGCAGCCTGGAGTAGTACAGAAATGCCACAGTTCATCCTGATGCAGGATATGAGCAGGACCTCCACTGTTCTCAAGGTGGGGATTAAAAATGGATACAGGGAAGAAAATCGGACTGCTCCCATCAGCTTCTGCCATAACTCCCTGTGGGACTTGGTTAAAAACATGTAGCTCCTGAGACAGCGTGTGTCACAGGGTTCCCTCATTGCTCCAGCCACCTGTGGGGAGAGACTTCCAGTTGTGTTCGGTTCAGCTGAAATGTGCAGCTCCCTGATGAGTTTGCTGTGACTCTCTACCAGAGTATTAAAGAGCAAGATGGAGAGACCATGAAGCAGTGTTCCCCAAGGATTGCAGTGGCTGAGTTTGCAAAGCCAATAGCTGCAGTCAGAGAATCCTGACCTTTGCATTAGTCGCTATTGAGTGTATCCTCAATATTTATTTCAGGCTCACCACACAGAAAATGGCCAGCTTTGTTCAGCAGATCTAGAGCCTGCTCAGTTTAGCTGCATTAGCACAGCAGACACAGTAAAGCTCTTTCTGTGTGCTCTCACAGATTTCTTTTAGAAGTCATTTAATATTACTGTGGAGGTAACATGATGTTCTGTCACTATTTTAGGCTGGATGTGGTCTGACTTCATTAGCCATGAATGACGTTCCCAAAAGTAATTTTTCTCTTTTGTGATCTTCAATTGTAATTACCCTTTTTCTTAAACATTCTTTTGTATTTGTTGTTGTTATTTTGTTTTGTTTTGTTTTAAGAAATAACTGTACAGACCTTTAGAAGAGATTATTTTGCATATGGATTTAGGTGCATGGAGAAGGGTCTTATAAGTAATTATATGATTAGGAATCTAAAATAGTCTTTCTGTCGAACCCTAAAAAGTTACATGAATGCCACAAAAGAGTCTTAACAGAATTGCAGCTGTTGGGCTTTGTATTTTTCGTATCAAATTCTGAACGATGTTGCGATTTCATCCCTAAATTCTGGAAAATTTCCAGCAGGAGCAAACCTGGATTGTTCTGATGAACACCCTACCACACTGTAGCTTGCCAAAACCCAGAATCAGATGAACAGCAAATGCTTCTAGAAGAAGCTTTGAGGACATGAAAAGCTTTCCTTTGCTCAGGAAAACTGCCACCCTCACTGTGCTTTGTTAACTATGCCTGTCTCCCTAACTCATGCTTTGGTAATAGGGGGAAAATAATTAAATACTTGCTGTGCCAAAAAGTGGTTCTGTTCTATAGCACCTTCAGTATAAATCAGATGTTTCTGCCTAGAGATTTCCCTTTTAAAACTCAGCTTGACTATAGTTATTCCATATTTGAACTGATAAATGCAGAAAGCTCCCTCCCATTCTGACTTCTCCCCAACTCTTTATCAGCTTACCGACGAACAAAATTATCAAAAAAAAGCAACAGAAGAAGAAAGGGCAGCTCAGTAGTGCCCAAAGGAGAGAGAGAAAACCATGCGAAGTGCAGATGTGTTACAAAGCGGGTGCCAGAGCCCATCAGTGCCCATCCGTTCCAGTGTTCAGTACAAGGAGAGCACCTGTATTCACTTCTTCAGGGAAGGGTGGGATGACCACATGAAGATCTGCTACTAATGCCTGAGCGTCAGTGCTTACCCTGCTGTGCATCGCAGCATGAAATTTTATATCACAGCTCGAAAAAATGTGCTGATGTGAAATATTTTATTTTGGGCATTATTCCTGCAAATATGCAGCTCTTTTTTTAATCTTGTCAAATTCCTGGCTTGAGCAATGCTGTGTGGCAGGGGGGCCTGTGGGTTAACTAGTCGTTACACAAACAAGTATTTCCTTTTATTAATTTTCTCTTTTATTCTGTAGCCCTTGTTCTTGAGTTATAAACATATGGTTCAGGAGTACTTTTTATTTTCCTTTGTATTATTCTTTAAACTATGATACTTGCCATGTGCCCTTTTATTCACCTCTTTTGAAAACATTGCTTACCTTTTAAATATCTTCTTTGGAGAAGTGGTACCATACTCCCAATCATTATGGTCCCCAGTATATGAATGCTATCTCATTTTGCAATGACTGTTTCAAAGGGTGCTGGCCAGCCCAGCTTTTGTTAACCTAAGCAAGGTATGACCATTGATTATTATGGTATTAAAAATAATAATTTGTAAAAATAGTAAGTGATTTGTTATTTTTCATACCACTGTCCTTGCAAAAGAACACAAGTGGTATGCAGAAAGGTTTTAAGCAGAGGTTAAGCTAAGGTAGTGATTGAGCTGTTCGTGTCAAGGGCAGCTCTCCATCCTGTGTCACTGAATTTAGAGCACTGCAAGGCAGATGAACAGTTCAGATTGTAATGTTCAGCGTGCACTAGCTTGCCTATACGCCCATTGAATGTTATGAGCCATGAGGCTGGGTAGCTTCCTTTCAAATTCTTCATTATCTTTCATATCGGCAGAATGAAATACCTACTCAGTTACTTTCAGGTTTTGCTGCTTCACTGCACTACACTTGTTCCCAGAACTGCTGTGCTGAGCGTGTTATGTTATCTTGGAGCACTTGAATGTTGCCATGATGAAAAACAATGATCTGTTCCTTTTCTTTGTGGTTTTGCTTTGCCGTTTTTTGATTCCTAATAGTAACTTAGAGTTGTCTACAACTTTGGGCGAGTACTGGTTTAAATATATATGCATGTCATAATTAGTGTTGCGTGGTCTTCCAAATGAGAGGCAATTTTGGCCCCCTGCTACTTTGCCGACATAGCTGCTCCAGTGCTACTATGAAAATTTTGCTGTCCAGCCTTTTCCTCTACCAAGGGCCTTCTCTGTGCTCACCTGTAACATCAGTTCCTCCCCTTTCAGTCTCAGCTTCCCTTGTGTTCACCCAGTCCCAGGCTGAGGGAGGGCACAGCTGCGATAGTCTCCATCTCCCCTTACTAGGTGTGCCGGGGTGCAGTTACCCAGTGGTCCTTCTCCGCCTTCCCAGGCAGTGTGTTTTGAGGATTTGAGAGGCTGAGGAAGGGAGGAATAGCAGAGCCAGAGAAACTAACGAGTCAGAACTGCTGCTTATGGCAGAAGGGTTAGTGGAGCCTTCTGTTGGCTTTTCCTGTTTGCCTGTCCTCTCATGTGAGACTGATGTGTGAGGTCTTTAGGGGATTGCTACCTGAGTGCAGCTCACACCGAGGGAACTGGCCAGCAAAGCAGGCAGCTTAATAGGAGGGACATTCCCACAGGTAGGACTGATGTTCATGTGAGGCCAGAGGCTTTTCTGCATCACTTTAAGACTGGCCCCAGCCCCGGCCAAGAAATGCGAGGCAAGATGGGTTTCTTTGCAGTTGGTTGTGTGTATTTTTTTAAGCACTTCATCCTTAATTGCCTGAAAAAATAGTAATAATATAAAGAAATCACTACAGAGACCTTCTTTTGGAATAAGCCCCGATTGAATTAATATTCTGTCTTTTGATTCAGATCCAACCTCCCAAAATTCAAGTGTATTCAGTAGTACAGAGCTATTTATTTTGCACGCTGAGATGCAAGTGTAAATAAGATCTTTGACATAAGTCACCAGAGCAGGCTGTTCTCTGGGTACTCCTGAACCATTTCCATTTGTCCTCTGGAGGTCTATAGAAAAGGCTTTTCCCTCTACCTTTTGCAACAGTTCTGGTGGGTGACTTGCTTCTTTCTACCACATGCCTCAATCCTTGTTGCAGGGGAGGAGGAAGTGGGAAATGGCCAGTATCATCCTGTCTCTAAGCCTGAGCAAATTACTGGAATATTTTTCCATTTTCATCTATAAGGCTGGCAAATTGACCACTGAAATATGTTGCTTCACTTGCAGCATTCCAGCTGTTACAAGTTTTTAGACTCTGTATTAAAAGTAATTATAGAGAAACTTCTGTATGATTAATCCCCCTTGCCTAGATAGTTAACTCTTAATGGATTTGAAAACAAACACACAGATGTTTTTTTCTCTTTTTCTTCCAAACTTTTGACAGATAGGGAAAGAAAAGTTCCACAAATCACAGCACTGGGGTTACTGCAATAACGTTGCTATGCTGGTTGGAGAAGATAAACCCGGAATAGGAGGTGAACCATTACCTGGTCAGAAGCTGAAACCCGAATACAGTGTGTTTCCTAAAGGGATGGGAAGTGATGCTCCTGCTTGGGTAGCATTTGACAAGCAGGTATGTAGAAGTTGGTATCTGTATGTTTTTTATGAATAGCTACAACATGACAAAGACAGTGTAAAGGTGAAATTCAGTTAGTCAAATACTTCAGAAGATTATTATGTGCATGCAAAAAAAGATAGACTAAAAGAGTGGTAGCATCTATTTTTCCATCATATTGGTATATTGGACAATTAATATAAACATATATCATGCTATACAGCAACATATAAAAATATTTATGTATTGAGCCACATCTCCTACTGGTTATAATAAAAATAAGGGAGTGGTTGATATATTTCTTTTTAGTGAAAATGGTGACAGTAAAAGAATTATTTGGCAACCTGGTAAGAATGAATGTAAGGTAGGCGCCAGTCTAGGAGAAAATGTGCATGGGCACTCGGGAACCATTAACCACAGTGGAGTGCTATAGGCTTGGAATTCACTTATGCCATCATGTTTGCTTGCTCAAAGTCCTGTTGACTTTTGTGTGACCTGTTCATGTGTAATATAGCTAGATTGTATCTGTTAAAGACACAGGAATTTACAATTAATATTTTTTTATTTTGTAAGAATGTAGTGACACCTTTAAAGTTAGAGAGTTATCAAATAACCGTAATCTGTGATGATATGAATTTTGTAGCAGACTGTCATTACTTCCCATGTTTAAATTTACATTAAATTCTACTTAGTGATGTTTTATTTCTAAAGCAAAAAGCCTACAATCTGAGAAGAAAAATGTTACAGAGAAAGAAATCATTCAGCAGATCGCAGAAATGTTTCGTGACTAAATGATTATGGTATTTAAATATTGGGAAGAATGGCTAATCTCATAATTTTTGCTTTAAAAGAAAAGCCATGCAGGTAATTGCAGTACAATTATGCATTCGTCTTTTTGGCAGACCAGAACTACTACTACAAGAAAATGTAAGGCTTGAACAGATACACGTGACTTCAGTTAGCATTACCGCCGAAGTCCTTAGTATTGCTCACATAGTTTTCAACAATGTGCTCAAGTATGAATTGGTCTAATGTGCCAAAGTGTTGAGGCTTCAGTCAGTCCTAGACTTGCTTTATCTGCACCCTTCTTTCAACGAGGAGGTGTGCACTGGCTTCTCAGGGCCATACGTCAGTTAGCAGGACTCGGACCCAAGTTTATGAAATGAAGGGGTTAGGTAGGACACAGTGGGGACCTGCCACTGAACATGGCTGATGAAATGAACTAGCTAGCCTTTCGACATGCCTTCTCTGATCAGCGTATTAGAGCCACAGGGCAGTACAGGGGAGGAGTTTGCAGGTTCAGAATTGGCCTCTGGAGGGCTCATGTGTTTGTATTAATTGCAGGCAGTTAGGGGATACTACCCAACTAATTTAGCTTCCCCGGTTAAGACCCTAGAATACAGCTATGTCCTCCAGTGCTACAGTTTGTGACTCAGCAAAACGGACTACATGAAAAATGGTTTGAGTAGGTGTTTATCTTTTTAAATATAGTCTGCTTTCTTACCATTTTTCTATGGTTTCTAACTTTCAGCAGTACCATAGTAGTTGGAGGAAGGGACAGGCATAAAACTTCATTATTAAGTAGGTTAAGAAATAGTTTTTGCAATTTCATATGCCTAATGGGAAGCAGGTGTAAATTTAATTTCTTCTACGATTAAGTACACACACAAGGCCTCCTGGGCTTGAAATGATGTTTATAACTTGACTACCACAGGTGCCAGGGAAACCTTATGCCAACTTTGCAAAATGCCACAGAGTTTATTCAGTATTTGTTACTTTTGGTTTTCATACATAACATCTAATTTTTTGGAGTGGGATGGGAACGTTGCACACAGCAATGTACTACAGATGAGACATGAGTTAGGAAGTGTTAAATTTCAAGTATTTTTAAAATTACCTTTGCTTTAAAATGAAAAGTAAGTTATCTTCTTTTCTGCTCCTTCCCCTCTTCACCCTTCCTGAATCATCTGTTTTGATCTGCAAAATTGCAGTTGGCTGCTGGATATTATTTCATACACTAGCATGTTGATAAGGGCATAAAGAGAATAAAGTTTAAGTGCAAAAGAATTTGCACAAACTCCTTGAATGGAGTAAACCAGGACATAGGTGTATGCTCAGTGAAAGACATAAATACAGTGTATTTAGGACCTGATTGTGCTTGGAGGTGTATGCAAATAGACCATTTTGCCTGGCTGGTGTCTCGTGAGACAACTATTGTCAGAAAACGTCATGGACAAAATTAAGAACAATTGGTAATCAAATAGGGCACTTGAACAATATGTTTGTCAAACAACTATAGTCTAGTGGGACTAGCAGAATAGGGAGAAGAGTGTACAGCATCAAAGGAAGTTTCCAGTAGTTGCATGGCTTATCAGCAGCTGGGCAAAGAATGAAATTCAGCTCCTTGTCAGCTGAACCCCAGGATGTTCAGACTGGGATATAGTGGTTCCACCACAGTACCTTTTAAGTGCCCGGGAATATTCAAGAGATTTACACAACAGTAACTGGAGGCCAGGAAGGATACCTTGGTCACCAGAAATGGCACTATACACCAATGTTTAGATAAATGGAAGGAAGAAGAGATGTTAAGGGACGATAGAGTTGTTTGTGTTGGCTCTGTTGTATGTCACATGTTTTATCCAGTGTTTTTGTGTTTGATACATGAAACAGTGAAATCCACAGTTAAAAATTACATGTGGCCAGAATGTATTTTTATTTATTTTCAAGTATTTTGTCTGTAGGTTATTCAGAAACTTGCATGTTGTACTACTTAAACAAACCATAACATATAGTGTCTAGATTCTTTTGTGCGAAGATTTAATGCCATCAGGGTTAACAGGTAACAGTTATGTTATTTGATTAAAATCTAAATTTTATTTCTCTAATGGTGGCGGCTCACAGTGCAGGGGAATTGATGCCAAAAATGTGTCTGTCATATTGTTTGATGCATTCCAATCAGTGGGATCTTAGCCTTTGAAATAGTTTGTGGAAACAGTGTTTTTCTCATCTTGCAGTTACCCTGCCTGAGAGAAGGGAGAGTGGCCTGTTGAGAAGTCTGACTAGGACACAGGGCGGCTATTCTTGTGTGCTCCTGAGCAAGCCACTAGCTCTCTCTCCCCAGATGTAGAAAAAGAGGTTGTGTTTGTCTATTAGGGTGTTTTAAAATCACTGTCATTAGTATTCATGGAAGTACTTTGAGGTTCTCAAAGGCACGTGTCAAAGGAATACAGACTATTAATCGGTCTGTTAGGGATCTTGGCTAGCTCACTAGATGCCAAGCATTTTCAAGCCATGGTCTGCCAGATGCTCACTGAAAGATAGGGAACAATTAAGTTGTCTTTTTTCCAGTGCTTCAGTTTGTCTAATGAATCAAGAATAAAGGTAATTGAATATATTAAATAGAATCATCGCAAAAAATGAAGTATGGATTAGCACTGATTTGACCCAAATGTGTTGGAAGGGGCAGGATGGAAACCTTATTTTAATTATTGCCTCCTTGCACATACCACAGCAAGCATCCTGGTAGATCATGCACTACTAAGTAGATACTTCTTGCACATTCCTTTAAAATTGGTCTTGGTGATTAAACACCATAAGTGATACCAGAAGTGCAAAACTGTGTAATGGTTTGCCGAGTTTGAGTTAGGATCTCCAGACATAGAGGCCACTGCAGTAAACCACTGAGCATCTCACCTATGAAGGGTTTTTTTCTTGCAAGAGACCGTGAAGACCAGTTGGTATGCTCTCTGAGACTGTCCTACTTGCTGAATTGCAGAACCAGTTAAGTTTTGAAATGCCGATATTGCACAGCTCTAAATGACTCCTGAAAAGCATCATTTCTCTCTGATAGTCTTCAGTACCATTCATTAGGCAGCTTGCAGGATCTGCTTAAAAGAACTCTCCTTTCCACTTACCTCAATGGTAAAGCCATTACTGTCATAATGCACTTTATTTTCCAGGAATTCATTGAATAGAAGTCTAAAATTTGCTTCAGGACCTAGGTAGCTCTTTGTGCTATCAAAAGTGCTTTGTTCAGAAGATTTTCCAAGCAGCCTGCTGATGGTTTTATATTTGATTTCTTTCTTTATCTTTGCTTAGATGTTGTGATAATAAAAATGCCAAGCAAAGAATTTTAAATTATGTGATTTAATGTGGATTTCTATTCTTAGATTTGTGAGAAATAAATCTACCTTCTGAAACTGATACATTTAGTTACTTATAATCTACACAAGTTTATTTTATTGACATATTTTGCAAAAGCATTGAAGATCTTGCTACCTTATATTTATTTATTGTTTTTAATAGGTATTGTCTTTTGATGCCTATTTTGAGGAAGAAGTGCCTGACAAAAATCAAGAGCTATATAGAATCAGACATTGTAAAATATACTTCTACCCTGAGGATGATACAATTCAAGTGATTGAACCTCATGTGAAAAATAGTGGCATAACTCAAGGTATCTATTTTCAATAGCACTCTTTTTTTTGCCTTTTATGTCTTTCTTCCGTACAATCTTAGTCCATTCTAATGGGTACATAACATGACTTCTTATAGTTAAAATGGGCTGTAAGTGAACAGCTATAATTGTCTTTTGTTACGGATCATAATGTGAACTTTTTTATTGTTTTAGTTTCTGAAGATGTAGGTTTTGTAAGGCAGAAACCCCTCCTGCACGCACATGTGCAATTTTTTCTCTAATATAGCTGTTTGAAATCGTATGATAGTGGGCCTATTTCAGTATTGTGTCACTTCTGCAAAAACAATTTGTGTTCTAGATCTCCATTGCTGAGCCTGGTTCCTCCCATCTTGGCACTGACAGTAAATTCTCTAGCTGCAGCTTTGTAATTGTTCATTAGCTGCTCCAGTATCTCTGCCATTGTTGAAGGAGAGTGCCTTTTGTGCCTCTGGCTGTTGTTTCTTTTATGATTAAATGCCCTTGGCATAGTAATTTTTCCTTGATGCCTCTAAGTTAAGAAGCTGCCTTGCTTCAGTGTCACATTACTCCACTTCGGCCAGCCTGAGGACTTTTGGAGGAGGGTTTACTGAACTGATTTACTGGAGTATTAATGGACTTGGTTTACATTAAGAAAATGCGATGTAGCGGTCAACATCCTGTTGCAGAAGTGGAGCACAGCTGCTGCTTCTTGGTGTTTATGGGTCATCGCCAGAATTAAAAAAGTTTTCAAGGGATATAGTCCAGATAAGCAGGATGTCTTGGGATGAGTATCTTGGGATGACTGCGCCTCCCAATCCCCAAAGATATTTTATACATTCTGGTGGATCTTAGCACAGCAGTTTTCAAAAATAAGTTAACCATTTAACTACCGTATTCTTTTCCAGGATGAGCTGATGCTATCAATTTCTTTGTCTACAGTGCAGGATAATATTTAAAGGTGTTATGTGCATCGTTACTGTTAGACCTGGGATAAAATTACCTGGGAATCTTTTCTTAAACCAGTACTTCAGGTCCTGCTCTCCCTGTGTTGAGTGGTTCTTTTTGCCAGAAATCTCATTGGCTCTTCAGCAGGAACTGATTTTGAATTCAGGGGAATCTCATCCTACTCCTACCTGGGCAAGTGCTTTTTCAAGACCTGAAGAAAAACATGTTGGATCTCTGTGCCTGGGAACTTGCAAGTTACTCATCCCCTCCCTGCACTCATATGCATGAGGACAGAGACATCATCGGGTTTAGGTTTTCCTTGACTTGTGTGTCACAGGAGTGGGACCGGCTGTTTCTGGATTTTGTGGCTTAGAACAAATGACCGTCGACAAAGGAAGTACAGTTAACCTGAGGGGCAGAGGCGATGTCTTTGAGAGGGAAGGTGGAAGCCAGGTTCATTAGAGCAGGATAAAGCAAATTCAAAGCTGTTTGCTTTGAATCTAGCTATAGTAATGAGTCTTTTTCATTGTCTTTGTTGTATGGGTTGTGCAGGCTGCCCCTTCAGGCCTGATGTTCCTGGCAGTCTAGTCATGATCCTGCAGTGACAGGAAGGCTTCAATTTCCCCGTTTCCTTGGTTGTATCTTATGTTAATGGTTTTGGAGTCACCTTTCATAACTGAATAGTTAGAGAGAAACAAGAATCCTCTCAGTCTTCCATGCAAGGATGTTTTGAAGGCCTTTATGGCTTTATATGAGTACTTTATGTTGGATAAATTAGTATACACAACATATTAAACCGATGGATTAAAAAGAAAAGTTCAAGGATCTCAAAAGTGCGCTTAATTTATTTGTTGCTGATACCTGGGCTGGTAAGGAAGCTCTGTATATTGATTGTGTTTAGGAAGGAAGAGATACTGTAGATTGAAAGGCCCAAGGACTATTTGGGATGTGTTTAGGCTTCACAGTTGATGAGAAGATCTGAGGCCTATACTTTATCATAAACTTCTACATAAATATTCTTATTATCCTAGAGATTAACATGATGTAGAGGGAGGAAGGTGGTGGAGATGCCTATCAGAGGATTCTTTACTCACATGCACTTGGGCAGTGACTTCATGGTCCATAACTGAAGAACAACCACAAAGTTGTTATGTTAAAGGCACTAAATATTTGTTGAATATATGCAAAAGCAGTGTTTCTTAAAAAGAAATCCCAAACCATTAACTGCTAGTCTTATTCCATTTTCAATTAAAAATTGGCCCATTGCCTCTTTTATTATAATTATATATATCTCTTACATTATTCAAATTCCCTGTACTGACTGGGAATTTGTAAGCCTGAGAACAACAGAAGCGTAACTGTCTGCATTATGAAGCTGATTGATAAACTGAAGCACAAAGGAATAAAAATCTTGTCCGTGATCATGCAGAAAACTTGATTAACAGTATGAGGAACTGAACTGAAGTTCAGGATCTTAACCATAATGCTGTCCTCTGCACCTCTGCTGACATGCGTTTCAGTTAATTAAAAGGCCAGGGGTTTGTAGAGGAGAGTTCAACTGTAGAAAGTCTGGGGTTGTTGAAAGGCAGACTGCACTGAACAAAAAAGCACAGGTGTGGGGACGTGGGTGAAGAAAGAAGTGTGGGAGCATCAGGAGCAGGATAGGCTCAGTCTGCATGAACAGCTGGAGAGTTGCACTGGCATGAAAGGTGTTGTGTAAAGGAGGAATGGCAAAAAAATGTGATGGAAAAAGTGCAATTAAACTGTTGAAGGCAAAAGGTGGTGGTGACCTCGGATGTTTACCCTGTTGAAAAAGATGTAAAATAGACAACTGAAAATGGCTGTTCTCAGGAGTCTTCCTGCACAGTAGACAGAGCAGTGGTAGGGTAGATCAAAGGCAGGTGGTAGGGTAGATCAAAGGTAGATCTTCTTATCTTGGTTGGTTAATGCCTTGAGGCCACAGGATTACCAGTGCTTGTGCCATAACCCACAAATGAGACCTTGATGGTCTGAACAGGAGCCCCTGGGCATGGTGGGATCAGAGAAATGTAGTAGTTTCCCACTGTACTCTCCACTGTGTGTAGCAGTTGCGGCTTTGCAGAAAAAAAACTTGGAGAGGCTTATGGACTGCAGGAGGATTTGGTGAAGGAACAGCGGTCAAAGAAGTTAGAAGAATTTCTAACTTCAATTATGATTTTACAAAACTAAAACAAATTGGCTTCGGGAAAAAAAAAAGCCAGAAAATGTGCTTTTACCATTGGTCAAAATCTCAGAGTGACATGGTAAATGATCTGTGGAAAATGTATTTCAGTGACTTTAAAAAAGTGCACTATGGAATTGGCTGCTGTACTTGGACATGAATCTGGACAGATAAGGTTGCTATCAAATAACTGAAATGTAAACTTCATTTAATTTTGGAAACTGCCTTCCTATAGTTCGAACTTTGGAAAATATTAGAAGCATTAGAAGAAATCTATACAAACAGAGAAATTCAATACAAACCAAAAAGGAATGCAGAGGCCAACCTGAACCTGAGAAACCAGAATTAAAGCAAAAAATACCAGGACAATCACAGTGCACAAAAACTAACTAAAGATAAGGAAGTACAGAGTGAAGAGGAGGACAGTAAACTTGACCACATAACAAATTCCACTGTGTTCTTCCAGAGCCAGAATGCTAATTATTTTTCCCATATAAAAAGAAATTCTCCCATAGAGAGCCAGGCTAGATATGGCAGTGCAAGTGTTCTGTAGATCTAATTCCCAGTTAACAGGACTGTGGCTGGCTGATACTGTCTTATCAAAAGGTCATTTATGTCCCATGGGGCTGACTGTAGCTTCCAGTGCAATCCAGGCCCTGCAAGTCGGAGCAGCGTGGAGCAGCTGGCTGGTTTCCCCAAGGTCAGCCAGCTGAAAAAGAGAATGGAGCTGCATGCTGGCTGGGTTCCCAAGGCCGGCTGGCTGAAGAGGAAAGTAACAAGCGGGAAGGTGAAGTTGCAGTCAGCTCATCCAGTGTAACTGATTATCCAAGAGTTTAAGACCTCCCCTGAGGCCTTGAAATAATTGTGATTTTGCCATACTTTATGGTAGCCAAATCATGACCTTGCTATGTTGCGAGGTGGGTGGATAAATGAATGTAAGAAGCCCCTTTGTTTATTGGGGTGAATTCTTTGTGTTGCAGGAATAGTAGTGATTGCTTCTCCTTCTTTCTGTGCAAGCAGTCAAAGAGTGTACAAACTCCAGGTGTTATCCATTTCTTTGCTCTCTCTAATGCACTCTTGAGTTGTGCAGAGGGAGTCAGAAAGCTGTGCTGATTTTTTACAAGGCCACGTAGTGATAGGACAAGGGGTAATGGCTTCAAACTGGAAGAGGGTAGATTTAGAATAAATATTAGGAAGAAATTTTTCACTCTGAGGGTGGTGAGGCACTGGAACAAGTTGCCCAGGGAAGTTGTGGAGGCCCCATCCCTGGAAGTGTTCAAGGCCAGGTTGGATGGGGATTTGAGGTCTAGTGGGAGGTGTCCCTGCCCATGGCAGGGAGTTTGGAACTAGATGATCTATCTGTAAGGTCCCTTCCAACCTAAACCATTCTATGATTCTGTGATTCTATGATCATGTTAAAATGTGCTAATTACCATGTTTTCTAACTAATACCTCCTTGAGGATGCATCTTAAATATGTGTACATTTAAGCAGATAGAAGTTCAAATTTATTTTACAGTCAATGTTCAGTAACCAGAATGTCGGATTCGGTACACATGAAACATCAGGATGCTGACCAGGTCTTAAACAATTATTTTAGTGGGAACATAAAGTGAATCTGCTTTGTTGCTTTATTCCCCTGAAATAGTAAGGGTATGTTTTCATTGTAGGAGTTAGAATTTAACAAACAGCTCTGATAATGTAGTAGTGGAAGGTATTTCATACAGATTAGTCCCTAGGGAAATAAAGTGAACAATAACGTATTTCCATGGACTAACTCCGAAATAAGGCCGTTCAAACACCAAACAAACCCACACAGTGATATCTTTCTCCCTTCTCGCCTCTCTTCATCCCCTCTCTCCCCAGGCCCTCCTCCACGCCCACCTACCCCCAAAACAAAATAGCAGTGCTGGAAAATCATCAAACGGGACTCAGTGGGAAACACTACCAGATACGCAGCTGAAGGGCACGGGAGAGAGATCCAGCTCTGCAGTGAGAGATAATGAGATAATTGTGTCTAGTAAACTATTACTGTAATAGTAGGTTAGTACTGGAACTGTTTTTAGTTTTGGAATTTTTGTGTGTTTACTGTAGTTGTTTTAAAGTCACATCTTTTATAATTACTGTAATTTTAGAGTTGTTGGGAACCTGTGGTGGCAAGCAACTATTAAATAACAGTATGGGTTGGTGGTTTCTGTCTGGTCTTAACCAGTGGGCATCCACATTATAAAGCTGGTGCTACAGAGGTGTCTGGGTTTGTAAGCACAGCAGAGCCTGAGGCTGAAGACTGGACCATCTTTTTATTCTCTGCAGGATATTTTTGCACAACTATACTGAGGTATTGATGTGGCAAAGGTTTCACTGTTGTCCTTTTAGTTCTCTCATAATGTTGAAAAAAAGAGTTGTCATACATGCAGCTGCATACCTTTCTTTAATATATGTGTTACATATTTGTTTAACCTACTGAGGCTGTAGCTCGTAAGTTGTTTCTAAAATACTTGTGGTATCACAGAATTGTTGAGGTTGGAAAGGGTATCGTAAGACTGTCTAGTCCAACCCCCCTGCTCAAGGCAGGATCAGCTAGAGCCAGATGCCCAGGGCCGTGTCCAGTTAGGTTTTAAGTATCTCCAAGGATGGAGACCCTACAGTCTTTTTGGACAGCCTGTTCCAGTGTTTCATCACCCTCACAGTAAAAAAAGTGTTTTATTGTGTTCAGATGGACTTTTCTATCTTTTAATTTGTGCCCATTGCCTCTTGTCCTGTCAGTGGGCACCACAGAGAAGAACCTGTCTCCCTCTTCTTCACTCCCTCCCATCAGGTATTTAGAAACATTGATAAGACCTCCCCCCTGAGCCATCTCTGCTCCAGGCTGAACAGACCCAGCTCTCTCAACCTTTCCATATGAGAGATGGTCTCTTAATCATCATCAGGAGTACTTCGGAAGCATTACCCAATTCATCAATATATTTGTGAGTTTTCAGCTGATAGACCAATAGCAGATTCCTTCTCTTTTTATGTGGTAAATGTAAACAAATGCAATGGTCCCAGAATAACAGTCCTTTCATTTAAAGACTATCAAGAAGAAAACTTAAGTTAAAATGTCCCTCTTTTTTATTTATTCTTTTTATTTTCCCTTTCTTTTTCTTTTGGATAGTGTTCCTGTTAGACTATGGGTTATGAGTTCCTGGTTCTGTATTTCAGAGATGGATCAACATGTACGTTTCTCTACTGCAGCACAGCAATCAGCCCAACTCATCTCAGTTGTCTCTACTTTCATTTTGCTCCTTTAGGAAGCTCAGTTGAATGCACCTCCTTCCATGCTTGATAGATTACACTTTTTTTCTTGGTAGGGCATTTTTTTTTCTCTAACCTTAGCTATAGATGGCTCTCCTCACCCTGCACAGCATAGACAAATCTAGTCCCTCCCATACACCCCTGCCACATGGGTTTTTTGCACAACTTTGTGGTTTTTTTAAAAAGAAAAATGAATGTTACTAATGAGTACTGCTTTGCTTCTCAGAAAAAGTGAAAAAGACATCTCTTATCTTAATGACAGCAGTATCTTTGCTATTCTTGTTGAAAAAATACTAACCTGCTATGTTTCCAGCAACAGTTGGGGATTTGTTCCAGTGGTTTCCTGTTTGCTCCAGAAGGTGCTAATTTTCTGTATTAATTTACGTCAAATATTAGAATTTGAGGTTCTAGAAGATAATCAGTGTAAAGTTTTGTTGTTAATAGAAAGGATCCTCTTACCTAATAGTTCTTTTGCTGAATGAATGATAATTTTGTTTGTCCCATATGATTTCATCTGTTTTGGTCATGTCAGCATAGAAAATTAGCAAGTCTGTAAGGTGATCCTTAGAGCAGAGGATATTCACTCTATGAATTTGTTCTAATTCTTTCACAGGAACTATTGTTCGACGACATCGGATTCCACTTCCTCGTCCTCATGAAGATCAGTTCTATACTATAGATCATTTCAATATCAACATAGAAGTAATCCTTTATGCCCGAAGATATAAGATTATAGATTGTGACCAGTTTACAAAAAATTTCCTGAGGAAGATGGGAGTTAGATTAAATCCTCCCATAGATCGTCCAGATGACCCGTACACCAAAGAGCGGCAAAAGGTCAGATGAGGCAGTAATAGTGAAAACTTGATTTTAATAAAAGTGCCATTGCTATTAGTAATAGGCATTATATAAAATATTTCTCTAATAGCAAATAGAAAGTATGTAGAGGTAGCTATTTCAACATAATGAATCATAAGAGAAAACTTGCTTTTAAAAATTTTATTGTATGGCTTATTGTACTAACATAGTGTAGTCCCAAATATAACTTATTTTCTCCTCGTGTTCACACACCTGTTGGAACAGAACAAAATTAATTGGTAAAAATAAAATAAACCTTTCCATATTAAACTGAAAAGAAAAAAAGAAGGACCTATTGTATGTTCTACTTATGATTTTGCTTGAGCTAATTTAATGATAATAAACACTTTTAAAGTGTTTAAAGGAAGATCTAATTGGAATTGTGGTTCAAGCACATCCATGGCTTCCTGCAGACTCACTCACTTGGTCTGTTCATGTATCAGTTTTCATCTCTACCCTACATGTTATTAACAGCTCTTTGCATGTGTAAAGCAAATTCTGCTGCCACACAAAACCCAGCAGTCTGCAGTTTTAAGACTTGTGAGGTTTTATTTCAATGCAGTTCCCTCTTTGAGTATATGGGAACGCATACACACCTCCCCCAAAACTCTCACTCGCGGCTCCTAAACACTATGTGGATTCCTCTCTACAGGATTTGGGGTCTTTTCTCTGGGAATAGTAGTGGGAACAATGCTTTCTGTAGGAGATGAGATAATGACAGTTTCTTTCACTTCTGTTTTTCTTGATTAATATGAGTGCAGATGGCACTGTATTTTTTTCTTCACCTAACTCTGTTAGGACTGTTGGCCTACGATATGCAGCCTGTTGTGATAGATCCAGCCTAGTACTCTGAAACCAACAAATACTCCATGTGTCTGTTGCGTTCAACTTAATCCTCTATTGAGAAAACTGCTGCAGCTCTCAGCAGCAAAAATGGAAGATAGTTATCACTGAGATGTATAGGACCATTTGCATGTCTTCGAGGCACTCTTAGGCCAACATGTTGGTTTCACTTCATTCATGTTTTCAGGCTTTTTGCTGTCCCCCAGTGAAAAGTAGTATTTATAGTAAGTCTCCTGGTTCTGCGTAGTGGTGACTCAGGCTGGCCATGGATTGCTTTTCCCTTACTCAGGCCTTATAGGGAACAGGTGTATATTAACACATGCTGAGCTGTCTTGATATTGGCAGACTATGTCAGCATTATATATGGTACTGCATAACCTGCTTAGATTTTTTTTTTTTTTGGTAAAAACAACAAGCAAAACATTCAAGTATTGTGCATATGTGTGTCTAAAGAGAATGGAGAGGGGAAAAAGACATTTGAGAAATAAGAGCATCAAAAGACCAAAAATTACTGAAAGCTATGTCTTAATTTTCTCAGTTGTTGAGAAATTACAAAAAAGTTATCTAGCAAATTCTGGCTGCTTTATGCTCTCACTTACTTGTGACTAATTTGTGGAAGGTAATTTTTTTTATTTATTAAAGGTGGATTGCTCTGGACTTCTTTGAGCAAAATTAAATGGGTTTGCAACAGACTCCTAATAGTGCAGATGGCTAGAAAATGAAGGTATGAAGGAAAGAAAGGTATACAATGAGATAGAAAATGAGACCAATGAAAAGTGTAGCAAGACCCTTAGAGTCATATTTCTGTGTTGCTGGAGATGAATTCCCATGGATGATGATGTTATCTGGCTCTGTGACTGTATTTGGTTGCTCATTGCATCTTCAAGAGTCAGGAAGGAGGAAAGATAGTACTAGGATGGTAAATACCATGCATACGAGCATAATGATGACTGAAATGGAGAGTGCTGCAGACTAGCAAGGACATTGGCAGGCAAAACTTGGTTCTGCTCTGCTTATTTTCAGCTTTGATGCTCTGAAAGAACAGGCCTTTTCCCTCTCAGATTTTTAAGGCTAGAAGATGTATCAGTGGATAAATAGAAATTTAGACAATGATATAAACTGCCCATAGTCAACAGTTCTTTCTGTTTGGACAGCTCAGCTTACCATTGTCTCATTGATGTCTATCGCCATTCTCCTTTGGAAGCAATTTTGTAGAATTTTGTAACTTAGAAGGACTGTCTTGCCCCTTTAACCCACTTTGGACATGATGGATTTTGAATCAGGAGAAACACCCTGTTCAGGTCACCATTTATATACGTGACTGTAACTGACAGTCTGTAAATGCAATCCTGACATCCTGACATCCGATTTAATGCAGTGCTACTGGTTTTTGTAGCAACCATTACTGTAGATAGCATCTTGTTATAGATCACATCAGCTGCAATATATCCTTAGTTTGAAATTTACTATTCCTTTTCAGACCTATGCGTGTATATTGAGAGAACATACATACCCAGTACCTGCCAACTGTATAACATGAATCAAAAGTAAATTAACTATGTTTTAAAGCTAAAAGAAAAGAAACACCAAAGGGAAAAGAAAGAATAATTCTTTATACCACATCATCTATAAAAAAATAATTTTCAAGGAAGTAAATCAGGGGGGTGATGCTGTTTGGAGTTGTAGTCATCTGATTACCATAGGCAATTTGTTGAAAATGTGAGCTGTGCTATAAATAATTTAACAATTCTCTGATCTGAAGGACCTTATTGCAAGAAAAACAAGGATCAAAACCCTTCCAAGATTGTTTTCATATATTTTCTGAGGGCACAGCAACCCTGTAAATAGTTCTTTGGTAATGGCATAAATAATGTTTCATGTATTGTAATTGTGTGGTGTTATTTGGAAATTCTAAAAGCATGCTCTAAGCTTGGGTGGTATCCTGCAGTTTGGTATCCTGTTTTTAAGAGCAAATAATTAAAAAGGTGGTTCTCTTAATTTCTCCTTTATCTGTAGATTCTAGATAGTATGAAGCCATTGCGCCCTTATGAGCGCATTGACACTTTGAAACAATTTCTGGAGCATGATGGACAAGTTTTACGTTTTTTCTGTGTGTGGGATGACCCAGAATCCATGTTTCATGACCCACGGGAACTTGTTCTGCACTATTATTTGTCTGATGATACTATTGATATAAAAGAAATTATACCAGTAAATTCAGGCCGGGATGCAGTTCCACTTTTCCTCAGAAGAGATAAGCTTCCAAAGGTGAGGAATGAAAATTTCAGCTTATTTCAAATTCTTTTACTAATTAAGAAATATTAAATGCCTTGTTTGAAAATCCTGTATTACGATGGTAATGATATTTAGAAAGTATTATCAGAGTTTTAATCATAATTACATGATTTAGGTTTTGTACACATATTCGTATAATAACAAGTGATGGAAAAAAAGTTTAGGCTTGTCATGCTTAACTTAAAAAAAGAGAGAATTTAGGCAGAAAGATATCCTATGATTTCCTTTCTCCAATATCAGTTTATTAAGCTAAATGTATTAATAAAACTTTGCAGTAATGGAAATCCAGAAAATTAATTAACCATGATAGATAAATTAATGTAAAATGGAGGTGAATTCAGTTTTGATCCATATGACTTATATTTGGAACCTCTGGAAAAGTCTAGTTTTAGTATTCTATAACATTACTTCTTTGTAGCAAACCTAGAATGATTTCTTAAAATTGAGTTCCTAGATTTGAGACCTCATGCAAAGCTAGTTAAAATCAATAGGAATCCATGAATAAGCTTTGTCAGGCATTAATCAGGTGCTTATTTGAGAAGTCTCCTCTCAGAGAAATCTTCAAGGGATTCAAGTCCTCTGTAACCTATTAGGATTATAAAATTAATGAGCTGGATACACTTCTGTATCGCTCCAGACAGATCCTGATGATAGAATAATGTCAACCCAAAGATGGAGTAAAATACTGGGGAATGTTTTCCCTCCTTTCCTTCTAATACAGGTAATCTATTTGTGATGCCATAAATCTACATGAGATTTTATGGTAAAAGACCTAACAGCAAAATATTGCACTTTTCTCACCTTGTGCATCCTATGTTCTGACATGCTGATTAGCAGTGGCTCTATGTTAACAGACCCCTTCTACCATTGAAGTGCATGTTACAATTTTAAGGGCTGGCTTCTTCCTCTGAATTCAGTGGAAATTTTGAGAAAGACAGCAGAGGGGTCTCAGGGAAGGTGGTATGACAAAATAACCCACTTCGGTCACCCTGCATCAGCAGTTTCTTCATAATTTAAAAAAATGTAATGTGTTTGCATATTAAGTTTGATATTACTGAGATAAATTACTATTGTAATTTTGTAACTTAAAATAGAAGCAGAAATACTACAGTTTTGCCGATAGAATAATGCTGACTTGAATCCCCTGTGCAGTGGTTAGCACAGTAGGACCAACCCCGAGTGGTTCTTTTGCTTGTTTTTATAATTATTACCAAGCAAAATAATAGCCATTAGAGCAGATGTTGACAAGGATGTGTTACTTTGGATGTGCTAACCTTTGCTTACTATTTGCTTCCAAGAAAAAGGAGACTTTACTCTTGGATACACAGTAAGATTCTGAATGCTTCTTCTGGCATACATACTGGCTTTTGACATACACACTGGCTTTTAGGTTCGGTAGTGTAATCTTACCTTAGAATTTATTAAAAATTCTCCCAAGAAAATACTACAATATCAGTACATCTGTAAAAAACCTGCTAGTTCTAAGGTAACTGAGTTCTATTTCTTCACTGTTAACTGTATTTCTTAAGAGTTGGTGTCTTTTCTTGCAGTATGCTCCCACTGGGCTGTATCAGCTGGGCACAATCACCAGTCGCACTGTTCTCAATGTGTTTGGAAAGTTAGTAGGAAAAAGAGGCCATTACATTCTGGACAATCGTAAGGTCAGATACTATTGAATGCCTCCAGCTGTTGAATGTCTTTATAGCAGTTTTTGTAATTTCTGTGGTTGTTATTCTCTACAACAAAGAGAGATATTTGCAAAAATTGTGTTGCCACTGGAGAATAGCTTAAATGAAAACTACTGAGATTTACTGTATGTAATTTCCATGTTTGTGAAAGTGAAGTAGCTTAGGACGGGGTGAAAAATACTTGCAAATGGGCTATGAGGGTTATATTTTAAATCACACATGCTAAATGACCTAGATTTTAGGAAAGGTTGTGGGAATCTGAGATTTGTAGAGCTGCTGTATAAATGTTCCCTCTTTTATTAGACAGGAGCAGTGCATCAGGAATTTTACAGAGACAGTGACCTGAAAATAGGGGCAGTAATTAATGTTTGGGGAAGGAAGATAATACTCTGTGATTGTGATGAATTCACTAAAGAATATTACAGGACAAAGTATGGAATCGGTAAGTAGTGATAATTATCCTTTCCTTATGAGCATTTTTATACTTCTGAGTTTGACAGAGCTGTCTTCAAATTTTATTACTGACAAAACATGTTCGTTAAAACCTTTAGCAATAACAATCTGTTGTAGGTTGTTAACAGCAAAGCAGTAATTTTGCAGGTGATCCAAAAGGGCTTTCTTATATGTTACTCTGTTGAAAACTAACACATAATGTACGTGTTCTGTTCCTAACTGCCTCTATTTTAAAACCAGAATGACAAAATAGTCATATGGATAGACTGCCAATTCTTATTCTCTCCTTCCCCCCTCCCATTCCAATAGCTGTGTTTGCAGCAGAAAATAATAAAGAGCATGTAGTGAGTGGGGAAGTAGAATGAGCTCAATTATTCCCCATTATACTATGTTTCATTTTATATGGATGTCAGAATCCTCACATAATAAGATTTTCTGACGCAACACTAGCAGTCTATCACATTATTGGTTTTTACAATGCAGTTTTGTGTATTCTGGACCATTACAGTATGTATCCTGTGAAGTTTCAGCACTGAATTCTGGAAACGTTTAGCAACTATGTCCATAATGGAAAAGCATTTTGGAAATGTATAACAATAGGGGCTTTCATTTATCTGTCTCTGAATTCCCTCGGTCAGACGTGCTAATGGTTCTATTATGGACATCTTCCTGCAAAAACAACTTAGTTAATTTCTGGCAGTTTATTCATTCAATAATATAGCTAAGTGTCTGACTTCTCAGACATGGTTGGAAGAATCCTACTATGGCCTTTCTCTGACACTGTGAAACAAAATAGCTGGGTAGACTATTTCTTCCAGCTTGACTTGTGATCAGATCGAGTGTAGTGTTTGGATCAAAGCTTGTCTGCTGCATTGGAGGAATTAAATGACGTAGCACTGCCATTACAACACTAAATTTTTTAATTGGCAAAACATGTCTCATTAGGACTTTTTTATTAATAGCTTGGCATGTCTGTACCAAAATAAATCTTTTTGTATACTAGCCAGCGTGAGAGGAAGCCATATTCAATAACCATAGTATTATCTATAATAATAGTGAGTCTAACTCCAGAGATGCAAAACAGGGGGTTGTGCCCTGAGAATATTTTCAGCCAAGACTGCTGCCGCTGTTTGGCAGCAATATCCTCTATCTGAGCAAAATATCCTGGAACAGTGAATGGGGATTTCTTACGGCAGGCAATAAATGAAATGCAGCTGACCATTCTGTATGAACCAAGCAATGCAATCAAGTGTTACACAAACACAAAGGCTCTTCCCCTCCTGTAATGCTGGCTCAGTAATTACCAGTTATGTCTCTGGATGTTAAAGTTAGGTGGTTTGCAAGTTAGGAGAAGTCAGAAGTTGCTGCTGTGCAGAATTCTAGAAAATTGGGACCGTAGGTGATCTAGTCCATTCCCATTGTTCTGAGGCAGGATAGTGTATATACATATATTGCCACTAACTAGTGTTTATAGCTTTTTATCAGCATCCTCCAGTAGAGGAGATCTCTTTGCCTCCTGAGGTATCTTGTCTAAACTCATAGTTAGAAATGCTGCTTAAGAGCTACTCTGAAGCTGGTTTGTGTAAACTGAGAGAGTAACTTTTTTGGTCTTAACCTTTGTTGGACATTGAGAACAACTGCTCAGTATCCTCTTTTTCTAACAACCCTGTACATATTTGAACACTATTCCAATACACACCGTCTTACCACGCTACCACCCTCCTGGGCCGTTGCTGCTAGGGGAAACCTTTCAGTCTTTCTCCATAGTCCATTCTTTTATATCTGTGATAATTTTTCTGAATTTTCTCAGTGCTCTCTCCAGTTTCTCTGCCTCCTTAATGCAAAATGCTGAAAGATGTGCTCGAGCTGAGACCTTTGGGAAACTGGGAAAAGACTCTGACTGACATGAAAAAAACATCCATCTTGATGCAGCCTGTCTTGTTCACATAAAATACACACTTTCTTAGAGCTAAGAGATTCTCACAATTTGCTGTGAAATTCTTTTCTGTTTTCCCCATCAGGATTGAAAAAATGTAGGTATGACTTTTTAACTGGAAGGGACTAGGCGTAGAATCAGTGTAGTTTTTGGCTTAGAAGCAGGTTTTGAGAGAGAAAGGGTGAGGGTTCACCTTTTATTCTTAGTGAGTTAGAAATTCTGTTTGCACCTGGTGGACATACAAGGTACTCTCAGGGGGCTCAGTCCCACAAAGTGCTCGGCATTCTGCTCCCATCCAATTAAACACTGAAACGTGCTTAATTGCAGTTTGAGTCCAGGGAGACCATTTACTTGAGTAAGAGTAAGCAAATGGATAAATCAGTTCTTACATCAAGGCACAGCACTCAGCACCTTACGGCATCAATCCAGCTGTTTGTTATTTTGTTTTCACATTACTCCCCTTCAATTTATACTCTTCTGCCAATGCCATTAAAGAGGCCGACATTTATTTTTGACTCTGCAGTTTCAGCATAAGTTGCTTGCCGATGGAATTTGCCCTTTAGGAGAATTAAGCATAGTTTAGATTTCCTTGAAGTGCGTGATTATGATATCTGATATATTTCCAATGTTGGTTTTGCCTGTTTTGCTCCTTATACTGTTTGTGAAAAGCAAAAGAGAGCTCTTCATGGGTAAACAATAGCTAATGCCCTTCAATAGGAAGCTAATGACATTACTGTCATCTAGCAGTGCTATGAATGCAAGAGAAAATGCTTAACATGTGATATTATCTGTCCAGACTTGCTAGTGCAGCCTCAGAGAAGGTGAAAAATATTCTATAGCCGTGTAGGTGTTGCGATCACCCAGCTGAAATCTGAAATATACTGACTGATGTGCAGTGGGGGGAAGCTGATACTTGTTCTTCTCACTAAATACAGTATCTTAGCACAGAGTTGAGTATGAAGTGTAAGAGTTGAGTATGAAGTGTTCTTTCTTAAGTAACAGATTGTTCCTGAAGGAACAAAACCAGTAAAATCTGGTTTCCTACTGTTTTTTATTCAATGTCCCGGCACCTCCCAAGCTTGTCTGTTACGCCTTTTCGCAGCACCCTGTGATCCTTCTCCTGTCCCAGCTCTCCTCACCCTCCCACCCCCTCATTTCTCAGGCCCCCTCTCTGACCTGCTGCCTGGGCAGAGCAGCGTGCAGGGTGATCTGCTGGCCAGTACATGTGTGCTTTTGGCCAGGCAGCTGCTGCTGGATAACAGCTGACTTCTTGCTTTTCCCTCAGTGGGGGCATTAAAGCCTGCTGCCAATTTTTGCTGGACTCGTCAGAGATCAGAGCCTCTCTGGCGTCTAACCTCACCACTACACATGGTGGAGACTGAGCAGCGGCTTCTAAATATACTTGTGCATTTACAGATGCCTTTTTTCCTCAGGTAACTGGAATAATCATGACGTAAGACTCTGTAAAAGGAGATTTTCTTTGAATCAGAATAAACACTGTCATGTTTTAGCTGCATGGATGCTTCTGTGAGCACTAGATTTTCTTTAATCCTGCATGTAGAAGTTGTGAAGATGGTGGTATTGCCTTCTTATTTTACTTCTTACCTAAATTGTGTAACAGACTCTTACAAAAACCAGGTCTCAGCTGTTTGTTATACATCTCCTCTTATGTAGAGAGAACGTCATGTTAACAATGTCATCCCTCCAGGTTATCGCCGCCTCTTATATTGTCCAAGGCTAGTGGGATTTCTCTCTCCTGTTCTTGGCTGTAATGCTCAGAGGTTGCCTGTCCTCTTCCTGTCTCAGGGCAGAATTTCTTGCCTGCCTGCTATATACTGATACTCAGTATGGTTATCACTCTCATCCAAAATATCTAGCACTTTACTCTTCCTTGAAATGTGTTTTTATCTAACATGAGGGCTTTCCTATGACTGAGGGCCAAAGGTAATCTGAGAATATATATAAAAATCTTACAGTGTATATTGAAACTGAAAGCAGACAAGCTCATTCAAGCTGGTTTAATGCTGCCTCTGTGGCAACAAATTATTTTTGAGGAATTTAGTTTTTCTTACTGAGAAGGCTATGCCATCTTCAAATTGTTTATATGCTAAAGATGTGGCTGGAGCTGTTTTGTTTCTTCCTGTTCCCAGTGTTTGTTCAAATCTCACTCAGGTTTTGATGTCATGAGAAAAGGTTACTGGTATGTGACCCACGTTTGATGTACTACGTGAAAGAAACACCGCAATGCCAGCCCATCTCCTGCTGGGCATCAGTTGATGCAGTAACAAGGGGTGAAACTGTCCATGGGGAAAATACCTGTGCTATTCTTTCTGGAACTAGAAATTTGTAATCCTGGACTTTCAATTTACCCTCTAGTCACCGTAAATTCACACTGAAAATGGTACAGCCTGGAAGAAGAGAGCATTGATTCCTTTTTCAGACTGGACAGAGGTAATTTTCTTAAGAAACGGTGATAACTTTGAGAGTTGTGCATTTTATGCGTAAGTGCAAGTTGTCTGTCTGATTCTATCCTAATGGTGTGTGGCAGAGCAAAGATGAAATGAGTTTTGAGCTTGGGTATGGCTATTAGTCTACTGCACCTAGCTGGCTAATCAAAAGTTGCAGAAACGAGTTTTTAACTAGTTTTGTAACCTGTATTTCTCCATGGCAATTTCTTCCTGAATTTCCTCTTTCACAGGAGAGAATCTGAATACATAATCCTTTAAAATCCTGGAAACTTTAGGTGGCACGAGGCTGGATGCTTGTGCTCGGTGAATCTGAATGAAGCAAAGTCATTTTACATCAGGGAAAGGATGGGAACCAAAGTGCCAAACTTCTCTTTAAACTTTGCTTACTCCAAGCTTGGGTTATGAGGGATTTAATATACTCTCTGGGGCTAACGCAATATTCATCTTAATTTGTAGTTTCCTTTTAGTTTATAAATCTAATTTTTGTCCGTATGTGCTGAAGTTCATATAAAGGGAAATACTTTCCCGTTTCTAAATCAGTGCCTTATGCGTGAGTGTTAACGTGCATGCACTGTGACCTGCATGTAAACACATTAGCTTGTCTTTTGAGTTTGTAACCGCAGGCCCTGCCTTCCCAAACTCTTTTGGCAGGAAGCGTGTTATTTGCAGCCGCGCAAGGAGAAGGGGTTTGTTTCTGCTAAAATACACCCTTACAGACCTCCCGGCGTCGAGGGAGAAAATGTTACTGCAGATGAACATATCGCCTAATTAAAGAAATGAACGTTAAGGTTTATCAACAGCAGCAAGACCCTAGTTTAGAAGAACCCGAGATCCGGACTTCGGCGCCGGGCGCTGAGAGGGGGAGCGGAGGGGAGCGGCGCGCAGCCGCGAGGTGGCGCTGTGGGAGCGCGGGAACCGCCCGCTCGGGGGTTCCCTCCCTCCCGCCCGCCCGCCCGCCCGCTCGCGGCGGCGGGAAACCCGCGGGACTCGCCCCGCTGGCCAGCGCGGCGGTGGTCGCCTGGTGACCGAGCGCACGCCCGCTCAGTAGCCGCGGGTATTGGGGTTTTCCTTCTGCCTCCGCATACGGCGATTTGCATCCACCGTGTTTATTGTAACGCGAGCGGCATGCATGAAGCTACATAACGTGGCACACTGAAAATGTCTCGAGAGGCAATTTTGTCACAAACAACGTTTAGGAAAAAGTATGTTTGTGCATGCTTACATACACACGTACTCTCATGGTGAAGATTGCTTTGGACTTTCTTTTGCAGATGGGCTTGGCCTTCGTGCTTCTGAATCACAGAAAAGGCACATGTAGTTTTTGTGGAGAAACATGTCATGGTTTTGCAGAACCCCTTTTTGACTGGTTCAGGTGAAGGTATTGGCTTTTCAAGTCAGACCATGTTCTTCTAAGACGTTAAGGCCAAGGGAGATCTCATTGTGTTTTCAAGTTAAAGAAAAGCTCTGACATCCAAATTCTTTTTATATTTTTCAAATTCATACTGCTGTTAGGCAAGTCAGATTTTAAGAGAGTATGTTGCTTTCATCTGCTGATATAACCGTGTTTAAAACATTTTAATCACAAACCAATTCAGAAAATGTTCCAAGTGACAGCAGTTTTGTCATTCTCCTCTATTTGCACTGAAACCCATGCTACATGTGTAGGTTATTCATGTCTCTTCAGTTCTGGGTGAAAAAGTTAAGTTTTAAAGAGAAAACCTTTATTTCATAGGATCCATTTTTATACATTGGTCACTTACATCACTCTTTGCCCCCTGAGCTTCGGTTTGTGATCCATCTTTTCAGTTTGCCTCACGTGTTTGTCTTTCACTTACGAGCCCAGCCAGCTCTCTGTTCCTCAGGGCAGCACCTCCAGCCCACCCAGGTGTGGAGGTGATGCAGCTCCATGCTGGACCACGGTTCACTCTGACCTCATTGCACCGATGTTGGTGTGGGAAGGGCCCTGTGTGTTGGGCAGGGCAGCAAGCTGGGCTTGGGGCCACAGCAAAGAGAGCCAACCGCAGCCTGGGCTGCCCCAAAATTGAGGAAAGTGACTATCCCCTTCTGCTCAGCGCTCTTTAGACCTCATCAAGGTACTGTGTCCCTTTTTGGGTCTGCCAGGACAGGAAAGACATGGACCAGCCATGGCAAGTTCAGGGGAGTTCCCAGGAGGGTCAGGGCTGAGGAGCACCCGTGGGGAGGCTGCTGACACCAGGCAGCCTGGCTCTTCAGCAGCGGTATACTGCAGGAGAGCAGGAGACAACGTGCATAAGTGGAAATAAGAGGCTCAGAGTTGGATACCAGGAAAAACTTTCCTCCCTGGGGCAGGCTGCCAGGACAGGCTGCGCAGGCTCCATCCTGGGAGGTGCCAAGCCCCAACTGGGCACAGCCTTGAGCAGCCTGGTCTGGCCTGGGGCTGACCCTGTCCTGAGCATGGAGACCACACTAAAGACCTCCTGAGGTCCCATCCAGCCTGAATTATCCTGTTTTCCTATGATTTATGTCTTTACCTCAAGTCTGCCCATTTATTTTCTCCCATATACAAGTTACTTTTTTCCTCTCACCTTTTCCATTTTCCATTAACCTCATTTAACTAGCAGACTATATTACTCTGTTGAAGTTTTATGTGAATCCCATTGGCAGCTGGAAGCTGTGTTGCAGAGAAAGAGCCGCACAGGAAAGCAACAAGGGGCCAAATGGTACAGCAAGATTTTTTCCAAGAGAGGAGTAAGGAGGGACCATAGGGCAGCAAGGCTTTTGGAAGCAAGCCTTATGGGAAGTGAGTGCAGGTCCCTGACCAGACATGTCTCTGCTGAGTCAGGAGAGCTCCTGCTATGTATCTACAATAGTCAGGACCATTGATCACTGTGAGGAAAGACTTGAGTAAAAGCAAAGCTTCCAAAACTCTGGATAAAAGGAGCTGTGGACTGAAGCTAATGGCTTCAATGAACCAAATTCTTCACATGTATGTATGATTTAAATAATGTATAAAATTTTATTTATTTTCCTCTGGCAAAAAGCAGAAGGCAGAAAACTCATAAGCCAAGTATTTACTTAATTGTGTTGTCTCAAAGGATAAAACTGAAAAAGTAATTTAGAATTGTTAATTTATTATTTTATCCCATTTTGAAACTGTATTTGTCTTTCCTTTTGCCTGTGTATCTTAATGATATTTGTCAAACATTTTAAGATGATAGATTAAATCCTGAAACTCTTGAAGAAACAATAATTTTGCTGTTGGCTTCCTGAAGTCTTTTCTACTCTGTAAGAGTAGATCCTGGTTTAACTTTGATCAGTGCTCTGTTACGGAAATAGGCTAATAAGTATTCATATTGAAAGTTTAAATCCTTAATAGAATGGCTTCATCAGAACAGTAATAAATAAGTCTTGCTGTCTTTGTTGTAGAGGATTTCACCCCAGTTACGTATAAGGCTCCACCACCTCCAAAACCAGAAAAAACTTTTCCTCCTTATACTGGGTTTGGTTCCGAAGAGGATTCTCTGTGCTCCTGTATGGGTCTGCTTCCCAAGCCTCCCCAAAAAGATTTCAAGAAATTCATGGAGAAAGACAGGTATTTCAGTGAAAAATAATTCCAACTTTTAAATTTTTTTCTGAAGGAGTTAAATGTTAAGTAGGGATGTCTCTTCTTCAGCAAAATATGCAGCTTATCAGACTTTTAAGGGACAGCTGGATGAGGACTAGTTTAGTGACATGGTACTCCAATTTTCTCCAAACTCAGCAAAATTTCTCTTTTGAGAAGGCAGATATTCTGACCCTCCCATCCCCTACCTCCTTCCCTTCTGCTGTCTTCAGTGGGAGTTTGATGGAAGTCTTTGTCCAGGAATTAGTCAGGAATTTTGTATGCTTCAGCAGTCCAGCACTGATTTGTTTTTCTGTTTGACTTTCAGGCTTTTTTTTTTTCTTGTCTCCTGAATTTCATGCAGGTTACCGTAGCACTATTAAGGCATTAACCCTTTACTTTCCAATATGAAATGTTTTGTCAGGCAGTGATTGTTGAAGCCTAAGTGGAAAGCAAAATCACATGCTAGAGATTCACCTGTAGAACCTCCATAAAAGAAGAAAGCTATTAGAAAAAAGCTTGGGAATGTATTGATAGTGCATATAGTGGTACTGTAAATCATTTAAAACACAATCACTTAACAAATATCCAACTAGTAAGATCATCTGGTGGGCCTGATTTTGTGGAGGTAATCCTAGTATGTATTGCTGTTCAGAATTTGATTTGAAAATATACATACCTAAATGTGTTCTGCCTTTATAAATTTTCTGGAAGGAAACTTGGAGCTTGATTTGCAACTGAATTTGAATACAAATTCATTCCAGACCTGTGGCAGAGAAGTAGTTTTCCTTGAAAATGGTTCCTTTCTGTCTGGCTGACTCTAGCTGGTTCTGTTAATTTAAGCTGAAAATGTTTTTTGACAAAGTAGGGAATCTTACGCTATATCCCTTCTTGGTCCAGGAATAACACAATTAATATGTGTTAAAAAACTCAGGAGAATGCATCTCTTAGTGATGAAAACTTTTCTCATACTCTGTTTTTTATTTCTTACCTCTTCTTTTGCTTTTTAGAAGTGGCATGGAAAGTAACATTCTGCGCTTTCTTGCAAAACTCATCACAGATAGTCCTGTTGACAAGGATCGGAAATTCATTATTTCCTACTTCCTGAGTGATGACACCATTTCAGTTTTTGAACGGGTACAGCAAAACACAGGTAAGATGTAGTAATGTCTTTCAATCAGTCCCAGTTGCCCTGCTCATTTGATTAGAGTTTACAGTAAACGTTGTGGCTAGACTCAGCACTAGCAGAAGCAGGGATGTGGATTTTTAAATGCAATGGGAATTACATCAGCAGGTCTACTGCATTATCTTGCATAGTTGCATGTCACAGCAATTTATAATCTTCATCACTCAGAATAACACTCTTCATTGTATGACAGTACTTCACAATATCCTTTGGGAACTGGAAGTTTAATGCATTAGAACTGTTATTACTTTCTAATTTGCAAATTTGGCCTTTAAACATTTGTTTTTGTTGTGGGCAACATATAGGAATTGTATTGTAACTGCTGATAAATAGGGGCAGGAAATGTAAGACATCAAGAATGGAAGAGTAAATCCTTTGTTTTGCAAGATTGTGTTATGGTGTTATGATACCTATATAGCATCCATTGTATAGAAGCAGCTCATGAAAGCAAAACAGCTGTGATATTTTTTAACATACTTCATCATGAATCACGTATTGTTGAGCATATAAAGAGTGAAGATTGCCCTGTGCTAGTGTCTGTACATGTGTGTGTGCATAATACTGAATCGAATTTCAAGACCCAGACTACCAGTGTTTAAATGACAAATGCTTTGTTACTTCTCAGTTGCTTGATCACGTTTCTCTTGTTGCTGGAGGATGGTCACCCAGTGTTGTCATGGTTAAATTCTTTTGACCACTGTTGTCTGTTGTAGGCTGCCTCCAACTAAGGATATGAAAGGTTTTGTGATTTTCAAGCATGCGTTTATTTCCTTGGAGTGTCTTGCACACGGATGGAAGGACACAGCGCTGGGAAGGATGTCAGGAAGTCATTCTGTAACTCAGAGAGATAGGGAAGGCTTGGCTAAGTGTGACCCTATAGGAGAGATTAGTGTATTTCTGTGAAGCCCACAAAATGTCTGCAGCAACAGTTTCAGAGCAGTTAACATCCAGAAGTGCTCTGGCACCCCTCAACATGTGCAGTTGAAGGACTGACTCTTAAAAGCTGCTGTCAGCGTCTGATAAAACGGTAGAGAGAAAAAAAACAGGAAATCACATTCTCTCAAAGACAAGGGAAAAAGAGTAATAGAAGGTTTCCTTAGTTACCATGTTAGGCTCCTGTGGAACCTCGTGACTAGCTCTTTTGATACTGCTTGAATTGCCCTATATCAGCTTCTTGGCACAGAGCACCTTAGTATGGTATTTCAGGTACACCCTGCAATGGTGACCAGCTCACTGTGCTCAGTACTAACCTATTTGGTACTCCCAGCTCACTGTCTAGAGTAAAGACTGTCCTAGGGAGGACTGTTCATTCCGCTTTGCTTCAGGCGCTGGAGCCAGCAGTTGACTTTCTGAGGTCCAGTTATTCAGCTTACAGTTAAGGACTAAGTATTCTTGCGACCCTATGCTTAAGCCTTTACTGAAAATTATTTCTGATGTTAATCCTTTTCAGACCTATGATGAACATCACATCCATAAAAAATGAAGGTGCAGTGAATATCTAGACCCTTTTGTATTCCTAGAGAACTCCTCCTGTGCCAGTGGTGCTACTAAGTCATTTTGAGTGCCCTGCACATCGGTAGGTTTTTGGAAAGGCATGAGCCTTTTCAATGTGAAGAACTTCTAATGGCATCTCTGCTTGCATCCAACTATATTATGAATGCATAAATAGGGACCTCACCTCCAACTAAAATACAAGCAATTCTCCTAGAAATGTTTTGAAAATGTGTAGAGTGCCTGCCTAGGCTTCAGTGAACATTCCCAGTTAGCCCTACTCCATTGCAACACTGAGATTTAGCTCTGCTTATGGCAGCAGTGTCCTGTCATCGTTATTTTACTAGCTTCCTGCCATCCAGCAGACTGTAATTTATGCAAATTCTTTTATTATAGCTAAAGATATATACACTTATGTATGTATTTATTATGTAATGCTGCTGTAAGTCTCAAGAGCAGCTCAGTTCTCCACTAGTGAATGACATGTTTGAATGGCATTCTTTACGTCCGGAGACATAAAGGATGCTAAGGGTACAGCTGCACTGTTAAAGAAGTCCAGGGAACCATTTGAATTTTGGACCCCAGTCATATGAATCATAGAATGGTTTAGGTTGGAAGGGACCTTAAAGATCATCTAGTTCCAAACCCCCTTGCCATGGGCAGGGACACCTCCCACTAGACCTGGTTGCTCAAAGGCCCATCCAAGCTGGTCTTGAACACTTCCAGGGATGGGGCCTCCACAACTTCCCTGAGCAACTTGTTCCAGTGCCTCACCACCCTCAGAGTGAAAAATTTCTTCCTAATATTTATTCTAAATCTACCTTCTTCCAGTTTGAAGCCATTACCCCTTGTCCTATCACTACATGCCCTTGTAAAAAGTCCCTCTCCAGCTTTCTTGTAGGCCCCCTTTAAGAACTGGAAGGCTGTTATAAGGTCTCCCTGGAGCCTTCTCTTCTCCAGGCTGAACAACCCCAACTCTCTCAACCTGTCCTCAGAGCAGAGGTGCTCCAGCCCTCTGATCATCTTAGTGGCCCTCCTCTGGACCCATTCCAACAGGTCCATGTCCTTCTTACGTTGGGGGCTCCACAGCTGGACACAGTATTCCAGGTGGGGTCTCATGAGAGCAGAGTAGAGGGGCAGAATCACCTCCCTCAAACTGCTGGCCACACTTCTTTTGATGCAGCCCAGGATGCGGTTGGCTTTCTGGGCTGCAAGTGCACATTGCTGGCTCACGTTGAGCTTCTCATCTACAAAACACTCCCAAGTCCCTCTCAGGGCTGCTCTTCATCCATTCTCCACCCAGCCTGTATTTGTGCATGGAATTGCCCCGACCCACATGCAGGACCTTGCACTTGGCCTTGTTGAACTTCATGAGGTTGGCATGGGCCCATCTCTCAAGCCTGTCCAGGTCCTTCTGGACGGCATCCCTTCCCTCCAGTGTGTCAGCCGCTCCACACAGCTTGGTGTCATCGGCAAACTTGCTGAGGGTGCACTCAATCCCAACATCCATGTTGCCAACAAAGATGTTAAATAATAACAGTGCCAATGCCAACCCCTGAGGAACATCACTCGTCACTGCTCACCACTTGGACATCAAGCCATTGACTGCAACTCTTTGAGTGTGACCGTCCAGCCAGTTCCTTATCCACTGAGTGGTCCATTGGTCAAATCCACGTCTCTCCAATTTAGAGACCGGGATATCATGCAGGACAGTGTCAGATGCCTTGCACAAGTCCAGGTAGATGATGTCTGTTGCTCTCCCCTTATCCACCAACGCTGTAACCCCGTTGTAGAAGGCCACCAAATTTGTCAGGCATGATTTGCCCTTAGTGAAGCAATGTTGGCTGCCACCAATCACCTCCTTATTTTCCATGTGCCTTAGCAGAGTTTCCAGCAGGATGATCTTGCCAGCACAGAGGTGAGACTGACCAGCCTGTAGTTCACTGGGTCTTCTTTTTTACCCTTTTTAAAAAAGGGAGTTATGTTTCCCCTTTTTCCAGTCAGCGGGAACTTCACCAGACTGCCACGACTTCTCAAATATGATGGATAGTGGCTTGATAACTTCATCTGCCAGTTCCCTTAGGACCTGTGGATGAATCTCATCAGGTCCCATGGACTTGTGCACCTTCAGGTTCCTCAGCTGGTCTCAGACCAGGTCTTTGCCTACCGTGGGTGGTTCCTCATTCTCCCAGTTCCTGCCTTTACCTTCTGCAACTTGAGTGGTGTGGTTAGAGCCTTTACCAGTGAAGTCTGAGGCAAAAAGGTTGTTCAGTACCTCCGCCTTCTCCATGTCCCAGGTGACCAGGTTTCCTGTTTCCTTCCTGAGTGGGCCCACATCTTCCCTAGTCTTCCTTTTGTCACTGATATACTTATAGAAGGCTTTCTTATTGCCCCTGATGCCCCTGGCCAGATTTAACTCTATCTTGGCTTTGGCTTTCCTAACCTAATCCCTGGCTGTCAGGACAATTTCTCTGTACTCCTCCCAGACTACCTGTCCTTGCTTCCACCCTCTGTAGGCTTCCTTTTTCTGTTTGAGATTGTCTAGGATCTCCTTGTTCATCCATGCAGGCCTCTTGGTATTTTTGCCTGACTTCCTCTTTGTTGGGATGCATTGCTCCTGAGCTTGGCAGAGGTAGTCCTTGAATATTATCCAGCTTTCTTGGGCCCCTCTCCCTTCCAGGGCTTTATCCCACTGTACTCTGTCAGGCAGATCCCTGAAGAGGGCAAAGTCTGCTCTCCTGAAGTCCAGGGTAGCAAGCTTACTGCGCGCCCTGCTACCATCCTAAGCATCTCAAAATCTACCATCTCATGATCACTGCAGGCAAGGCTGCCCTTGAGCTTCACATTCCCCACCAGCCCCTCCTTGTTGGTGAGAACAAGGTCCAGCATGGCACCTCTCCTTGTTGGTTCCTCTGTCACTTGGAGAAGGAAGTTATCTTCAGTGCATTCCAGGAACCCCCTAGATTGCTTATGGCCTGCTGTGTTGTCCTTCCAACAGATATCGGGTTGGTTGAAGTCTCCCATGAGGACCAGGGCTTGTGAATCTGAGGCTGCTCCTATCTGGCTATAGAGGGCCTCATCCACTTGGTCTTCCTGGTCAGGAGGCCGGTAGCAGACCCCCACTGTAACATCACCTGTCCTTACCCTCCCTTTGATCTTGACCCATATGCCCTTGGTCAGCTCCTCATCCGTCCCCAGGCAGAGCTGCATGCACTCCAGCTGGTCCTTGACATAGAGGGCGACACCCCCTCCTCGTCTCCCCTGCCTGTCCTTCCTGAAGAGTCTGTATCCATCTACTTCAACACTCCAGTCCTAGGAGCCATCCCACCATGTCTCTGTGATGCTAATTAGATCCTAGTCTTGCAGGCGTGCACATATCTCTAACTCCGCTTCCTTGTTCCCTATGTTACATGCATTCGCGTTCAGGCATTTAAGTTGGGCCCTTGATGAATCTAGCTCCCTGGCTGGAGTGGCTGTCTTTCCTTCCGGCTGCCCTCCAGGTGCTCTCCTGCTGACCTGCAACCCATTTCCATGTGGATATGTGTTGCCTGTTTAGTCACTCGTGGTTCTTCTTTGCACCATTCCAACTCGACAAGGCCCCAGAGAGCCTGGGGCCCCTCCTGGAGGATGCTTAAGTCCAGGAAACTCTCCTGCAAGGCAGTAAGGACAAGGCTGCACCAGGTTTGGCTTGCTCCACCCTTATCAGTCATCTGACACTATCCCAGGAGGTTTTGCACACTCAAAAATTCATGTCCTTCTGCCACACCCAGGGGCTGTGTTACATACCCTCAGTTTTGTGCTGTTAGATTGCAGCACAGCCTTCAAACACTTTGAACACACAAAAATAATAACTGTGTCTTAAAACCCCAGATTTATCACATAGCACCTAGAGCAGAGCAACAGCCACACACTGCTGTGCAGATGTGGTCAGTTGGTCAGGCTGTCAACAGCATGGGTTCCAGGCCAAAGATTGCTCCCTGACTTCCTTTTATTTTGGAATAAGAATATATGCTGGGATTGCAACAGGGAGCCCACTGAACATTGCTACTTAAACAAAATGTGAAACAATAAACGGCTAAGTTTGCATACCAGCAATAGCAAATGCATTAAGATGGGTATGAAAGGCAAGTATCTGTAAATGGGTTTTTAACTTCCCTGGGATATTAAAGTGGATGGAGTAGCTGACTTTCAGAGGTGGTAGAAAGGTGAAGTGTAAGGATGTGGCTAAGAACTGGCCATTGGAGAGTTTGGTGAGAGCAGCCTTGAAGAGGCAGGATAAGAAGTAGGAGTGGAGCGGGAGGTAGAGCAGCAGTTGGAAGGAGGCCTGGGACTGCAGAAGTTTCTTTGTTCCCACCTTCCTTCTTTTCTTTCTTTTCCCTTTCTCTTCTCTCTATCCCTCCCTTGTTTTAGTCATGTCTGAAGGAAAAGTGAATGGGTTTCTTCGAGGTTAGGAATGAGAAGGCTTTGCAGAGGTCAGATAAGAGCAGCTAGGAAAAAGGAGTAAGGAATGCAAAATGGGAGTGAGAAGGACATCCACATGTAAGAAGGAAAAGCGTTGAAGTGGATGGAATGGGAGAAGAGTAAGGTTGAGCACGTCTTAGAGAGGGGATAAGTTAAAACAGTAAATGGCTCCCAAAATAACAAATTCACCATCCCTTTTGTGCACAGGTTCAAAGGGCTATTTTTGCCTTTTTATTTTTAAGAATTGATACGAATTGGCAAGTAAAAATGTTCCAAATCTCAGACCTAAGATGGAAGTAATAAAGTTGGGCTTTCTTTTCTCAGTCCAGCAACCTGAAGGTTGCAGAGAAGTACTTCTATTAGTAACGCTGTGCAACTGTGTTTGAAATACACAGGGCTGGACATCTTGAAGCACTTGTTGAGATGGGGGTCAAAGCATGAGAACTTTGGCTCCCCATGTAGAAGATCACAACTCCTTTTTTACTCAGTGTAAGACCAAGCCAACAGCTGTACAAACACCTGCAAAGTCTGATCTGATCTTAATGGAAGAGAGACTTTGGTTGTGGTGTTTGTTTTGTGCTTTGAGCCTGGCTCTTGTAGATTTCCATCAAAATTTCTCATCAGGTTTCAGTGTAAAATCTCTAACCTAATGAGATATTTTTGGTTGCTTTTCTTTATACCACGTGAAATGTACTAACTTGTAACATTTAAAAATCAATTATGGGACAGAGGTATTAAAGTACGTTTCCAATCTAAGTGCACAATTGCAGGAAAATACAGAGACAAGAGTGAAATTCCAATCTTACAGAGACCAATTTTGTTTAAATACTACAAACAGTTGCCAGGATTATGTAACCTAAAATTTCATATTTGTTTTAATAGCTAGGTGAAAAAGAATGTGTTAAGATTAGAGTTATATTAGTGATTTGAATCGTTTTTTTATTAAAGCTAGACCTGACCATTAGCATAGTGTATTTTTTGGTTTTTGCTTTTATGGTGCTAGTAAAGCAATTAAGACAGACATCTGATCCAAACTCTGGTTTAGTAAGTAGTTTGTGTTTCACATTCATTTATAATTTTGACTATGAAAGGCATTTTATTATACTATTCATCAGCCCTTTATTGGACTTGCACCACTACCTAATATGTAAGACATCATTAAATGTTACTAAAGTATACTTTTTGGCCTTGGCTTGGAAGCTCAGATATAAACAGGAGACGAACCCCAGGCACTAGAGAGTTGTAGGGCACATATCCTGATGAAACTAAGCACGTGACAGACTGTCTTCTAGAAAGCTTAGGACATGCAATGCAATCTTTTGGTGCACCAGAAGATATTACTCGAAACCAACATGTTTCTTTTAGTATCTTACATACCCTTGAGCACCACATGCGGTTTCCAGTGGCATGAATAAAATCATTATAATGTGAAAAGAAGTAATGTGACATACCCAGCTCACAAAGGAAATAACAGATCACAATTAAATTGCATTGGCAGAATGGTATGTAGAAGATAGTGTCATGTCACTCCTGCTTTTTTTTTTTACATTCAAAAGCCCTTAAAACCAAGTTAGAATTACAGTGCACCAGAATTCATGATCTTCATAGGATTGTGCTATTCTAAGTTGTGAATTGTTTTTTTTTTCTTTTTCGCTTTAACAGTTCAAGGATAATTGCCTGCATTTTACATTTTGCATCTTACGTTTCCCATGGGTCAGTCCCAAGGCTGGCGACAGGGTTATGGGAACGATTTGAAGAGGCACATTTCTGTCCCATTTTAAAGAAAAGAAAAAAAGGGAAGGTGTTTGGCAGGCATTCAAATGAGGCTTGTCGCAGAATATGCACAATGTAACTGTTGCTGTGGACGCTGGCAGAGACAGTTCTTCTAGCTGTGAGAGGGAAAGGGAGAGTATACTATGAGACAAGAAACTCAAGGATGAAAACTGATATTTAAATACAAACCACCTGGTTTGGGGTGTCTTTTTGATTTTCTTCTGTTTTTTTGTTTTGGGTTTTTTTTTTCCAAGTAAAGCCACAATTAATTATTTACAATTCTATTCCCACAGGGATACTTGGTGGTAAGTTCTTGGAAAGAGGTCGCATTAAGAAGCCTGGGCAGGAGCTCTTTAAGAGTGAGCCATCCGAGTACTTCAAGGCTCAAGATCTGTTTGTTGGAGCCAGAGTTTGTTTCCATGGTCACAACTTTCTTTTGGTGGATGCTGATGAGTACACGTTCAGCTACATGGAGAAGCATGCAAATGAGGTGAAGCAGGCTCTTGTTACTTTATCTTTAAGGACTGTACCTTATCTATATATTTTTCAGAATTATTTATACCTAGTTTCTTCACCCAAAATTCACAGCCTACTGCTCTCTGCGTAGCAATGGATTTATGAGATGCTAGCTAGGGAGTGTGTGCAAGCCTCACCACTCTTTACTGTCCATTCCCCTTCTACTTTCTCAACATCCACTCTTACTGTATTAGGGGTTGTTAGAAGGTATCTCCCTGCCTATTCCTTCTTGAGACTGTTTATGGACCTCTTGTCCTTGAATTGATGTAACCCTTGTTGAACCTACAGACACTGTCTCCTTCCACAGCCTTCTGTGGCAGCAAGTTGAAAAATTCACTGCCTGCTATGTAAAAAAATATATGATAAAAGAAGTATCTTTTATCTGTTATAAACCAACCTCCCGCTAGTTTCAATGCCAGTTCTAGTGTTCTGGGGTTTGGTGAAGATCCCCATTCACCTTATGCACCACCTTCATAATTTTGTAAATCTCAGACATTCTTCCCCCTCAGCCTGATCCTATCCAGTTAAGCATCTCACCCTTTATAGTCTGTCCTTGCAAGGCAACTGTGAGATGTGGAGGCTGGAACAGTGCACAGTACTCAAGATGTGGGCACATCCAATTTAGAGTCTTACAGATGAGGCTGTTTTATTCCGTGATGTGACTTTCGGGTTCATACACATTTATCCACCAAAACATTTCCCTTGTAATGTTAGAAATTTGTATCACAGTCAGAAATTCAAGCTTACAGTTTGTACTGAGTTCCACTATCTTTTTGTGTTGCCTTCAGAGGGGAGAGCAACAATAAATAGAGAGCTGTGGTGCCTCTCCTGATGTATACTTTATGCTAGCAGTCATTACACAAATGGCTGATAAAGAAGCCCTCGTTCGCCAGGGCCAGAAACATATCCGATAGGAGGAAATTGATTGTCCTATAGCAATTGTCACAGAGGTCAAAAAAGAAAGGATACAGGGATGGAGAACCACAGAAGAGCCACAGAGCATTTTGTGGGATTTTATGTTGGTTTGGTAAGAAATGTAGATTACTTTTTTTTTTACGATGAAGGTTGTGCTGCAATATTTGAATAAATGTACCCTGGTATACTTGGAAGTTGCTGTTACGTGCAGGTCTGACCCAGTCACTCTGAGACGCATCTTAGGAATGCATCAGCTCAGGAGCCAAGGCATTTCTGCATCCTGATCCCTCTTGTGGATTGTTGCTTCGTCACAGTGTGATCTTGAACATCAACCTTTGGACTAGACTGTGCTGTGGGGACTTTGGGGTAGTGCGTGTGCTTCATAGCTCATGGTGGGGCAGCAGCATGAATTGTGTCTTCAGCAGACCTTCTCCAGAGCTGCCCTTTTGCTTAGGCTTGCTGAGATCGTGCCTAGGGAAAATATCCAGGAGGATTTATCTAGCTATGGTTCTCTGCCCATTTGTCCAGACCTTTTGTGGATGGAGAAGGGAGAAGGTTCGTAGTACAAGCTTTAATTGTTCCCTCTCTGCATGCTCACCAAAGTGAGTGGACCTGCAGGACTCCCAAGACACCAGTAGGCCTAGCACATTCTTGGGGACTGCGAGTCTTGATACTATTGTGCTGCTGAGGCAGAGGTAGATGCAACCTGACCCTGTGCTGCCTTTGGGCCACACACACTGTTCTCACTCAAATAAAAATAGCAGAACGGTGTGATTTCTTTGTAAATTAACGTGGAGTTAGCACCACCTGCCTTCCCTGGAATAGTGAGGAATGTCTGCAAAATGCTTGTTGATGTAAAATGCTACAACTGCTAAATGCTTTAAGCAGTAAAATACAAAACTATATACATTATGTTTTCTTAATGCTGGACTATTTCGTCTCCTAGTAGAATCAAAACCAAAGCTATTCTCCAAAATGCAGAGCGCGTCATTAGATTGTAAATGTTCTTTGGAACTGCTGTTTGCATTGATTATCTTGGATCAAACAGATGAGATCTTAGTTTTCCAGACGGAATGATTGTATATTATCAAAATAAAATCAGAAAATGAAAGAAGCAACACTAAAAATACTTCTTTAAAGTGAATTTTGAAAAGTTCTTTGTACAGTTAAGATTTTAAAACAGCTGGTAGAAAAAAGGGTTTATTCTCCCAATGATAGTTGCTTTATTCACATCCTTTGAATAGAGCACCAGAAGTAAGGACACACCTTGTTTGCCTCAGTTTGTTGGGGGATTGCATACTCAAATCACAAGAACTTCAGCAATTATTAGAGAAGAGCAGTGCTGGAAGATGTTTTGAAGAAGGGAAAACAATTTTAAGATGACTATTTGTCAGTTATTTCTAAAATTAGAAAATAAATAATTTTCCTCTGAATAGACAGGTTTCCTTTCAGCAGAACACACCGGTATGTTTTCTGAAAACTGGTGAAAGAAATCCAGATGGAATGTTCTTCTTCTGGAAAATGCCATTTTGACCACATTTCTATAGGCATATCTTGATTTAGATGAAATTTTGATTTGGTAAACATAGCGCAGGTGGGAATAGATTTTGCTATCATTGAAACATTTGTTTGACAACATATAAGATATTTGGAAAGTTTTAATTTTCTGTTTCAAAATTGTATTTATTACATTTTTTTTTAAGTTATGGGGAGAGAAAAATCATTGAGTCTTGTCATTTGATTGCCACCTGTACTTAACTTTAAGGATCTAATTCTCAAAACTTTTCAACACTTTTAGTTTCTTTTACAATTTGCAGAAAAAAGATGTATTTAGAAAGCAGAAATTTGCTTGCAAATCGGAACATGTGTTGTGCACAGTCCTACTGGTATTATCCATGTCTGAGGAGGACTCTTTCAAACAAGGCATCCCTATGCCTCCTTGGAAGTGAATTTATCATCTCTGAAACAGTCTCAGTTGTTCAAACTTTGTAGTCTTCTGCAGCATAAACAAGGAGACTGATTTTGCTTCCATTGAATTCAGCATAATAAGCTCTGACTTAAGCAAGAAAATCACAGAAAACTACATTGTGACTACAGCATGTCAGCAATTAACGTGAGAAGGGGTGAAAGCAGTTAAAGAGTTATTGCCATGCTGCTCAGATACTCGATGTGTATGTAGGTGTTTGGAATATGTAGTTTAGAAAAAAGATGTAAAAATAACTGCTTTGATAATGTAGAGAAAGCAGCTTTTTAAATAGACAGAACACTTTGTCCGTCTTTAAATACTCTACTGATTGATTTCTTTTGCCCAGTCCTTTCTTAAACTCTGTTCCTCACTTTTTCAAAAAAGCTGTGTGTTTATGGCCTAAACAATAACAGCCTGGGGAGAGGGTTGAAAAAGTTGCTGTCTCTCAAACTTTTTGATTGCTGGTGCAGCTGCTCCACACCACTGCCTTGCATGGCATTACGTGCCAGGGTTGTACCTGAAGCAGTTTTGGCATATGCAGCAACGGTTTTCTCTAAATCTGAGCATGTTACCTGCAACCGCTGATGTATTTATTAAATGTGGATCATATTATACTGCTCTGGCAGTGTCATAGGGACTTTAAATACCGTTTTCTAGATCCCTTTGAACTGATACAATACTGTAGATAAACTTCAGCATAATTGAGAGCGAGGCCCAATCTCTGTTGTGATTAGGTCCTTAATACCAGTCATACCAAATTTCAAATAATTGCTAGTTAAAACGAGATTGCTTACTGGAAGAAATGGGAGAAAACTAATTCTGGGGAGTTCATTGTGCTTTGTAAGTTAGGTAGAGCATGACAGATGTAAGGGCATATCAGATATTCATGCTTGGACTCAAACCCTATTTAATGACTAAATATGTAGATGTTTTATGTTAAAAATCATCATAGCAAATAAATCTTTGGTAGAGCTGTAACACGACAATCTGAATGTAAGGTGGAAGTTTAATTGCTCCAGTTCTGCTTACCTAAATTTAATTTTATTTTAATGGCCTGCGTGTAGAAGAAATAAGAGTTCTTGTAACATGACAGGAAAAACTGGTTCCTAACAAATTTCCAATCTGCTAATTCTAAGTATGTAAAACAGCATACTCAGTCTAATATGAATGAGAGTATCTGTTCAACAGTTCATTGGAGCCAACGGTGAAAAGGTTAGTTTTAACATGGTGCATTTTATTAATTGAGAATTCAGGGAGTTGCACCAACATAAAATGAGGACCAGGTTATTAGAACTGTACTTTAAATGTTTCTGTTTCTGCTTTAACAATTCAGTGTTTGAAGCAAAAGTGGATTTCCTTTTATGTAGCTGGAATAAGATTTCTGAGAGCGCATGATCTGATGATTTTTGTTTAAATCTTTATATTCTCAGTAGGAAGCAACTTTTTCAGTGGCAAGCTTCCCTCCAAACTTAACACAGTGCTGATTTATGCATTTAAAATGAGACAATGAAGAAACTAATAATACTTAGCAGTTCAGCATTCCCTTGCATCTTGGCAGCTCCTGCTGGTATATGCATAGTGCCTTTCTCTGTAATCTATGTCTTGTCTTTGTTCAGTTCTCTGTGGCTGATATTGGTGTCATCCTCAAGAAATTGAAAGACATAGCTGAACCTCGTTCCCAAGAAATCAGACAGGTGTTTGCAGCCACTGACCCTGAGCATACCAAGGTGATTGAGTATGAACCTTTCAGGTAAGACAGTGGATTTTGTTTTTTAATATTTAGTGAAGGCACATTCCCCCAAAATATATAGAGCATGACTGTTTCTTGATGCTTTCTGCATGTGTTAGCTGACAAATGTTGTACATTTGTTTTGCATTTACTTGGAGACTGTGTGCAAAAAAGAAAGTGAATCCATGCCCCAGAAAAAAAGAGAAATGTGATAGTTTCAAGTAAGCTGAAAAGCACAACTAAAATCTGCTTGCTTTTTATGGAGCTGGCACAGGGTGTTGTGAAGAAGGGCAAGTCAGCAGTAATATATACACTGAAAGATAAAGAAAAGTCCATCCTGAGAGTCAAACAAATTAATTAGTAGTTTCAAAACTCAAGAAAAAATGTTTGAGTTGCCTCCTGAAAATGGTGTTATTTAGATTTTGATTCATTGATAAAGAAGAGTCTTCACGGAACTGAGGTGTATTGAAATTACAGGGTACAGTGGTAAGCATCTTTAAAAAAGACTGGAAAGCAGTAGTGAGAGCAATAATTAATGCTTGGATAGTAATATCAGCATAGATAGGGGGAGCAGAAATCTGGATTCTGACAATGATCCGGATATAGCACTAGGCAAATGTATAGATACTTGAAAGAGGAAATCATGCTCAAATGCAAGATGATTTCAGTGTATCCCACAGCCAGAATACTTGAGCATATGAACTGTGTTGGGTACTGGTAAAGGGAATCATGTGGAACAGAAGAGGAAATTTTACCCAGAAGCATTTAGTTTTCACAATTGTAATATAGTATATATTTAGGAACTCTCATAATAACTAAAGCATATAAGTAGATGTATATTGTGTGGAATGTCATCCCTGTAGGAATGTTAACCAAGGCAGAAATTGCTTCTGAAATATCTCAGAAGAGAGAGAGATCAGCAGAAGGTTGTTCCAGCAATTCAAAGTGAAAGTAGTGAGAAATGAAAACAAGCTCATATTCAGAAATGAAAAATAAGTGATTAAAAGGTGGGATTTAAACTAAGAGAAGCCACAGTTATTGGCAGCTTTTGGTCAAAATATTTCTAGACTCAGCTATTTTACTCAACAGAAGCAAGATTTTGAATTGTTAATTGCATTAAGAGGGAAAATGTTATTACTAGAGTAAGAAGGGGAGAAAATTGAAAGTTAATGTGTATCAGGAGAAACTTTATAGCACTTGGAAAATGGTTTTAATTTATGTGCACAGTAACTGTTTAAAATCAAATAATTATGGTTTTAATTCAAATTTTGCAATAATCATCTGCAAAACTTTGTCTTCTTACAATAAGAGCAGGGCGAAGTTTCAGAACATTTGCATGACAAAACTGGTGGAGCACACTTTTAGAAGGGGTGATTGTTCAGGGAAAAATTTTTATTTTATCAAGGAGAGGCTCAGTTGAATGTAAATTTAATCACAGTCATATTCTGTGCAGCTGTGAACAGCCCAGCTATTTAGTTTAGGGTAATGCTGTTCTGTGACATATGGAGTAAGATATGTCTAGTTATATGTGTTGAGGCACTTGGTTTCAGCAACAAATATGCAGTAGCCCTCTCCATGAGGAGGAGAGAAAGCAGCAGTACCCAGTAATAAATGTTTCTTGGCCTCAGTGCTCACCTGGGCCAGTCTGAGCACCTACTAATGGTCTACATCCCTACTGCGGTCGGACCACAGAGGGAGGAAAGCATTCACATTGCCAGACGAAGAACTTGCCTCTAAGGAACATTTAACTTCTGTGCTTTATAGCGATAGTAGATTTTGTTTCTGTTCTTTCATATGATATCCAGTAATCTAAACGCTCTCTTTTCTCTCTCTCTTTTTTTTTTAAATCTATGTATCTTATTTTAGAACAAAAAGAAACATTTTTAATGCTGAAGGCAAGAGAAGTTCTTCGCATCTATGAAAAGTCAAAGATATTTTTCTGTGAATAGGATATGTATTTTTCTTTCCAGTTTTGTATTTTCTTGTGTACATCACTGTTTATTTTTAATCTATCATGGCACTTCATGATTATAACTAACTGCAAATGATTATTTTTAGTACAGGCAATTATCTGTGTGACAGCTTCAGCCAGCATGATAAGCCTCTTATCTTAAATACAGCTAAAGCTTTACTGTGCTCTGAATTTGGCTGTTCAGATTTCTTCCTTTCTACCTGTGTGATTTTATATGAGCTGCATTTAAAAATATGCCTTTAAGTATGATGTAGTGAAATAGAATTGTAATTATACAATTTACTTCAACTACTTTCAGAACCCAAATCTACGGCACATCATCCAGGAAATAAATACATGGTATACACTGAAGCTATCCCCTAAGCTATCGTTAAAACTATTGAAAGCTTTGTTAAAAAGAAAAGAAAAAAATAATTAAAACTTAGATGTCTGTGCATCACATGATCCTATCCAGACTGCTTTTTCTCATAAGCTACTGGCAATGCTGTTTGCTGTTAGAGACAAAGAACCATGTGGGTTTAACAAAGATGCCTATCTTCAATTCAGCTTGAGAAAGAGCTCTCTTAAGCAGTTAATTATTATTTCTTCTTTCTCTACCAAATTCAGATTGCAATCTGTTTTATTCTTCTAGAACAAAAAAAAAAAAAAGGTAAACCAAAAGATAACTAAGCTGTGGGAACAATTGTTGCAGCTTGTTTCTTTTTGTCAGGAAGAGTTTAGATGTAATTCTGTTTGCGAATCTTGGATATCACTCGTTAGTCCCTAGCAATGACTAGAATATTACTTAATTCCCAAATGAGACGGTATTTTTATCTGGGGGGTGACTTGATTGTCACTGACTGGCCTGAGAAAATAAAAGACCTTTAAAATCCTGACACTGGCAAATCTGTGCCGTGTGTGGAAATCCAGTCTGTGGAAATATTTAGATGGGTGATGTTATCTACATGCTTTCAGCTTCCCCAGCCCAAGCATTTAGAGTGCCAGGCTTATCAGGCAGTATTGTCCTCTTCTTTGTGTTTGCAGTAGTATTACTGCAGGGTCCAGGAAAGAGGCTTCAGTTTTGACTGGATCTCTGAATGCTGCTACAGTATAAATAATAATATTCAGTAAGTGGAATAATAGTACTGACAATATAATGATAATATTAATAGATGGACCAAGTTTTGATCATTGAGTTTGCATAATCTCAGATAAGGTTTGCTACTGTCAACAACTTGTCCTTACATTTATCTCCTGCCACTGCAAATAAAGGATCTTTCTGATTTATTTAATATTTAAAAAGCAGCAGCTGAATCAAAGTAGACACTATACCATGTTTAGCATCCTTTTTTGAATAGCTGTGTAAGTGCAATCATATTCTATGAACAGATACCTTCATTTGAACAGGACCATGCAAGCTTCTGAGAGGAAGCAAGTGAAAAATTATGTTTGTTGATGAAATTTTGCAGTTTGGAAGGGTAATAAGTTTCTGTCCTTTCAGTTCACATGTGGATGTTAAGAGACTCATTATCAGATGTATTCAAGAATTTAACTATTGTCCAGCCAGAAGTTTGAGTCTTGTGTCAGAACTTTGTGCATCACTAATAATTTCTTCCATTTGTTTTCAAAGATTGGTATATAATCACAGTGATGCAGTACCTTCAAGGGTACCACAAAGTACAGCTCTAACTGCATCAGCAATTACAGTGAAGTTTATTCTTAGTGCAGTTTATCCAGAAGTATTATATATAATTAATCTAATTTTGACTAAAGCACATAGGCCTATGTTGATGCTTGCTGTTAAAAAAAGTCCTGTTGAACATGAGTTTACCAGAGGCAGAGAGGTTTGGGATCATAACGCCAATGTAGTTACACCAAGCCAGGTTTGACAAGAGGCCTTGAAACAGCTGAGGTAACCTACAGTTCAGGCCATTTTTTTCCAGGAGAGCAGGAAGCCTCCTAGGTTTTCTTGCATACCTCTCTACTGCTGTTTTTCTGCCCTTGTGTTGTGTCAACATCCAGGACGTATGAAGAAGTCTGTAATCATTGAAGGTGACGAAACTCCTACTGCAAAGATCATGTAGTCCTTAAAAGTAGTCCTTTTCCTCCCCTCCACCAGCAATATGAAGCAGAAGGAGATTGTTCTGAACTGTAATTACTAGTCCTGGTTCTTAAGCTCCAAAGCTTGTGTCCATTTGCTGATACACTACAAGTGCCTTCAGGAGCTTACCCAGAAATCACTCCAGCTCTATTACTAGCAACAAATTCTTGATATTAGCAGGAATTACTAGTCATTCAGTGCCAGCACTGTCCCATCAGATGGATCTCAAGAACACTTCTTCCTTGAATTGGGCAGATTCGTCTGAGCAGCACAAGCAGTCTTGGCAGAGCGCATCTCAGGCTCTTCCCTGCATGGGATCTGCCTCCGCTGACAGTGTTCAAGCATAAACTGGTCTTGCTGCTGCCTCCTGTCTTCCATGCTTGGCAATCCTTGTAATTTCTATTTCCCTTACCCCAGCTGTCCCCTGCAAGCTACCCAACAGGGCCAGCTTTCACAAGTCTGTGCAGTGTGGCTTGACATTTGGTTAATATTCTGTTCTCTGTTGGGATCTTCTGCCCCACTTCTCTGCCATTGTTAATTCTCTCTATATATTCTATGTAAGTGTTGTTGTGCATGCTCTGTGTTTACAGCTAATTAATCAAGTGCTGCAGAATGCAAAATATAGTTAGTAACAAAACAGGATAATACCTTGTTAGTTCACTATCTTGTTGGATAAATGCAATGACAAATATTCTGCTAATATTCCATGCCAGTATGACATCTAGAGGTAAAAGGCTTTAATCATTATTATTATGCATTTTTGTATATATAGCCAACTACTGAGGAAATGTGGGCATCCTGCAAAAGTTTAAGAGTTCAGGTAATTTCCATTATACCTCCTTGAACAGATCTGGACTTCAAATTTAAGTGGATACATTCTTTAAAGATCTAAATACAGAATTTTATAATGAATACATTTTAATGCTCTTTTCCCCTTGAAATTTAGTGATTATTAACTGTTTTTAACTCCTTTACTTAAAACTGATGTAGCCTGTTATTTTTGTGAACAGAAATTTGGTAGTCAGTATCACTGATGGAACGTTTTCAGAACACGAAATTATTACTCTTGGGCGCCATTACAGTGTAAGAAAGGAATATGAAATGGACCTCCACTTCCTCCTTGCAGTGGCTCAAGAGCAACTGAAGAAAAATAGCTTTGAGAATTTTGACCAGCTGTCTGCAGTGCTTATATACAACGACTATGAAAAGTAAGTTTCCTCTGTTTATCTAAACTAAGCTGTTATTTAGGAGGCTCTGCTTGTAAACCTACCTACTTTCTGTTTGTTGCTGAGCAAATGATATATTGTGGCCAAAGAATATTATTTGTAATGTTAAGCTTCTCTCAGCACTTGACAGTAGACAAGAAAAGGATAGCCTTTTTGTCTCTTTTTCATTTTGTTTGTGGACTATTTATTGTAGCTGCTGTACTGAACATTCTGTGACATAGTCAGATGCCCGTTCACAAGCAAAACACAGTATTCTAAATTAAAGAGGAAAAATAGTGATTTAAGGGGAAAAAGAAAGGATTTGTAGCTGATTCTTTATATGACTTAACTGCCCTTTTTGTTCTCTGATGTCACAGATAAAGAATCACAGAGAATCACTCAGGACCTCAGCATGGGGGAGACAGACTACCATGTGTACTTCAAGTTTCTCAGCTTTGTAATAGTGAAATTTCATAAAACCTTGTTTTCTTTACTTCTACCCCAATATTCCTCACATGTTTTCCTATTCACAGCAGCATTCACTTGAAATAAATCTCAAAAATGCCTAATGTATGCTTCTCCCCTCTCTTTCTGTTTGTGTAGACGTGGAGTGCTGCCCCGTGAGATGTGCAGGACTATTTGCAAGTCCTTTAAGGTGCCACTGGCTGATGATGATCTGCAAGCTTTACTGACCATGTAAGTTAAAGGCAGATAGTATGACCTGCATGCATGGGTGCAAATCAATGCTAAATATCTACTGCAGGCACAGTTCTTAATGTCATTTATATAATACTAATCATTTAATGATACTGATTTTGTCCCTGTACACATGTGGAGTTTCATATTTCTAGAATATTTGTAATCAACTGAAGTGCATCCATCTTAGCAACTTCTCTTCATTTTGTCTGGCATGGTAGATCATCTGGGTTATGCCGGAATTCTATGGAATTAGTCTTATGGCAATCAGCTACTGATACTTATCATTATCAATATGACATTCACTTTTTTTGCGTTAGTTGTTCCTGTATATATATGAGGTAAAAACAATAATCTTATGAAAGCATATTATGTGAGTTTTAAGAAACATACCAAGATGAATACAATGAAATTTTCTGGAATCAAGTAGACAGCATCAGTAGTAAATAAAAGTGGTTTGCTACTCCTATTAATCTCACTTGAAATATATTTTACTGTAATTTTTAAATAGGAAAAGGACTGCTGGCATGGTTTTGGTATTTTTCCCTAGCACATTTAATTGTTTTGAGATAAATTGCTTGTCTTGCTGTATTAACGGCAATAGAAGTGAAAAGAACTAGTATTCAGTGCACTTGTATTAAAGGCTAGAGTTCAGAGTAACCTGTGGTGTTTTGAACACTCATGTTGTGTTGAGTTTGGTTTTCAAGGTCCGATTTTCTGGTAATAGGTTGAAATGCATGCTCTTTGGTTCCTTCTTTCCCTTGTGGGAACTCCTTAAATGTTTTGTCTGTGCCTTCATACTGTGTTAAAAGCTGGAGCAGGTCTTGTCTTCTGTCATGTTTAGATATTTTCAGGTAGATATGCTTCTTGATTTCAGGAGGAATTGCAAACTAAGCATCTGGATTTATCAAATCATGAAAAGACTCTTGTCAGGCAGAAATGTGGAATCCATTTTAATAAAGCACCTTCATACTGCAAGGAAGACTTCCTACTTAAATCAGTATCAAGACTGCTTGAAGAAGCCTAAGGGGCTAATTTTCACAAAGCCCCATTTTCCAGACCAAAAACTTTCAGAATAGTTCCCTGCAGTAGCCAAACAGATGACTTTGGCAATTTGTTTGCTGTTCATCACTCCTGACAGTTAGTTAGAAGCACTAGTCATCAGAAGCATGTCTGAATTTTAGCATTAATCTAAAACTCATTATTTAGAACTCCCACTAAGCTGCCCAACACAAAAAGTGTTGGAGGGCATTTGACATCCTGTGCTAGAGAACGGGTTCTCATAGTTTCCACTTCCTAAAGGCTGAAATTGAGTAGATGCACAGACAAGGGAGTGGAGGTTTTTCTTTATGTACTAACTCAATGCTGATGAAAAACAGACAAGCCTGACACATCATAGGCTCCAGAGGCGTGTTTATTGTTTGTGAATTTGTACCATGGAAAGCTTTTGTGAAATGAACCTCTTCTCTTCTGAAGAGTCTCAGTGTAGGCAGTAAAAAAGAAAAAGCCCAGTACACTATAATAAAAATTCGAGATAAGCTTAGAAGACAAGGAGGAGACTGAGGGCTGGATTTCACCCAGCTCTAGGCAGGTACCTATGACTCGACGCAGTATCTCCTCAGCCTGTATAACAGCTGGATTTCTAAATTGCCATGCTTTGTTTCTAAAGCGGCTGTGGCCAGACTGTATCGCAGATTTCTGTAGGAGAAAGGTAAATGGTGTGAAGCTGGGCCTCAGAAATCAGTGTGAGAAGTACTTCATATGATAGAGTGCTATGTGTAATGCCAGTTCTAAGTTACGGTATCAGCTTCTTTGAAAGATGGCAGTTTATGTGGTGAGTCACTGCACTGCAGATAAGAAGGAAGATTGTCATATTCTTAATAATGTGTGCAGCTGGCACTGTGTGGTAAGTTTATTGTTTCATGAGGGTGCAGAGTCAGGGAAAGACTTTTTTGAAGTCTGTTTAATAGGAGTTAATTTCCAGTAATCTGGAAACTGAAGAGTAGAGTTGCCTGAATGAGATGTAGACTTTTCCTTTCCTCCTGCTTTCTGTAGTTTTCTCTGAGACTGAGGAATCGTGAAACAGTCAGGTTTATTGTTAATGAAGAACAGTCTCACTCCTGGGGAGTATGCAATTCAGTGTGCGCAAAGTTTCAAGAATATTCTTTTCCTATTTTTTTTAAATGAGGAAGCGTGTAATTTTGTGTGCATTGATGTGTCTGAAACAAGTAGTGGTGGTGTTCCTACTGTGTGTATCTGTATTTATGAAGGAAGAAAGTGGTACAATAAAAGTTGTTGGACTGATTCCCACAAAATCAGTATATATAGCTAATGCACTAGCTGGACCCTATTCAGCTATAAAATGATGCTAGGCACTGTGATCAGATAGTACTTGAAGACTGAAGCTATATGTTTATTCAGCTTTGCTATCTGAGATTAGGTGGCAAAGACTTTCTGTAGGACTTAATGGTTCTGTTTTTCCATTTTGAAAGGTAATACTCTTAAAGTATTTAGTATTTACATTTGTAAATTATACTGCAATGATCTGTCACTTATTAAAAGCATGGGATGGGTCTAGAAGTCACTGTCTAATTTTGTGGTCACCTCCAGATGACCCAAGACTTTGTTTACGGTACCCAAACACTATTCAGTTTCCACAGAATGCAGGGAGAATTAGCACAAAGACTGTGAGGTTTTATGAGACCCTTTCAAATTGTCTGTCTAGAATAAATTTGTATTTTTAATTGTGAGATGGTGGAATAGTAGGATTTAGGTACCCAACAATGTGTCTATTTTTCCAATTTACCTGAGCTGGCTTATTAAAAAGTATTTCCTTTCTCCATCAGCATTTTCTCATATAGTTTTTTATTCATAGGGCAATACAGACTTTTAGTCACAATATATTAAGCAATGCAGATGGTACACAATTGTTTCTGCCAGAAAACTACAGTAATCATTATAAGCATTTCTTTAAATTTATGCAGGCATAATGAGCAATTATAGTTTGTTTAATAAATAAATGTTTCTAAAGTGCTTAAGTAATGGATTTAGGGTTTTTTTCTGTTATTTTTATTTACTGCAATGCTAAATGTATGCTAACAAGGACTTTAAAAGACGCAATCCCTCCCCAGAGGGTATATAAACAGCTGGCAGATAAGGAAAGAAAAAATGGAGGGAAGAAAGAATGGATGACAAGTTTACAAGTATTACATGTTGATTGTTCCACATTAGTTTAGTTAAGCATATGTCCTCGTTTTTTAAAATGTCTTAATTTCACTTAAAAGCAGCTGTATAGTTCTTCAGCTGTTCACGGTACCAGGGTTAGTCTGTTGAACTATGGACGGGGTCTTGTTGTTTTGAAGAAGTTAATCCCGAGTGTCCCAAGTAGCGGTGCCTGATGGCAATGGGCCTCTGACATGGTCATCCCAGTTCTCAAGTCGCTAATAGGCCAGGCTAGGCCACTCCCGCATGCTCAGCCTTTCCCTGGTTTGTGTCTGGGTAATAATTTTTTACCTAGTTGCCTACCTGTAATGTTTTGTGAGGGCTGACCTATTTCTTTCAGGAAGCAAACCCGCTTTTCCAGCTACAGCAAGTGTCGTGGTAGCAGGAGCAAGATTGGAAATGGTCACAAGATTGTTCTCCTGCACTCTTGTCTTCTGCTCATTACCTTTGCTGCCTGAGACTCCCTATGCCATTTGTGATGAAAAGACTCTCCAGCATTAATATTTAGATCTCTTAAAAGAGATTATTTCTGTTATTCAGTATGCTGAGAAACTGATGGTTCAATTTATAGTTGTTAAGACATGAATAGATGTATTCACACGATGGTAGCATTACTTAATTCGTACTGATCAGCTGCATAGACTTGTCCATGCTTTCTGTTTTAAGTCTTTTCATATGAGCAGTTCATGACAATTTAGGTGTATACCTGTGTATCAAACAGGCTGAAGAATCCCAACATTTTCTCGAAGGTTAAAGCAGCATGATGCTTCTCCTCTATTATTATCAGATGAACTTCTTAAAAAATGTTATTCAAAACTAAGGAATTAAAAAACCTCTGCATGTACATTAACTTTTCATATAAATACTTGGGTTACAGATTTCTTGATGGGAAAGAAAAATATTTGTAAGTAGCCTTTACTCAACAGAGCATCCTCAGGAATGGTCATAATGTGATTTCACCAGATTTTTCACATAGCTGGAGTACTCTGAATGTATTTTTAGAAGCAGAAATGTGTGATTATTTCTGTAATGTTAAAAAAAAACCCCCATAGCTCTGCAACCTATGATAGGGATGGAGTGATAACTTTCGTAGTCTAAAATCACATGCATTGGTGAAGTCATAGGGCAAAACTGAAGAGAAGCATGGTTTCAAGAGATCTTTGTTGCATCATCTTCTTGATAAGACAAATCTAATTTCCTTTCCTGAAGAGCACTGTCAGTTTCAGTCATATTAACTCCAGCCACTGAAATGTGTGACATCTCTGTCCTAATAATGCACTAATTGATAACATCTCCTCAGTCCATCTGAATACTCTGTGCCAAATTACAAGTGTGTGCGTTTAGTAGATTGATACAATAAGTCACAGCAGGAAAGAGATCTAAAGAGTAGATTTTTTTCTTTCCGGATTATTCTAGAGTAATATTTTAAGCTGCTTTCTGTAGCTATTTAAATATGGGATTTAGGAATTCCGTTTCTTCTGCCCATGTTAAAATTTTTGGTTATAGTTAACTTCATGCCCATGTTGTCATCTCAGTTTGCTAGTGCTGTCACATCAGAGGACTTTTCTCCTTGTTAATGTTTGTTGAAAGCAGAAGCAATACTTTCCTTGACTTCATTGCCTCAACATAAAGTTGTTACATACCTTCACTTTTTCTTTGTTTAAAAATCCTGCTTCTGCAGCTCTACATCTTGCCAGTAGACTTAATCTTTTGACTTTTCACAATGAGCAAAACATAAATATGTGTATAGTAAAAGAAAAAAAAATAATTGTCATGATAGTTCTGAAATTCAAAATCTATATGCCGTATTTTTTTTCTAAGAGGTATAAGCTTTTTTTATTGTCTTGTTACTTCTAATGCAGAATTCCTTTCTTTTCCCAATTGCCACCTGCAAAAAACCTGAAACAAACAGGAACGCCCTAGAAGTGGGAATGATAATTTTCTTGTATATTGGATATATTCCCCAAAAGTAAGGCTTTATGAAAATGTTGATTTGTGTGTGAGCTATTGTAAACAAGCGAGCTGTCATAGGAGGGTTTCTCATGGCAATGTTTCAGGCTCTTCTTTAATACTAGTAACAGTAGCATTCTTTTCTGACTTTGCTTTCATCTTAAGCATAACTCAGTCTAGTTAACATTCCAGTTTATCGCTAGCATCTCTGTTTATGGCTGTCAGTAGATTTTATTATTATCTCTCCTGCTGACTATTAAATGAAAGGTGTGGGGGGAGGAGAAGGAGAGGATGAGTTGCAGTTTATTGCAGTTTATTTTTGTCACTAGATTTATTTTTCCTCTTCTCCAGTATTGTTTTCCCAGTTTGTGCTGTAAATTCTCCCTTAAGTACCTTCATGCTTAATTTTTACCAGAATCCTCTGCAGTGGTTGAAGGGCTTTGAGGCCCATGTTTTGTGCAGTGCTATTTCTTTAAGAACAAGATAAAATGATTTTCTGAAAGACTTGTTTCCTGGAGATGATCCCACTCCTGTGCAGTAGCATTTGTCTCACCAGATTTCAGGGCAGAATTTTTTAAGCTGAAGTTTCCCACCGAAGAACAGGTATTGAATCTTGCCAGTTGTATATGTCTCTCCATGGACCCCAGTGAAGCACAGACTCTTCAAGGATATGCTTATATGCCTAAACTAGGTCCCTTTTATATGTAGGTGGTGTTAGGTGAGACAGACATAATTCATGGAAGCTGCTAGTACAGTATTTGTAGCAGAGCAGTTAAGCTGTTCAAAAACAATTTGCTTGGTAGCTTCAGCTTGCAGATATCTTTCAAGCATTTGACTAGTCCCACTGAAATAACAGTGGTTCCCAAGTGTCTTAATCACGTAAGTGTTTTGCTGAATTGAGGACTTTTTTTCTGAAGCTGCTTCATCCAAATCAATGGCAGAAGGATGGCATGGCTTACAAATCTGCTCCCATGGGGTTTATTAGTGCAGGGTAATGATTTTAGAAATTTGAGAGAGGGAGACAGTGTGTTCCACATGTACCTGTAGACCTTAGTGGGCAGCACATATATCTTCATGCATTTAGGGGACCCTCATAACTGACGCAAATATATATTTATTCCATAGAAATAAAGAACAACACCATAAAATAACTACCAAATGACAAGGCTTGTGATTTTTAAATCTGGCTATTATTTGATAGGTTAGAGAGCTGTGTGTTATTCAATTGTAAATAGATACCAAGGTGTGTGCAAACAGCATTTTTGAAGGATTGCTTATTTTCAGGAAATAAAGCAAGTCAGTTGTGTTATAGCACAGCGCGCTCATATCATTCTACCCGTTTCTTCTCTACACAAAGGAATCAGACACTGATCATCCCACTTCTATGTTTGTCACCAATTGTGAGATCCCAGTGCTGGAAAAGGTTGGGCAATGCTTCAAAAGCAAAATGAAATTACTTGAAGTGTAATAAACTTGAAGAAGTTGAATTCTACTATGAGAGACAATAATAAGGTGTAGGAATATTGAATAGAATGTATGATATAGAAGTCCTGACAGTTTGGTAGAGTTTTTCTGTACTCCTGCCAGTGTTTGGTAAAAAAGGAGTGAAAAATTATTATCCAAAGGGTAATGTATTAGTATGCTGTAGATAACGTGATACAACTTTGTTAAAAATTTCCTTTAACCTTGAGTCATCTTATGGATATTCTGCTTAGGTTTGAAGATGACCGTAAGCAAGTGGAATATAAAAAGTTTGTGGATGGGCTGAACTGGAGAGAGAATCAAATCCCTGCTTTCCAGACGATAAAGGTTCCCCTCAAGGTAAAACCAGTGTATCTGAGCAAAGGAACAGTACCTTGATATAATTTGTCCAGCTTTAACATGAGTGCTTTTTCCAATGGAGACCACAACAGTTTTCATTTTTGCATATTTGTGCCTGTTTTCTTCAAGTAATTAATTTTTTTCTGGGAGGTTTAGAATTAAGCAGAGAAGTCAAACAGGGACGAGGAGACCTGTAACACCCCTATGCCTAATAGATGTCACCTCTCTGTGTCATTTTTCTAGAAGGAAAAAAAAAAAAGAGAAGGAGAAACAGGTGTATTTGTCCATGAACAATGGGAGTGAATACCACTTCACCCACAAATATCATTGTCACAAGTCAAATGATCTGTTTGCTTGCTGTGATAGTCAGGAAATACTTTGAACTCCACTGACACTGCAGAAAATAGCTATGTATTTTTTATAACTCCATAGAAACTTGTACATAATACACCACATCAGAGGTGGGCGTACAGCAAGAACAGTATTGACAGATCAACTTTGTATACCTCCACCAGCCTGCTACTCAGGTTAAATAAAAATGCAGTATCAACAAACTGCAGAGATTAATCTGATTTTGCCATCTTGTGCTGAATGCAACATTTTAAAATAGATGGTAATTATGCTGATTTTAAAAAACTTTGTAACAGATAAATCTGAAGCCCTTGTGCCAACATGTAGTTTTGCTGTTCTGGCCTAGCCAATGCATTGCTATGCTTGTACAGAATGTGTTTGATTGCATTCAGACCATTTAGAAACATAGCATTGTTTTAAATTCAAGTTCAACGGTGACATAGTTTAAACTAATATTCCTCAACTACTGTGCTATTAACCTGACTCCTGTCTCTTACTTGTCTTACCAGCTCTTTCTCCTGTAGCATCTCAAACTGTTGGTGATGTCAAACGAGGGCCCAGTGTGGCTGGTTTGCTCTCCTTTCCATGGCAGTTTATTTCTTCCTTTGTCATTGAGAAGTTTTCCATCTTCTACACATAAAATCAAAGCCCTTCCATGTGTTTTATACAGCAGTCCTGTGGTTAAAAGTGTGCATTAGGTTTTGTTCAGTGGGTATTATTTGTTTTTACAGAAGAATTCTGTGCTTGAGTTATAAATCAATATTTAAACAGTGACTGCTCTCAGAAGATTGTGTCAGGATAAGGGGCCTTGTGAGCCTCAGTACCACACAAATAAAAAGAAGGTCAGAGCCTGTGCCCAGAGGATTTTTGCCTTGAAGACAATGCTAAGCTGTGTACCAAAAAGCAAGGGTGAAAACAGAGGCTCAGATACACTTGCTGTTGAATGGGTTTGACCATTTTTTTACCCTCACAGGATGGCTTATCTAGCCATTTAGCATGACCTCATTTCTGGCAGATGAGGGAATGAGATGGCTCCTACGGGTTGAAGGTGGGATGCAAGTGATGGTGGAACCAAGAGGTAGCCTTCACAAGTTGAAGGTGTGGAGGAAAAGACGCTTGTGAAACAAGCAGGAGGTAGAAGTGGACGTTTGTGGTGAAATGTATGTTCTGATCAGCATAAGAGATGAGGTTTTGTTTGGGTATGAAGAAGATATTATCTTTGCTTGGAGGACAGACAGTGGATGGGTTTTCTGGGAGTGGCTGATGCCTAAGAGCCCTGTATGAGAATGGTACGTGGTTATGGGAGGAAGGTTACAGCTGAAATCAAAAAGGAAGAAAGCGCATCAATAGAAATTATAATCAGTCATCATCATGCTAGGATAATCAGTTCTTCATCAGCTCCAAAGCCTTTCTGTAACTGTCATAGTGACATACAGCACTGTTTTTAATGAACTGTGCCCAAATTGGTGCAAGTGTAGTTTATTCAGTTTTACTGACTTTATTATTTTGTTAATTAGCTGCAATACCTAGGCTATCTTTGGTACAGTACAAGAATAATTTAATGAAGAGATCAATACGAAATGGAAAAAAACAGAGAAAGGAAGGGATTTAAATCTTGTTCAACTGTAGAATCCAATTGTCATTCTGTTCATGACTTACCATGAATTAACAATATTTTGAGGCTACAGTACCTGTATTTGACAGATTCCAGCAACAGACTTGTGCTTGTTTAGCTGACTTTTTTCTTCTTACTCTATATCATTATTTTATATGATTTTTGGTGTTGAGACATAGATGATGTGCAAGACATTCAAATATAAGTTCCTTAATGATGACAATATAGCATTATATAATTTGAAAATATCTGCAAGAGGACCAATGATAGAAAATACTTTTAATAAAATGTTCCGCAAGATTGGTAAAAATGGGCATGTAGTAATCTTTTAAGAGGATGTGCTATATAAAGGTCCACTTTTTCACAGATTTGGAAATGAAGCAGCTCGTTCAGTCTTATGTTGACCAGCTTTTAATTATTGTTGTTTTCAATCTTAGAATAAAGATATTCTCTGGGTTACTAATTTCAGAGTGAAGATGACTCGAGCGGACAACCACCATCCCTCCCTGTGAAAGGGATCAAATACTTACCTCTTCTGGATGATCTGTTTGGCAAGGAAGAATAATCTGATCTGTGCAAGGCACTGCTTTTGGATAAGCTTGCTTAGATACTGAAAACATTCCTTGTAAACCAAAAAAATCAGATATAGGTTTTACAGCATTTAATTTCTTATTCCAACATAGATGTATACTTCATGCGTTTTAACTCCTTCTAACTCAACAGTACTCTTTCATACTATAAAAGCATAATTAAAACTGTATGCTCTAATCTTTGTGTCTGGTCATATGGGGAATTTACAAATATTGAGAAATCTTTGAGTCAAACAGAGCAAAATCTGACTGACCCTGCTTTGTTCTGCAAACAGAAGAGGTTGTTGGATGACCTCTTAAAATATTAGGTCGGACTATATTAGCACAATAAGGTAATTCCATTCAAATTTCCTCTCTTGCTCTTTAGCTTCTATCTGTGTTTTTGCTATGTCCCTGTGGTGATGTTTAAGTACTGTTTGCATCAAAGTTTGTTATTTTTTTGGAGGAAATACTAGCAAAGTTTTAGCACAGTATAAAGTTGCTCTGGTATCAGAGATAATTATAGCCATCCAATGTAGAAGTAAATATTTTGCAGCCATGGCACAGAAATTATCAGTTCTTGCTTTTTGTTTTAAATGGGACTCAGATTAGTAGCCACCCAAGTTTACTTGGGTGAGACATGTATGAAGAGAAGGTGTTTCAGTACAACTTTAGTGTGCAGCTTTGTTGCAGTAGCACTGTACTTGCCCTTTGTACTTACCCTTTGAAAATTAATTGATACCTTTCTCTTTGCTCAAAATTGTGATGACTAAATGGAGTTCCTGTTAACATTTATATATCTTTTTAAGCTTATGCCAGCTCAAAGCCATGATTAGATCTGAATTTACTGCATGCTTTTGTGAGAGAAGTAATTACCCCAGCTTAAAGAATGGAAGAGCTGAGGTGAAGGGAGGAACTGACTCATCCACTGTGATTCCACAGGGCAAGGAGAAGAGGTGTGAGCTGGTGACTGGCAAACTCAGTCAGTAGACTGAGAACCCTATGCTTTCTGTAATCTGAAATTACAGTTTGGGGAGGAAGTGTTTGATTTAGAAGGATGAGAATTCAACGTATCTAAATCCCCAAACTGAGGGAAAGACAGTAGTTCAAAGAATAACTTAATTCAGTGAATCTGTATCTTTTTGGAAACTTGGAGATCCCTTTTAGAATTATGATTCCATTTAGAAATGCCTTGTTGCACTTTTGCATGATGGTGTAAATGAAATTTCTAATTGTATGTCCTCTCTGTAGCCACCCCAGCTCCTGAGAAGAAATTATTTTCCCTCCATGTGCAAAATAGCAAGATTTTGGCAGCTTTTTACCTTCTTTGTCAGAAAAAAGGACTTGAGGCAAGGCATAATTATGTGTGTTGCTGCTACTTAGGAAGATGTTTGCAATAAAATGGGTAGGTGATGGTTGTGTCTAGGGGGTCAAAAAGAAAACTGCGAAAACATGTTGAAGTGTCCAAGTTGTACACAAGACCTTGTACTGCTTTTTGATCCAAAAGAGGAAAATGGTTTCTTATATGACAAGAAAAACATCTGACCACGAGGATAGTGTCAGGAGCCAAAACAATAATAACTTGCATTTGAAGCCAGTTTGATGAAAGCTGACGATGTTTAAAACATGCCACCAAGACTGAACTTGTCACTTTAAATGAATGCAATTGCCCTTGTAAATTTTTAATGTTCCCCAGATTTTAGAAGGTTATGTTTCAGTTGTGGAAATCTTGTACAGCCGAGGGTTTCCAAGAAAGATTGACTCTGAACATTTGAAACTTCCCAAGTAGCTTTTAGAGATGGGAAATTCACTTTAGTTTGTTTTCCTTTATGTGTATAGGACAAAGGGGAGCCTCTTTTCAGCAAAAAAAATTAAAATAAAATAGTGCAAGAAATAAATTTTTTTTATAATTTCGTGTGGAACCCTGTGTATAGGTCTGGTCAATCATGGTCTGGTCTGGTGTTATGGTTTGAGGAACCCACAACAATTTATTGTCATTTAGACAGTTATTCTATCGCCTGATGACCCCTCCCCACTTGGGAAGGGGAATCGGGGAAAAAACAAGGAAAGCTGAGGGTTGGAATATAAACAGATTTAATAGAATAGGAATAAATAATTAACATTAATAATACAAAAGAACCAGTATTGATCCCAATATGAATACAAAATACACAAACATCATACTCCGCCAATTCTATCAGTAGGAAGGTGTGCACTCCCAGCACTGGACAGCAAATGTCGGACACTACAAGCACTACAGCTTTGGGAGGAAGGGAACGCCTCAGGGGTCCGGCACTGGGGCAAGAAGTTCTCAGGATCGCAGCCATCGTAGAAGAGAGAACTTCTAAGCAAACTTGCTAATTTATATTGAATGTGACATTCATGGTATAAAATAATCCTGTTGGCTAGCTTGAGTCGAGTGCCCGAGTCTCGCTCTACCTCATCCCTGCGCCTGGCTAACTTGAAAACTCTGAGACCTTGAAACCCGCATACCATAGCTGGCTATGAAATAAATATTTTCAGAAATTCAGACACTAGAGTTTTTTAAAAGTGCAGTTTTCCCAGGCATTAGAAGAGAAATTAGTTCTGTGTCGCTCAAACCAGGATATCTGGTCATGGTCATGATCAAGAAAGGTGACTGCAAACTGGAACCAGTGCAGAGAATAACTAGAAAAGTGACCAAGAAAGGAGACTAAAGGAGCTTGACTTGTTTAGTGAAATAAATTGAAGTCTCAGAGAGAATATGACTGCTCTCTAAATACATTATGGCCAGGCAAGGAAAATAATCTGTTTCAGTTAAGAACATTGGTAATCTAAGAACAAATGAGTATAATTTGCCACGAATAAATTTAAACTGCATAACAAAAGGTGGTTTCTCACTTCTAAAACGAGGGTCTCAAACAGCCTTCCAAGACTAAAGTACTCAGTTTTAAGGTTGAGATGGGTCATCTGGTGACAGTAATTTTAGGATGCTTATTAATACTCTTCTGAATTATTATTCTCACTTCTCTTCCTCCTCTTTTCCCATGCATCTTGCATAACCCTGATGAGCATAAAAGGATCTCCTAGGAGCAGGGCAGACAGGGCCTGAAAAATATTTTCAGTGCTTGTCACTGTGCTCACAATGTGTCATATGCTGTGGTCTGATGTGTTATAAACACTTTTCACCAGGTTTTCTTTTTTACAAGCGGCAGTGCTTCCAGAAGGGAAAGCCCTAGCCAATGAGCCGTCCAGTAATACTCTTTGTATAATGTGACTTACAGCATATGCTGCCCAGAATATTTCAACCTCTCCTCTAATCCTGCCACCAGCTTCTTCTCTCTTTTCACATTGCTGATGAGGGGCCTGAATGAAGACAATACCACAAGATTATATTTCAAGATGGCAGGAGGCCACAGCTTTAAAGCATGCATCACATAAAGGGGAAGGCAGCCCTCACAGTTGCCATTAATCTCAGCTCTCGATCTCTGTAGGGGAGCCAAAGATATCTTCTTTCCACAAGTATCTGTGCTGTCCACGGCAGGAGTGAAGAGATTCACATTACAGTACCGTCTCCTCATCTCACTGCTGGGATCTGCTGTGTGTTCAGTGTTAATTTTTATTTCCTCAACTTGGCATTTGAGAATAAGAGGCTTCAAGTTCTCTGGAATAGCTGCTGCTTCAAGCAAATGGCAGGCTGCAAACGGCAAAGAGGACCAGTCCTCCTGTGCAGGTGGTTCACTGGTTAGCTCATGGCCTTGTGTCAGCTTCTGCTCCTGTCCAGTTCAGAGTGCCTGCTCTGGTCACCAGCAGATGCGCCCCCTCAGACATGGTGGCCACAAGCAGCCATAGGCAATCTGCGACAGAAGTGAAGTTCCTCTCCAGGCAATATTTTCCTGTGTCCTGCCCATGATACAAGCATCTACTGTATTTTTCTAGACAGAGACATTTACCAACGTCAGACAGATGTTCATCTACATAAATGAAAATATGTTGAAGTCCTCCTTCTGCATTTGTCCCTCACGTTATGATGTGAGTTAATCCTACTTCATGGCAGGAAAGTTTTTCACAGAAAACGTTTGGGCTTAGTTGATTCCTATGTCTGCTCTCTGTCTTGTCCTTTTAGCCTAGGAGATATTTCTGCCAGCCAAAGGTGAACTTTCTGTGGGAAAACTGCAGGGATCCTGATTCCACAATAACCAAAATATTAGATGTTTTCAGTTGCTTAACAGCATTCAGAGAACAGCAGTCCATATATCACTAATAGTAATTCACTGGTCTCTTGCTTGCTGGACCCTTCTGTGTATTCCTGTGGTTTGAGACATGTCATTACAAGAATTTTCCAGTTTTTGACATCTTGTAGTCATACATAGGTTATTCAGTGACACGGACGGAAACATTAGTTCTTTAAGCAATAATGTTCTGTACACTTAGTAACTTACCCCTTGTGTATTTACTCACAGCATTTCTTGCTCTTCGAGGTGGCTTAGGCCACAAGCGCCAGTACAATGAGAGAGGCAAAACGGCGGCATGTTTGTGAAGAAGTTACAATATCAGGAGGAAGAGATACCACAATCTGAGCTCGCTCAGATTTTTAAAATTATTTTTAGGTTTTAGAGGGCAGTGTAGATAACAGTTGAGAGCAAACTATCTTGAAAGAAGACTTTTTTAAGGTACTGTTTGCTCTGAATTAATTTCTCATTGTTGTTTGTTTAGAGTGGTGACTCAGACCCAGTCAGAAGCAGCACTCATGTTTTAGGCAATGGTCAAACAAGCCAGATAGGGGTGTGGAGGGAAGTCTGTGTCCCTACGTTTCCCATGTAAAGTTTAAAACCAGTGAGGGACCATAACTAAGATGAGGAAGGAAGTTAATATAGATATAATATATTAAGGTTATGGATTGATTATGTAAACTCTTTCTCTGCACAACTGGACATTTCTGAATCACCTGGAAGTTTCTTCTGGTATGTATTACACACAAATAAACTGGCTATCCTCATCTGCCCTTCACCCTAGCCATCTGTCCTCTTTGCTCTGCTCTTTCATCAGGCTAGTTTCATATTAAGAACTACAAACAAAGAGAAGTAAAGGAGCTGATTCACAAACTTCTCCGAAATCTGATGCAGATCCCTGGCAGGCAGCATGGTGGGATAATCTGTAACAGCAAAAATTCATTGTATCACCTAACAGTACTTGAGAGAGCTCCCACTTTCAAAGGCAAATCTGTTAGATTGTTAGATTGGCATTGTCTTGAAAGGCAAAAGGAAGACCTTCTGCAGAGCTGCTGTGGCACAGGTGTGTAAACCTCTGTATTAGCATGAAGTTTATAGGTGAGACTTACGTCCCTTGCCTTCAGATGTCTACAGTGCAGATGACCGCACCTGCACTAGCTCTCTGGATCCCTTACTTGCTGATGGAAGGGCGATGGACTTCTAGGGAGTAGCTAGCCTACAGGAATATCTACAGGAGTCATAATATCCACACACTGCCCCTCCCTCTGCACTGATTGTGAAGGAATTTAGAACAACCAGCTAAATGTAGATGTTTGCATTGCTGTTGAGTGAGATGAATCCCACCCTTGGGGTCCATCAGTGTTGCTAGAGGCCCACTGAGGTCAAGCATGGTGACTGCTTGGTGGCTCCCCACCCTTGCTGCAGGTTGCAGCCATACTGCAGTGAGTATGGTACATGTAGGAAGGGCTGAGATTCAGGCAGCTGTGGGTAGTCTGGGTTGACCTGGGCAGACTGGGCAGAGGAGAGTGTGAGTCCACACTACATATGAGTCCACACTACATGCTGACCATGCATATGGTCCTTCTCATGGGATATTCTGGAGCTTAGGCTGAGCAGAGACTCAGGGCTATGCTTAGCAGGAGGACCTGACTGTCCTCAATGAGCTTGACTCAGGCTCTGGCCAGTGGGTCTTGTTCAAATTTCACTCCGGCTGGGTAAACAGGAAAACCTGGTTTGATTTAAATGGAACTAGGATTTCTCTTGTTGCAGCTATCTGAGAATCTAATTTAGCAGAGTATTTAAGCATATGCATAAGGCTGTCCCGTTTGCACAAAGCCACTAAAATGTGTGCAGAAGGCTTGCTAAAGTCCGTCAAATGAAGCACTGGTGGAAATGCTTTCCTGACAGAGAGGAATTCCTAATTTGAGGCATTTGGGAATTAAATCATTGTAACAAAAAACCCCACCATACAAGAAGGTAGCAGTGAAAGGAGGTAATATAGAATTATCTGGACATGTTTATACAGGCTATATATTGTGTGTTGTTATTGTAGTTCTTTTGCAATATAAGCTAGCAATTAGCAATTAAATTCCCATTATGGGATCATGTTGGTAATTGAGATAAACTGTAAGTGTGTAACTGTTTTAAACCTTTCTTTTAACTAACCCAAATACTGTAGTACTTATATAATTTAGAGATAATATCCCCATTAGTAGAGTTTATGACTCAATAAACAGCTCCCACAAGTTCATAAAAGCCAAACCCATAAACACCAGGACTATTAATGCAATAGAAATTCTGTGCCTCCCTCTTTTCTTGGTGGTCTAGATAGAGCAAAGGGAAATGCTATCTCAGAAAAAAAACATTTATTCTGGCTATATAAATATAAATGAATTGTCTTAAAACCCATCTGGAAATTTCCTCTCCTCCCCATGTCCCAGGTGGTCTGGCAACAGTGATGCATTCTGCTTTTGTCTGCAGGCAAGAGCAAGAGCTCCCATTTGAAATCATTTACATGAAAGGATTGCATGTAAAAGCGCTGGCGGTATCCTCACCCTGCCTCTCCCTTCTGGAGAAATGGGAACAAAATCTTCTCTAGAGCTGCATTTCAGTGTACTTTTCTATTATTATTATTATTATTATTCTTTTTTTAAAGGAAAAGCCTCATGGAAGTGCCCGAACTTCACAGTTTTTGACCTCTCTGCTACTGGCATTTTTTTCCCCATTTTGACAGCTAAATGAATTTTAGGGAAGAGCATCTGCTTGCCTGGAGGTTAATAAAAGCAGAGCTTTTGTAACTCAAGCCTCTTCTCATTTGGAGCTGAGGGAAGTGATTAAGCCACTTGCAATAAAAAACGAACCCTTTCCTTTGTCTGAAAGAGGTTTTTTTTGCAGTGTGGTAGGGCGCTGTTCTGCTTAGCAAATTGTTGCACAATGAACCACCTCTATCTGGTCACTTACTTTGCTGCTGAAGGACATTTCTTCCCGTGCTGTTAAAATCATATTGTTTGAGTTCATCAAAATGCATGAAGTTTTTGTCATCGCTAGCCAGCTGGGTTCAAGTGGATGTGAAAACCTGGAGGTACAGAACAGATCAACTGCTCTTGCCCTCCCTCTCCCAGTAGGTAACTCATCCTGGGACAAAACACATGGTTTTCATTTGTTTTGCATCATATCTTCTGTTTTGCCACTTTTTTGTGAAAGTTTGTTTCCAGAGTAAGCATCTCAAGTGGCTGTTGAGATTTGTGTCTATCACCTCACCACTGCTGGATTCTTGACCTTTATGCCTACAAGTGAGTTTGGCCTTTAGGACCCCAGGAAAGCTCATTTTCAGGAAGGCAGAAACTCAGATATTTTGTTGTGCGGAAGTGTGGCGAGTAGTGAGCAAGTATGGTCTCTTTTGAGCTTCGTGCCTTTTGCATTTCACTAATCTTCCTGTTTTATCCTGAAGTTTTAAGTTTCCACAACAATGGTATCAACCAGGGAGGCACTGCCTTGGGAACATGCCTGTCCACTTGCTCTCGCCCCACACGTAACACTCACTCAGTAAAGTTTCACGGGCTCACAGCAGGTTCAGAGGTTCCCCTTTTGATTCCCTGTTGGCAACCATATCACGAAGACAACCCAAGACCCGAAGCAAATCAAATATTTGAATTAGAAAGACTTAGCATCTTAATGATGCAAAATTCCTTTTAGGAGGCAGACAATCACGAAGGACCTGAACCGTCGCTGCTGAGGTCCTGACAGTTTCACCACTGATTTCTGTGGGAGCAGGGTTTGGCTTTACTTCATGGGAAAGGGCAATTGCTTTGCTGCTTTCCTACCCTTGCGCACAAAATCCTCAACTCCTCTCAAGGTAGTCCACGTGTTTCAGCTGCAGCAGCCGGGTCCTAGGACTGGGTCGGATCCTGGCAGATCCCAGCTCAAAATGCCGTATTGCAGGTGTGCAGGTATGAGGGTCTGTGATGGATGCACTCGACCCCTTAACAAAACTAGCAGTAGTTTGGTACAGGCTCCAGAGGAGGTAAAGGCCTAAGCCATAACTGGGCCAAGAACTTCTCTAGTTCCAGTCTGCTCTCTGAAAACCCACAAAAGAGCAGAGTGGCACAGTAAGCATCGATGCCTATGAGCTTGGAACACTGATCATTTGATTAACACATGAGTAGCGAGTGGCTTTTTGAAGACTCATTTCTCAGGGAACAAAGTTGTGTGTACAAGCAGTCTCATGCATACCTTTTCCATCGCATGTGATCTGACTACAAGCCAACCACTTTATTCCATAAATATGACAGCCTAAGTGAACCTGCTTTGAGCTCTCCCTGCTAAGCAGGATGGCTGTATGGTGATTATCTCCTCCTGAGCTGGGATGCCTCTCGAAGTTGTTTCTCGAGGCAGAGACCTTTCACCAATGGCTGAAATGTTTGCTAAGTGACCAACATCACACATAACCTTGTATTATGTGTTATGGTAACTTTGATTTGTGTATTTGTAACTTTGATTTGTGCCTTGGTAATTTTAATTTTGTCTTGGTAACTTTGACTCTGCCTTGGTAGCTTTGAATCATTGTTCAAAAGACTGTGCAGTGCAGTAATAGAGTGAACATTACCATCAAAGTTTGTTAAGTCATACTTTTACAACATATTTCAATAAAACCACTTTTGCCGATACCTTTAACAGTGGTTCTTCAAGCGATCTGAATCACCCATTTGCAACAGGGTCGCACCGCGTCCTTTGTGGCTGCAGCATTAATGGCTCTGGCTCCCAGCACCTGGTGGACAAAGAGGCAGGAGGAGCTGTGCTCTGGCTCCTAGCAAGATGAGAGGCTGGAATAAAGCCTTGTGCAGACAGGAAAGACAGATGGTGACTCCAGTGCCAGCTCCAGCCTGTGTGTAGGGAGGTTTTGCAAGTAATGCTAGTAAGACTGCACAGGAAAAGGAGTGATTCCTAGGTATAAGATAACCTTTCTGATGTCATGTAAGTATGTTGATGAGCAGGACAGGATCTGAGATTCCGCACCACAGAAAAATGTCCGTAATATTGTCTGCCTGATCTACTACATCTCTGTAATCTTTTGTCAACAAAGGGGATTGATGGAGTAACAGAGAAATTTCCATGAGAAACTCTCATAAGAAGAGAATTCATGACTTTTCATTATCCTAAAGTACACCTTAATCTAAGTATGTGGGTGGGCTATTGCTTGAATTATAGAGAAGAAAACTGGACTTCTCAGGCTTTGACTCCAGGATTGGGCCCTTCTCTAAGGTTAGAAACTCATCATTTAAAATCTGTGGGTAACTGCAGGTCTTGTGGGTTGCCCAAGTCACTGCGTGTAGCTCAGGAGGCAATGGGGGGCTGTTTTCCCAAAGCAGGCCCAGCAATTGCAGGATTGCCTCCTCACTGAGGAGAAGTTTCAGTTTTTTGATTGTTGTTTTCCCTCCTGGATTGCTCCTCCCAGTGGCGCAAACCTACCAGTTTCCTTGGGTGAGAAGCAACGCTCCCTTTCTTGTAGGTCAGGGCAATTGCATAGTCTTCCTCCTGCTCCAGCAGCTGATGCTTTCAGATACTCTGAGACTGTTTAGCCCTGCCCTGCAAAGCCCCTGGCTGAGCTTTTCCTACTCATGGCACGTGGAGAGCTATAGAAAGAATGAATGATGTGAGTGTTTACACCCGACAAGCAGGAAGACCTACACAACTAATGCGTGGATGTTGATGCATGTTTCCCTCCCCTCACATTCTTTTTATAAAAATGCCCCTTTGGTGGCACTTGAGGCATCTCTGCCTCACTGTGGCAAAGGCCTCTCATATTGCAGGAGGTAAACTGTAAATCACAGTGCGAGATGCAGTTTTTTGAATTTAATATTGCTAATTTAATCCACATTAGTGATGCTGAGGATGCATCGGCTAAGGAAAGCAATCAGTTGGCCATCTCTGGGGAGCATTTCTAGAGTGTTTTCAGGTCCAAAAGGTGGAACCCAAGTTTATGGAACAGGACGCTTCCAGCACAGGTGAGTGGAAATCGTTCTCGGGGTGATATGGTATAATGTTGCATTTATCTCAGGAGTACAACTAATAGATAATGTACCAGTGCAAATAGATTTTACAGTATGATGTCATGGCAGCCTTTCATCTGTATGCCTAAATATTAAAACCAGAATAGCATCCTTGAGGGAAATTGTTACTGTCCTTCTGGAAGATAATAATGCAGGATTCAGCATAAGAAGTTGGCCTCATGCAGTAGACAGTACATCAGTTAAAACCATGGTGTTAATATAAACAAAAGATAGGTGGGCTTATTAGGATAGTAATGGGACTGTCGCCTCTTCCCTCCCCCTGTTTGCATCACTCACTGTATCCGCTCTGGGTAATATGGTGGAGAGAAAATACGGACCTGAGTCTGTCAGGAAAGAAAGGGTGGGTTGCACCAGGCCGCGTTGTTTCAGAGAGTCAGACCTTTTTAGGAAGGATGAGCAAGAAGCACTGGGAAAGATTTGCCACACAAAGATGATTATATTTAGGTGAGTAAGCTTTGCTTTGCCTACTGGGAACTCATGGCTTTTGTTTCAAGAAAGCCAATGTGTGTCAGATGGCTGAATGTGACTCGTTAAACAACATATGCTAAAATTATTCTACTGTTGTAGTAAGAAGGATCAGGAAGGGAAGGAGAAAGGGATAATCAGCATTTATTTTCTTTTAACAGTACTAAAATTAAGCTTTTTTTTCTTTCAGGGCCAGCTCCTGAGGTTGCTATGCTCCCTGAACCTCTCTTCATGGCCGCTGCTGCTCCAGTGGTCTTCCGCATGAGGTGAAAGCCAGCATTCTCAGTTGGGTACAGGCCGGTGTGACCAAGCAAGGCTGTGTCTCTGCCAGGCTGCGCTTGCCATTTAAGTGGTAAAGATTTCAATCTCTATTTTTTTCAATTCAAAGTGTCATCCTGCAATGTTGAACTGGTGGGAACACTGCTGCAGACAGTTGCTAGGGAAACATCTTCAAGTTCATTTTCCTTTGAGTTTTGTCATTCAACTCACAGCACGGCCGTAATTGTTCTTTTAAAAGTGGGACGTGTGAGCCATGAAGGGGTGCCAGTCACTGATGTAAGACCTGGCATTCACCAAACACTCTGGCTTGAATCTCACCAAGGGTCTTAGGGTCAGCAGAGAGGTTTCTGCAGGTGCTGGAGGGGAGTGGGAAGCAAAACAGCATCAACATGGATTTGAATAATGTATTGAGAAACCCCTTCAATTATACCTGCAGCAAAGATTCAGATTCAAGCTTATATGCTTGAGATGTTTTGCTAGACTTTGTATTTACGTTTGAGTAGCCTTTTCTTCTGGCCGTGTGTCGTGGTTTGGGCCAGATTGGCCCAATCAGGTGTAATGACAGATGCTTTCTCTCTCCTGTTCCACTTCCAAAGGGCGGCAAGAGAGAGAGAGAAAAAGAGGGACTTAAGAGTTTAGAAGGAACTAAACTACTTTAATGAAATACTAATAATAAAATAATAAAAAGAAAATAATGAAATATATACAAAAGCATATCAACCTCCCAGGATGACAGTCACATCACCAGCAGGCACTGGGGAAGTCCTAGACTGGACCCAGTGATGGATGGGAACTGGATTCCCGGTCTGGATTCAGGATCGGGATCAAAGGCAGACGAACACACAGAGTCCTCCTTGGACGCTGGCCATTGAAGAAAAAGGCTGACCCTTTGATCCCTCAGCTTTTATACTGAGCATGAGGCAGATGGGATGGAACACCCTGTTGGTCAGTTTTGGGTCACCTGTCCTGTCCGCTCCTCCCCGCAGCTGTGACCCCTTTACGCTTTTCTGCTTCCGACCCTCCAACGGGGCAAGTAACAAAGTTGGCTGCCCTTGGTTGTTACAGCAATAAGTATAAGCAAGAGCCTGTCTGCATACCATTCCTTGGCATCAGCTATAAACATGGGTCTTATCACTCTGAGAGCGAACAGTTTTCTGCACAACATGCTGTTCATTTCAGCAGTTAGAAGAGGCCTAGCTAAAAGGTAAAGTTACTGAACAAAATTGGTCCTGTTTTACCTCAAGGTAAACCAGGACACAGTGATGCCCCTTGTTTTGTTAATAACTCTGCTAGCAGTGCATTGGTAGGCTCTGTAGTGAAAGAAAATATGACAGGAGTTATTGACACAGTACTCAAAATTGATTAGAAAGTTCTCCTCTAAAGAGGAAGTGAAATGACAAGCCTTTTTCTATTATTCAACCTTGAACATTGTTAAAATCATCCTTCATCAGCACATCACAGAGGCGGTGTTGGAAGTTGTAAATACTAACCTTTGTGGAAGAAGAGGCCCCTCAAAATAGGTGTGTCTCCCAAACATTTGTATGTCTGAACTCTCCCTTGAAGAGATAATCAGGCACAAAATCACTCACTTCTCTGCAGGGACTGAGCTGGGGACTAATTTTCTAATGGGCAATTCTAGGAATTGCTCTGAGCAGAGGCAAAGCAGATATTTTGGAAAAACAGTTGCAGTTTTGTCATCATCTCTCTGTAATGCCTATATGTCAGCAAAATTGTGCGTGGAGCCCTGTTGTCTCATTGCACAGACACAGCAGGAGTCAGCTTGTGATCCAGAGATATTGCCCTTGAAGTCTGTCAGACAAAAGTTGGGAAGGGGTCCCGAGAAATGAGGTGAAGTGGCACATCCAAGATTAGCATGGCAGACCCGAGGCAAAAGACTGACCCTCCAAACCCCTAAATAGCACCTGCTCCAGAGGACTTCATCTTGCCGTTTCTCTTTTTGGGTCTACAGCCCAGGTGATGTCCTCAAAGGATGGCTGCTCTTGTCCAGAATTTGCCAGCTGAACTGGGGTGGAGTCTTCTGTGGGCTTTGCCTTCCTGGGGTCCCAGTGTCCTGTGCTGGGTGACGATTTGCATCACGCAGAAAGGGGGACATAAGGGAGGCCCCCACAGCCCCCGGGGCCATGCAGGAGGGTGACCCCTCCAGGCCACGAGTGGCTCCAGGCAGGCTTGACCGCTTCTCCTGCTCCTGTCCTTGGTCTCCTTCACAGCCACAGGCTGCCAAGCACAAGGAGGTTTTTTCTGGAGTGAGATGGGATCCTGGGCGTCAGGAGAGAAGAGGAATGATACTGCACCGGCTCCCTCATCCCCGTCCCCGCTTTGACAGAAAGTTGGGTCAGTGTTGTTTTTGTTTCTGCTGCTTTCTCCCTTGCCAAAGAAATCATTGTGACTAACTCCTCATCGTATGTGTTCCACAGTGTTTTTGGGATCAGGTCCTTCTCATGAAAACAAAAATAATCCCTCTTGCCTCCACTCCCAGCTATCCCTTAACATACGTAAGTGTTCAAGGAAGCCAGGAATGTATTTTAATTCAGATCATTATTAATAAGTTCAGGAGCTATGAGTTTTCCCCTCTTCATTCAAAATGAATTATGTTTTGGAGGAAAATATATCTATCTTACAAAGTTTTAATCCAAAGGGACACCTCTTAATTAAATTAACCAGTGAAAAGGAAATACTTGTAATAAGGGTGCAAGATAAATATTTGTACCGTGCACATTCTAATTTATCACAGCCTTAAAAGAGTGCATAAGGTTTGTTTTTCTTCACTGAAATGTGACACATTCAGATATCATTCTGATTTATAAATTAGTGTCTGCCACATGGGATAGCCCCCTATGGGTTAAGGGTATTGGCCTGTGAGTGATATACTGCAGCTGAGAGAGTTGCGAAGTGAAGATGAGTAGTCCTGAAACGCAAGCCCTAAATTTAACATTACCCAGAGGCAAAACCAGCCCTGGAGTGACTCAAGGGTGGAGGCAAGGCTGCACAGCCCTGATGTATTATTATGTGGGAATGCACAGTGTGGTGGTGCTGCTAATTTTGAGGGAGAGAGGTGAAAGCACCTAGACTCCCTCCATTAATCTGCATTTGTTTACCTAGATGGTACCGCGATGATACACGCAGAAGCCCTGGGTAGGTGAAATATTTAAGCGTGAGCCTATTTTAAAAGCACCTGATAGGTTGCATTAATTTCACAGACAGTGCTTTCATATTTGTAATTATGTTCATGATTAAATACTTGTTGCCTTCATTGCTAGAGGTAACTTCTACCTCTTTAGGTTTTATTTAGCATTTTTTGAAATAAAACACAATTCCTGCACAGATACCTTTGTTTATGCATTCACCTTCTCTAATGTCTGCGTGAATGCTCATGCAGTGTTATGCACACACACGCACGTACACACACTCAGGTGTGTAAGACAGACAGATAAGTCAAATACGGAATTGCATATTTTTACCCTATGTTATGCATTTGACTACATTTTAAAAGTATGCAAAGTTTTACTTTGTAAAACTGAGGGTAATCATGCTGAAGGAAAATAGGCTGAAACATCAACAAATATGCACAATTCTTCCAGGAGAGGAGCGTGCGTAGGGAAACCTGTACCAATGTAACTGAAATTATAGAGGCAAAATAATGCTAGTGCATTTCCCAGTGTAAGAGGGCTCTAATTAGTTGTGAACTCAGATCACAGCGTTAATTGCAGATGCCAAACTATATGACAACTTCTGAATGCCTTGTATTATGTTTGACGCACAAGAGACTATAGGAGCAAAATTGTGAATACAAAAATGGAGTTTATGGGGGAACAAATTACCAGTGCATTTTGCTGTGCAAAAACTAGATCAACACTTTATTCAAGGAACAAAGGAAACTTCCCAAATATTTTAGTTGTGGGCACACTTTGGCCCAGTTTGTGGAAGAAGTGCTTTTAACGGGGAAACTAGCAAAGATAACTGAACTTGTCTGCAGGGAAAATTTGTTGTCCTTCTAATTATTAATAAAACTCACATTTGAACCTTTTATTCCAGATACATTAACTAGATCTAGAAATAATTCTAGGACGAACCTGAGAACTGCAAACTAACTTGCTGGCCTTCTATACTGAGCAAAGTATTGAAAATTATATCACAGATTAGAATTGGTAGACATGGATGGGTCCCATGTGTGTGAGATAGATGGTGGGAGGAGAGAAATGCTGCTTCTGTGGGGGAAAGCCAGGCTTCACAAATCTGTTGGCAGTCTTTGCAGAGGTCAGTAAGTGTGTGACTAAGCGAGGCGTCACCAATAAAGCGTATCCAGCTTTCCAAAAATGGTACTTTGCCCGAGGCACATTGGAAAGCCGAGCTGCGGAGGGAAAAAGGCCCAAGTCCTCTCACAGAGCTGCTCTAGCCTAGAAAATGTTGTAGATGCATGTGGTATAATCCAATGTATTAATCAAAGATCTGGAAGAGGGGATAAATAGTGAGTTAACTCCGTTTGCAGATGATGCAGACAGAACTCTTCAGAAGAGCCAACAGCAAACGGTTGCAGGAGGATCTCACACTGCTGAGCGACTGGGAGACGAAATGTCAGGAGAGAGCCAGTGCAAAGTCACGAAATAAACGGAAAGCAACAAAATGACTGCTGCTTATCCAACAGTTGGCTCTCAGCAAGCTGCTGCCATTCAGAATGAAGTTTGGAATAATGATGGAAAATTCTCTGGTAGCATTGCCTGCTACTCAGCAATGGAGGAAAAAATGGGCAAATTAAGAACTAGATACTACCAGGAAAGGAAGTTGTTGTTTGAATCCTAAGTCCAAGCCATGTCATGCTTCAGTCCCCCTCAAATGGATACAGGAGAGCCAGAGGTACAGAGAGAAGAAAAACAAGAATGAGGAGGGCTATGACCAAGCTTACGTGAGAGGAGTGATGAAACAGCTTATGAAAAAAGTCCTGTTCAGGGAAAGAGCCAATTATGTGTTTCTCGTAATGTAAGAACTAGGAGTCTTCCAAGGACACTATCAGGTTTAGAAAGAGGGCAGGGAAGTATTAATTTCACACGCAGCGTAGCTGCCTCATGCCTGTGTCTTTGCCACAGGAAGCTGCGAAGGCCAAGAGGGTAGATGGGCTCAAAAGGGGATTAGACAAATTCGGAGAGGACTGGGCCATTGGGCGCTGTCAAACACAGCGGGCCAGCTGCAGCTCCAGCTCAGGAAGCCCTGTGACCACTGAGTGCTGGGAGCGCAGCAGGGACACTGGGAAGGGCCCCTGGGCACTGTCCTGTTTTCTCTGTGCTTTGCTCTGAGCATCTGCTACTGGCCGCTGTCAGAAGCAGGATACAGGGTTGGACCGACCCTTGGTCTGGCCTCACAGAGCTGTTCTTATGTTCCTCTGTCTCACCGAGAAATACAGATGTGCTGTGCTGACATCTAAATAAAATAAAATAATCTAAGTCTAAATAAACTGAATGTTCTCCTTGACCTAAAAAAACCAAAAACCAAACCAAAACAACAAAAACCCCCCAAAATAAAACCAAGATAATGTTTATACTGGGAAACGTGCATTTTTTTCTTCCTGGATAATTCAAAAACAGCTGTAGGTTTTTATTCAGACTCCCCCTCTTCCAAAGTTCACTTTTAGGTTGAGACAAATGTTTTCAGTGCCAAAGAAGACATTTGAAGAAGGCTGTAAATGAGAGAAAACAGAGTTAAGATGCAACTTGCATTTCACTGCAACCTTAACCAATAATCTCATGATTTACAATAATTTTGCTAACATTTGCTTATCTTCAAGGAGGGAATGGCTCTGGTTTAGCAGAAGCTGTGTTTTACCAGGAGGATAAACAATGGTCTTACTGACTAATAAGGATTTCCCAATGTTGTCTCATGAAGATTTCAAGAAAAATCTCCTCAGAATAATGCTCTTGGTAGTAGGGCTGGGAGATTTGAAAGAGACCGTGAGACCTGATAGTGCTTAGCAGCTGCTGGGACAGGCCCTGTGCATTATGACAGAACCTAAGAAAATCTGGAATTAATCTTGGTGGCAGGCACAGTGGGGGATTTTGCCTCCAGTAAAGACAGGATTGCCCAACACTTCCCATTATAAGCTCTTGCTTATGCTTTCTCATAACATTGGCAAACTCTAGCTCTTCAAGCTAGAATTATGCACATCTTTCCCTAGCTTACAAGTATGGGAAAATGTCAATGCAAATGGAAACTTCTGAGGAGGAGGAGAGAATGGAGACAGAAATGGGGGCTTACAGCCCACCTGCCAGCTCGTTCCTGTAAAGGCTGCTAAGTCCCTCTGGAGGTGCAGCAAAGACTTGAGACCTGGCAAAAGAGCTGGTGTCAAGAAAGTGTGTTTTCTTGCTGTCACCACAAAAACTAGCTGTCCGTTAGTTATGTGGTGCTCTAAAGTCCCATTTTTACACGCTCAGAGATGAGCAGAGAGGTTGCTAACATGTCAGTAGTACTGGATACAGAATTCAACACATTCTGTATTTCACTAATTTCTCCTTAATATGTTTATTCTGTTTACTTATTCATTTCCTAGTCCTGGACTTCAAGGACTAGGTCCCAGAACTTCAAGAAGTCCCAGCACCCTTCCGTCTTCCAGGTGGGGTCAACCTGGTGCTCCAGCAATAACGTCAGAGGCAAGATTGTGTGTTAGCAGTCACGGTTCTTCCCCTCTGAAGGGGAGATGAGAAATGACCAAAAGTGATAAGTACCAAAAAGCTGTTGACGTGCATTCAGGACTCTGGGAAGGGACATAGGAAATTTGTGTTTCCTGTTCTGCCAGAGGCACATGTGATGAAACTACCATAATATATATGTGCAGAAGGTTTGAATGAAGGGTCATTATATGTTAAATTAACTGTATTGCAAGAGCATTAAAGAAAACAAGAACAGGAGAAACTCTTCAATCCATGAGAGGATTTGTGCGATGTCTCAGAAAAATAGATCTTCTTGTTAGCAGGAGGCCTATCATTCTTGCAGGGTCATTGGAAGAGACCCAGGGCCTTTTGCACTCTGCATGTGCAGCGTAAAATAGCTTTGCATTTTCTTGATCTTTTTCATTATATTATACAACCTTGAGGAAAGAAAAGCAAGCATCAAATTTGTGATTTATGGCTTGATATTTACTTGCCGTATCCGGGTGCGAGACCCAGTCCAAGAAACAAAAAAAGCCTGTGAGCCCAGAACAAAAGCTACACGCTTAAGGACTAAATGTATTTTTCTTGGAGCGCTGTCATCACTAGCTCTGCTTGGAAAGCCGACCGCCTGCTCACCCTGCGAGTGTTTCCAAACTCATGTGCTTCCACGTTGAAGTCTCTCTCTCAACGCTATTCACACTTGGCTCAGTGGACCTTAGCCCCCATCCTCACTGCTCCTTATGGAGGAGATTCCTGCACCTCATTTGCTGGGCTGAGAAAACCCCTTTTTAATAAATTAACACAGTACAATGGGATGCAGGAGCATCTGGTGCTCCCAGTTTTGATTTATTTCTACAGCAACATACAAAACATCGAGTGATAAATTATTGAAAGTCAATGGGCCCTTGGAGAACAGGGCCATGATGAATAGTGAGCAGTTGGCATCCCACATAACCGTGTGTCCCAGAGGGCTACCTAGGGAGACAGTAAGGGGAAAGAAAAGGCCGGAGCCTTTGAAGGATACAGCTGTTAAGAATGTCTTCCTTTCAATGAGAGATTACTTTGATTTTTAATGCCTTATTTCAGCAGTGGGAAATGGGATTAGTAGTTGGCTGGGAATAAATAGTAACAACTAAACTCACTTTCACCTGCAGCCCAGTCTGATCTAGGATGACAATGATGCCGAATATTGATTTACCCTAAATGAATTTTTCATTAAGGAAATGAAAGCTCCCAGCTCCCTTAAAAGATGTTGCAGATACCAGAGCTGTCTTGCAGCTTCCAAGGCAAGGAAATTCACAGGCTGTGCCTCACCAGTAAAGAAGCCACAATGTGCTTGTTTGGTATGGAAATCAGTATTATTTTGGAGTTGGCATTTAAAGATACTGGAACAAAGGCCAGATAGTGTAAACACTTCCCGATTGCCATGGTTGTGTAGGATTTTCACAAGGAGCAGCGGAGAAACCACTGAGAAATACTTTTCCTTAATGATCCCAGAGCTTGTGGTCATGGGGAAAAAATCTCCAGGCGAGGGGATGTGGTGACTGGGATCACTGCAGGGGGCTGCTGGCTGAGGCTCCTGGGTGACACGGGGGCAGGTAATCACTCCCTGTGCCTCCGCCCCATAACTTGGGAGCTGGGTGCAGAAAACGCACCATCCGTCATGAAACACCAGTTGACAGAAGGTTTGTTGTACATCAGATCGTTACAGCAGCCTTTTCCAAGCCTGTACTTACCATGAGCTTCACTACATCCTCTGAAGCAAAATGTACCCATATCTTGCATACATTGGTGTGAGAGTAAAAATGAGCCCTGTGCCCAGAGGTGAAAAATTGGAGCCAGGGTGAGAGGAATCAGTATTACAACTGGCAGCCAGGGTATATCCATCCTACAGTCTTATTTGGGAGCACTCCCATTTGCAAAGATTGTATCTGGCAGCTAGTGATTACTTCACTTTGGCTCAAAAATTTTCATGTCCGTTACCACAGAAGCCATCAAATGCTACATCTTCCTGTCCGGTTCTGCTTCAGACAGCTCTGCTTTCAGATACATGAGTTTGGGGGAGATGTTCACATGCGTATCTACCTCAATGAGAAAAAAGTCAGTACGACATTTTCATATTTGTTTTCTCTTGTCTGCCTCTTGTGTTCTCTTCTCTGCCTCCATCTTCTACTGTAATGGGTATTTGTATTTATTTGTTATTTTTCAGTAACTGGGGAATTCCTTACTTGTAGTGTTTTTTCTGCTTTGCTTTTGGCCGAACTACATGTTTTGGAAGTTCCTAAAAATTGCTGGTTAGATGATTCTCATTAACTCCTATAAATTACTGTAAACAGAAAGGCAGAAACACCAAAACACCAGTGTAATTTATAATTGCTTGTTGGAAACCTCCATGTGGGTTTTTGTTGTAACCGTGAATTGCTCGATGAATGGGCCGGTTGAGCTGTTTGTTTTAGAACCTCGTGGGCAGTTGCAAAACTGCAGGTGTGGAGCGGGATGGGTGCCTGCAGGGTGGAGGGGGTGCAGGAGGAGCCTGTCACGTACAACCTGTGTACATTGGCGGCAGTTCCGGCTTTCCCTGCCCAGCCCAGGCTACGATGGCATGTCGGCTGATGAAAGCTAACTTTGACTGTGCTTAACTTGGGAGCCACCGGGTACGACATGGAGTCTGGAGTAGATGAGCTTGCACTACTTCGCTGGAGGGCTTCAAAGCCCAATCTGGGATCTGGGCTGGCAGGGGTCAGTTCAGGCTGCCTCCGGTGTTTCAGACTTTATCCACTTCTGTTGACGCCCTTAGCACTATCTTATTGCAGCTATCACAAGGCAATGGCTATTGAGTTGCCCCTATGAACGCGCTTAGAACACAGCCATGTCAGGATATTTTGATGCCCATTTAAAACCTTCCTCCTTGCCTCTCACTCTCCCTTACTCTTTCTATTTTCCAGCCTCACAGTGACATTGGCGCAGGTTGTCCATACTGCATTGCCTCCCTTCCCCTCCATCCTTGCTGCCAGCCTGTGTTTAAAGCTCCAGCAAAGAGACAAGGGTCTGAAAGGACGTTAGAGACTGAATTAATTCTGACAATCTGTTATTTTTGCCAGGCCTCTGAATGCACCCAGCAGCACCAACACTGCCTCCTGAGCTGGGAGACACCATTGGGGTGCGGTGGGTACCTACTCTGCTCATGCAGGACTTTGTTTTTTCTGCAGCTAAATGAGTGGTTTTCGTTAGTGCATTGCATGAAGGAAAAATGCAGCACAGGTATGTCATTTACAGTACCATAATTAGAATAAATCCACCACTGATGATATCAACAGTGTCCTTCTTATAGCATGAAAACAAAACATTTATCCTTTTTAATGGAGCTTTTTTTCCCCTCTGCTTCTCATATGAACAGGGGCTTATTATCACCATTTCCACTCCTATGTTCCATATGTGACTTCAAATCAAATCCTGAGTTATTTCATCTCTTCCTTGGAAGGGTCAGTTTAACGTATCAAAATCAGCCAGACTTACATCTGCTTTGCAGATCATCACTGGCATCCTTTAAAATTGTTATACGTCTATAACGATGCTTTCGTCCCCTCCCCCAAAGCTCCAGTAATGTCAAGATTTATTGAATCTGAAGGTCCAGTTGTGACCTTGGCTCCCACTCACTAAATCTGAACCTCTGGGGTCTATAAATCTTTGTGCGCTGTTCAATTTATAGAAGTGAACATCTGCTTATCATACAATATTTAAGTTGCAGGTGTATTCTACCAGTAAAATAAACACATGAGTTCACAATTACCTTGGCTATAGGACATTAGGCAGATGTTGAAGAGATGGCGATGGTTTTGCCTGTTGGCAGAGCTCTCAGCAGAAGCACTCGCCATTGGCAGGACTGCTGGACAGCAAGGTGGCTGTGAGGGGTCTGCATCACCAAGATGTGAAGGCAGCATAGCTTTTACTGCAAAACGTCAGCCTAGTCATCTTGCCGTGTGGAGAGCAATATCTGGCTGAGATGCACACAAATCACATAAGGAAAAAAGTCTCATCTTCCTGCCTCTCCTACGTCTGGTGGGAAAGGCGTCAGCCCACGTAAGGACGGTTAGCTTTCCGCACAGCCTGGGGAATGAGAGGCAGAGTGGTGACTCTGTTTCTTCACTCACATGATGAAAAATACGGTGCACAAGAGAACACGATCTCAGAGCATGCACGAAGAGGGAGAGACCTAAGAACACCTGAATGTGATGAGAAAGGCTGAAGAGTCCTGCTCCACAGTGTAAGGAAAGCATTACTGACCACAAATCATTGAAAGAGAAAAGAAAAGGAGCAGAAAGTATCCACTGTGAGTGGAAAGGAGGAAAGAAGAGATGACCAAGCAAATATAATCAGTCAGTGATGGCTAAGCTGGGAAACAGAAGGGCAACACAAAACCAATATAACTGGTTAGCTGGATGAGGGGAGAGCAGTACATGTCATCTACCTTGACTTCAGCAAGGCTTTTGACACTGTCTCCCATAATATCCTCATTAGGAAGCTGAGGAAGTGTGGGCTAGACGAGGAGACAGCGAGGTGGATTGAGAGCTGGCTGTGTGACAGAACTCAGAGGGTTGTCATTAATGGAGCAGTGTCAAGTTGGAGGCCTGTAACCAGTGGTGTCCCCCAGGGGTCAATACTCAGTCCAATCTTGTTCAATATATTCATCAACGACCTGGATGAGGGGACAGAGTGTATCCTCAGCAAGTTCGCTGATGATACCAAACTGGGAGGGGTGGCTGGGAGGGCCATGCTGGCATCCAGCATGACCTGCACAGGCTGGAGTGCTGGGCAGAGAAAAACCTAATGAGGTTCAACAAGAGCAAGTGTTGGGTCCTGCATCTGGGGAGGAAGAATGCTAGGCACCAATATAGGTTAGGGGTGGACCTGCTGGAAAGCAGTTCTGAGGAGAAGGATCTGGGGGTCTTGATAGATAGTAAATTATCCAGGAGCCAGCAATGTGCCCTTGTTGCCAGGAAGGCCAATGGAATCCTGGGCTGCGTAGGGAAGAGTGTGGCCAGTAGGCTGAGGGAGGTCGTTCTCCCCCTCTGCTCGGCACTGATGAGGCCACGGCTGGAATACTGTGTCCAGTTCTGGGCTCCCCAGCTCAAGCGGGACAGGGAACTACTGGAGAGAGTCCAGCATAGGGCAACAAAGATGACTGGGGGATTGGAGCACCTCCCTTACGAGGAAAGGCTGAGAGAGGTGGGACTCTTTAGCCTGGAGAAGAGAAGGCTGAGGGGAGACCTTATTCTTGCTTATAAGTATCTAAAGGGTGGGTTGAAGGAGGATGGAGCCAGACTCTTTTCGGTGGTTCCCAGTGACGGGACGAGGGGCAACAGGCACAAGTTGGAACATGGGAAGTTCCATTCAAACCTAAGAAAAAAACTTCTTTACGGTGAGGGTGACAGAGCACTGGAACAGGCTGCCCAGGGAGGTTGTGGAGTCCCCTTCTCTGGAGATTTTCAAGACCCGCCTGGATGCAGTCCTGAGTAATGTGCTCTAGGCATTCCTGCGTCAGCAGGGGAGTTGGACTAGATGATCTCTAGAGGTCCCTTCCAACTCTGAAAATTCTGTGATGACTTAGTAGGACCCATAGGAGATGACCAGGACAGAAGATTTTTGATAACAACTGAGGAAGATAGGGGAGAGAGCAGTTTCACTAATAAAAGAAGGAGGAGATAAAATGAATAAAATGACTGAAAATCTTCCTTGTTTGGAAGGAAAATGTTGAGCTTTAAATACTGCTTATATTTTAAACCTATCTCACATCAAAGCTCCTGAGTCCAAGCAAGCATCCTGGCTAGATCCTAACTCCCTGTTAAGAGCTTATCCTTCTCCCTGTCTCCTTGCCTTCTGGGAAGGCAATGTAGCCACGGGGTCAGCCAGGAGCTGTGGTGTGCCTGGGACCTCCTCGAGTGTGTGGTCTGCCCCATAGAGATGAAGGAGGCTGATACAGCCATTTGGAACAGTGACATCACTCCCCCCAGCTCCTCCGCTCTCCCCATGGCTTGGGGCTGGTCACATCACATGCAGAAGTTCCACTCCAAGCAGTGCCTGGAAAGTAACTGACCTCAGAGCTGTGGTGAGCATGCAGAGGGGCTGGGGCAGCATTTCTGGTTGCCCTTCATCCCCGTTGCTGGCAGGGGCAGACCCTTTCTCCTGGCTTTGCTCAGGAGATTTCCTGTAAAGGGCTTTGGCCCAGCATCAGGTGAAGCAAAAGTGCCTTTGGGCATAAGGCATTTAAGAAAGCATATTTGCATATTAAAAAGTGCTTATGCTCCCTTTTTGGGATAAAGAGACTCTCTGCAGGAAGCCCAGCTCCCACGCTGGAGCATGGGGCTTTCTCCTCCCAGCTGGCAGCTGGCTGGGGAGGGAACCAGCTGCGATGGATGCAGCTACACAGCATGGCGTGGTCCTGGGCTGAGAAACTGGTTGGGCTCTCACAGGCCGTGTAGCTGTATCGGCAATTGTAGGTAGCCCTGTTTTGCAGGAGGAGGAAGGAGGACCAGCACCAGAGTATTTCTGAGAAGAAGCCTGGACCCTGTTCTGCCCAGGCATGTGGTTGGCCACTGTGCTTCTCCCTGCTCATTGCTCCCTTGATGCTCCAGGGTGTACAGGTGGCCCTGGGGCAGCCCATGACACTGCTGGAGCTACTTTGCACAGCCTTGCGCTGAAAATGTGAATTCACTAATTGGAAGAGTTTCACATGACATGAAGCGTTGCAGTAGCACGGAATGTATTTTACTTTGGTTTTATTCCTGCATGTCCCTGTGGAAGGCATAGCCCCACGGTCTCATCAACCTGTTGCACGCATTTTGGAGGGTGACCAGCTCAGTTCATTAAGCTGCCATGAAGGAGGGCAGGAGGGCATCTAGTTAACTTACCAAAACACCTGAAGAATATAGATTGTAAAACATTTTAGCTCTACTTCTATCAAAACTTCTATTAATATATTTCGAGACCTTCCATAGTTGTTTTCTCCTCCCTCCAGGCTAGTCTGACCCCAGCCATAATTTAGCATGAGGCATGAATATCTTCACTTATTTTACCCATAAAAGAAGAAAATTGGGAATTTGTTCAGACTGCCAGGAATCTGGAATTTGTTGATGAATGGACATTTGGCTGAACATAGTGAATTCCCAGCTAATTGAAAGCAGATAACAACAGTAATGCATTTACCTTGAAAAACATAATTTTCTTAATAAATAATTGAAATGGCAATCTTTTGACAGATGAAATAAGAAAAAAATACTAAATAAATTCAGGATTAATTCCTGTCCTATATATTATAGCATACATAAAGTCATACCCTATGAGGAGATTAAAAACTATAAATCTTTTTTTCAGCACAGTCCCAGAGACTACTTTGGTCTGGAAGGTGCAAGGGCCATCCTGTTCAAGGGAGTGTGGTTTCAGTCATCATCAGCCCATGTTTCTGTCTCCAGATATCATACCTAGGGAGAAGAATGCAGAAGCCGGAGGAAGAAACCAACCTCGGAAAAATGTAGGGGGTAGCCAGCATGATCACAAACAATTGAGTTAGCATCTTTGTAGGTGTTCACCCTTCTCATGACCTTCCTCTCCATAAGAGTGGGCCAGCAAATCTGTTTCACCTTGCACTGGTGGAGAACTGTGGCTAGATATTACGCTTCAGTCAAGGCGCAATGATCTTCAGCTAAAGGGAGGTTTACAGCTGAAAACATGTTAGCTTGAAACACTTGCAGATGATCTGAGCACGCCCTCCATTTTAAGGAAAAATAGCGAAGGATCCAAACAAAAGCATATGGGTCCAAATATCCTGATCTGGGCAGGGCAATGACTTGGAAACCCTTCTGGATCTAGAAGCAGGTTCCTCCCATCTTTATGCAACAGGACAAAATTAAACTGCAGATCTGAACTCCATCAAAGTGTAGAATTTTCAAAATGCAAAGGTGGACTTTTTTCCTAGCTTTAGTTTGGCGGTAATAATTTGTTGTGGGATTGTGGTTTGAGTGGAACAAAATGTTCGCAGAGACATGAAATCTGACAGTTTTTAATCTGTTAAACTGCAAAACTTGGCCATACTAATTGGAAGAGTTATTAATCTAGGTTAAGTTTGGAACTACTTTTCAATGAATTTTCAGCAGGTTGTGGTTTTGGAGAAAGGCCATGGAAAACTTGGTAGTTTCACAAATTTTTAATGCGAAAAGGGGGAAAATTGTGGTGATTTTGCTTGAGTTGTGATTTAAGACTTCAGACTTGGTCGAACTGACAGGCTGCAAGGCCATGTGAACTAAGAGAACAAGTCCTGCAAATGAAAACTTTCCCACCAAGTGCAGCAGAGATGCTTCCTATCAGATCGGCTCTTTAGCTGATAAGCAGCAGGAGATGCATCCAGCTTCTTTGTAAAATCAGTGGGCAAGAAGTTCTGCAAGACCACAAAAGGAGCTGAGGAGTATGAAGAAATGGGATAAATGCTTTTGAACCTATAGCTTCCTTGCTACTATGTGTTCACTAATTTGCAAGATCTGTAAGTCCTCTTAGCAGGGGGAAATCGCCATAGAGTAAAAAGAACAACTGCTGAAAAGCTTGACAGTGACTAAACATGGTGGCTGCATTAGCCAAGATGTCTTTTCTTTTTTTTGTCTATCTGTAAAAGCATCTAGTTGCTAAAAGCAAACAGTAACTTTGGGAATGTTTGAGCACTCTATTGTGTAAAGAAAGGTCTTCTTAGTTGTCTCAGTGGTGAGACAGTCTGCTGGCGAAAGACTCACTGAAAGCGTGTCATCACTAACGATATATTTTCTCAGATTTTTTAAGGTTAGAATAGACCCTAGGGTCTTCTAGACAGATCTTCATTGTAATAGAACCCATGGGTCCTACCTGGATTTCTTCCTGCCTGAAATTTCCTGATTTCCTCCAAGCTTTATTAGAAACTGGTCAATAACAAGGAACGTACTGGTGAGTAATTCTGGCAGTTAATTAGTGTCCCCTCTGAAAAACAGTGTCTTACTTCTGTCAGATTTAATCTAACTTCAGCATCAGACCATGAGATTTGTTAAACGTTTGTCCAATAAGCGAAGGATCCCATCTTTGTGAAAGCTCTGCTGTGTGTGTGGCTGTAACTCATTAGTATCAAGTCATCCTTGAGCCTTTCTTTGGACATGTCACATAAATTGAGTTCTTGAGTCTCTCAGAATAAGTCATGCTTTCCTATCCTTTAATCGAGTTAGTGTGTTTTTTTCTGAATCCTCTCCATTTTTTTTCAGGAACCTTTTTCTGAACACGAAAACAATTGTAGGAGCCATCACACCATTGTGAAACACAGAGGATACCTTGCTCCTTAATGGACCCTGCTTTGCACAGCCAAAGGCTGTCTTGGCCTCTTTGAACACTGAGCTCATGTTCAGCTAACTTTCTACCAGGATCTGGAAATCTCTTCAGAATCACCAATCTCCTCACCTGGTAAGTCTGGCCTCCTTTGCTGTCCCTTACTTGTGCTGTGTCACGATTATGGAGCAAACTGGATTCGTCTCCCAGATTAGCTGACCAGTCCCTCCCGGTCTTTGTCTTACTTGCCAACTCCATCAGCAGGGAACGGTTGTTAAAGAGTGAAGGGCCAAGAACCCAGCTCGTGAGATTCGCTGATTCCCCAAAGACAGTTTTATGTGAGGACCTATCAGTTGGTAAAATAGTCCAACAGTATCATTTACATCAGCACTATTACCTTTACCAATTAAACTTGTACATGCTTCAACATTATAAAATTATTTGGATAGGGTCTGTTTTTACTAAGTTCATGATAATTTCAATGTAATTCTAGTTTTTCCCCTTATTCTTAATGGAGTCCCCAAATAACCGTTCTATTATTTTGTTCAGATTGATGTCAGGCTGACAGGCCTATATTTATTCATGTTATCCTAGTTACTCTCTTTAAGTGCTGGCACAACATTATCTTTCCTTCACATCTCTAACTTCTCTAGTGTTCCAAGACTTATTCAAAATCAGCAGCAGGGGTTCAGTGAACATCTTTGTCTCTTGGATGCAAATTATTCAGGAACTGCCAATTAAAAATTTCTAAGTTTAGAAATTATTGTTATAAAAGAAAGGGTTGTTTTTCTTAAATAAGATGCAATGCATTATCTGGCTTTTCCCCAAATACAAGTGGGAAATATTTACTCAACATTTTTACTTCTTTGGGTTTATTATTGGCAGTCTTAGCATGTCCATTTAGAAGCAATATGGTACTTTTGTGACGATCCTATTTGTAGCTAACGTACCTTTTAAACTCCTGCTGACCATAGATGTCTACTTGTGTCCTTTTCTTACCATACTGCTATAATTTACAGCCTGTAATTCATATTCATTACCATCAATTTACTCTTTTTTTGATTAGTGACTCCTCTGGATGAAAGTCTTTACTACAGTTTCTCAACTTGCCAGAAGACCCACCCCAGAGAGACCCCTTGTGAATGGCCAGCAATAAGCAAAGCTTTGACCAAGCTCAAGCCTTATCAGACATCAACAGTCACTTAGTGAGGAAAGATATTCCTCACAAACCAGGATCCATTAATCTTAGTTGTCACTGATCTGCTGTCATTAAGCATTTGTCAATCATCCACGTTTCTCCCTTTAAATTCTTCCTTGTGATATTTCCAGTTTTCTGAAGCCAGGCTTTTCAAAATATCCAATCCTGGCTGGGGCTATATGATGATGATCCCAACAAACATGATCCAACTATGATGGCTTGCATCTGTGCAGCCACTACTTTGCACTGTCCAATCTATCTGCTGGTAACCTGTAAAGAAAAAAAATCTAGCAGATAGTGTGTTGCACACCAGATTTTACACACTACATGTTACACACTGCATGGCTTTAAGTTATGCTATGCCTTCTGTATGTCTGGACATGCCATAAATGTGTTGGTAGATGCAATGGGAGGTCTCTCACACTACACAGGCTGCAGCACCTGTGACAATGCAGTTTTTTGTTCCTATGCATCATAATCGGGGAGCTAAATTCACTCTTCCCTGTTGGCTTTGGCGTTGATGCTGGTTGTACCCATCTCAGATACCATTTCTGAGGACATTAATACATAACAATATGAGAACATTTGTTCACGAGTTGCTAAAAACTTGTAAGCAGGCCAAAACCCTTTTCACAAACAGTGCAAGTCCTCCTTAGCTTTTGCTGCTCAGCCGATCCTCCTGAAATACGCAATAAAGATTGATTTAAACATTACAGCCATGGGAATCTTCCCTCCAGATTTCAGTGATAGTGACCAGGTCAAGCTTGTGTTTCTACAGGAGCAAATATTGTTCCCGATTTGCTATACAAGCAATTACAGAAAGTCTCCTCTTGGTCTATAAAGATATTTTTCCTGAACTTTCTGATTTTGTGCTAAAGGATCGGTTGGCTCTTCTCTTGCTTGTCACCCTTTTGCTCCAGCATGCCAGGAAGGTCAGTTCCTTCCTGAGACGGAGGCTCCCCAGCCCACCGCAGCCCCTGCACCAGAGAGCAGAGCCAGCAGAACCACAATCTAATGATAGCTGCTCTTGGCATTTTAAAATGGCCAGTGGTAATTTTGCTTATGAAATAAAGTTTCTAGCTGTTTCTCACATAGCACAGGAGACAGCCTGTCTCAGTGCAGATTGAATTATTATAATGAAGCAATCATCCTTTTACTGCCAATCTACCCATACTCTGACGGGGTTGTGCCAAGCGATAAACAGAGACAATAGCAAATGCAGCTAAGATGTTGGCTAGCTCCCTCCAAAAAGTCACCTCAGGTCTTTACAGAGGCATGGAAAGAGAGTATAGGTTGGGCAAATGTTCTGTGATTATTAGGATGAGGATAAAGAAGTGAAACATGAGGTCATTCTTCTTTGAATGCCTAATTTATTCATTAAGTTTATTAGGACAGTCTGGCTGGTTTTCATACTGATTTAATGGAAATGTGTCACTTCTTGAAATTCCCAGCTTTATTTTCTTGTGGGTATTCAGTTTTGGGTGAAAAGCACAGAAAGAATAAGTTAACTAGAAACAAGTTGGTTATCTATTAACAAAGGCCAATATATGCCTTTTGTACGCGTTTGTTGGATGATAATGGTGAGGCTGAGGCCAGTCATCTTAAAAATCATTCTCCAAAATGAAACTAAGTTGTACTTAGGGCTGATGGCTTGCTCTGACCACAGAGGTGGAGTCTACCTGAAGCAAGTAGACACCCAAGGCTTGCATAAACCCAGGGCAGGATTCACCTCACCAGGCTTTAGGAAGCTGGAAGGTATGTGCCTGCAGATTGGCCACATACTAAGGCTGCTTTTGTCATCAGTGGAGAAGAGAAGGTTTGTTTAAGGCCTTCCCTTCCTGAAGTAGGTGTCCACACAGGTGTCCCCACAGTCTTCCATTTTAATTAACTATCTTTACTCATTCTCAGTAGACGCAAACTCTGTAGGCAGCACCAGTCCCCACAGCAGGACTGCTCAAGGAGCGGAGTCCTGCCCAAGCTGGGTGAGAGTGGCAGAGTGCAGTTTTAAGCCAGCCCATCATTTTGCATTGAATGTGTGGTGATTTGATCCATTTCTCTAGATTTCAGAATTTGAGAGAGAACAGTGCAATTCTCACAGCTCTTCTGACCGGTCTGCCAGACTTGGAATGCTCTTCAGCCATTTGGGAAAGTATTATACTTGCAAATCCATTTATTGCTTTGACTTTGGCATTCTCATTAGAGCCCTGGCTGTACATCTGAACTATTACCCCAGCTCGGTTTACCTTCTTGTAAACTTTGCTGATATGTGAGGTGTTGGATGGGTCCCGTGTAAAGCATATTGTCCTATTAAAACACAGTTAAAGAGTCTTATAAACCCTGGAGATTAACCCCAATGTTTATGGAGAGTTATAGATGCTAATTCTTGCATACTTGTCATTCCAGAGCATGGCCTGGTGGCAAACATTCTTGCTACCCCACAGCACTTACGTCAATGGGATTTGTCCATGCTCTGATTCCTTAGGACAGAGAAATGAAATGGTGGGAAAGTGAGGAATATGGGCATTTACCATCCTGCACTACATTAGCTGGTCATAAAATCTTATAGCTATCTCATAATGGGAGACCTCAGACTGGGAAATAGCAGAAGGACCTTCCCTAGAGGACAGCTTTGATTGAGATCGTATTGATAAGAGATGGTCTTGTCCTGCTGGAAGAAGAATTTTCTCTTTCATATTTTACTAATTTTCCTGTGATGGGGCACATCTGTGTGTGATCTTCTCTCCTCCCTGTCCTGCCAAACATACTGAGTGGCAGCAGCATCCCCACAAACCTTCAGCTTCCTCACCAGCTTTAGGCATCTTAATCTGCCCAGCACCCATCGGTTTCTTCTCTTCTGGGTTTAGCAGATTCTTAACATCAACAAACTTCTGCCTGGTGGTAAAATAGTAAATAAAAAAGTAACAAACTCAGCTGTTTGGCGTATACGGGTGTAGCTGTAGGAAAATATGCTCACTGTGTTCATATAAATATGTATACACATTGGTTCAGTGCATTTGTGTGTGTGGGTGTGCATGTGCGTATTCATGTGCGTACACACATGCACACACATTTTGGCATATATTTATATGGCTAAAATAAAACTAAGCAAATTTAATTTGCCTGACATGTAACTGCACCACTGTCTTTCTTGATATTTTAAACAAGTAACTTAATAGATCTCCATAAAGCCAGCTTTTTGGTGGAACAGCAAGACACATTTTGGGTGATATCATTTCTTTAGGAGACAACAGATATATCAATTATGACACTCAGTAAAGCCACAGCTAGCTCAGAAATTTGAACTTTATGGATAGATGGGCTTTTTAGCAAGAACTGAGGTTTATGAGAGGGACCACCAGGGGAACAACCATGGAAGGAGATGATGAGGATGGAAAGGTAATGCAGCTCTGACCAAGAGCTTTGGGAACAGCTGCCAGCCAGAAAGGTTATGAGGGGTACCTGCAAAGAACTCCTTTCCTGATGTTGATTATTCCTGTTTTCAGGAGAACAGGTCTTTATACTTTTTGTCTAATTCAATAAATAAACAGATGTCATCAATAAGTCAACTGGCTTTATTATCTTGTTAATTTGACATAATCTTCTGGATTCCAAGTTTTGGCTGACCACTGTGATTAAAATGAGTGAAGTAGATGGAAATTAGTCATCCTCACACTAGCCAAATCAAGACCATTTTTTTTGATGGAGAAGGATTCTTGGAAACTTCAATGAAGAGAAAAAGTGCTGTATATAATTGGAAAACCAAGAAGCAATAATAGGACAATTAAAGGGAAGCAGATCATACAGTCCTTTCTGGTTAGACTGCTACTTGACAAAGCTGGGCTAATAATTTGTCAGCAAAAATCAATCTGATGAATTTAATCTCTTTTTTCCTTTTTAATGTGTTTCCAAGACAGCTCATGATTTTGAATGCATTCATTAATCAATAATACTTTCTGGAACACTTTTGAAAAACATTTCTTGATCTCTTGGCCTAGAGCAGGTCACAGTGAGCAACAGATATTTACAATGCTTTGGTTGCATGCTTAGCCATTTCACATGCTTCTACTACCTGCCTAAGGAAGCGCAGCTTAAAGAATCAGGTTTCTATTAACTGTATCTGTTACCCAACTATATCTATGATGTAGCATAGAGGAAAGTACACTTACCTGTATAAGAATATTTTATGTGCAACATAGATGGTAAAAAAGACATGCTCCCTTTGGCTTTTGGAGCATGCTGGGGCTCCTGGTTTCTAGCAGCAGTTAAATCTTGGAAAGCTCTTTCCCTTGGACCCCTTGCTGTGGCCGGCCTCAATAAATAGATATGACTAAGAGGTCTGTAAAGTAATAACACTTGCCTCCATAGTGACCTGTCTTCATACCCTTAACATTTGATTGTGCTCCCAAATTAAGCACCTAAAAGGATGCCCTTTTAAGGAGCCACAGGCATCCAGCTCCAGGTGGTGTTGAGCACAGCCGTTTTACGCAGATGTAGCATGCAGCTAGTGTTTTTTTCCCCAATGTTTAGTCCAGTCAGAAATACCCACAAACTACCTTATGATTACCTAGTGCTTCTGAAGGCCAGATTTGCCCTGCCTTGTTAAAAAAAAAAAAAAAAAAGGAAAAAAATATGAACAAAATGTCATCTGGGTTCACTTCTTAGTATTTAAAACTGCATCTGTGCTACCTTGCAGACTGATTCTTGGGGCACTCGTGAGAAGACTGTCTCCTGGCTGTGCTACTAACTTTCAGGTGTACCCTCAGGTTGGACTGTCTTGTAACTCCTGGGAGGAAACGTGGGTGCACATGGTGTTTCAGGCCCTGTTGATAGTGCAGCTTGTGAGCAACATGCAAAACCTAGCACTCTTTTCTATCAGTCTTTCTTGCTTATCCTTTGTAATAATTACATCCTCCTGTGAACACTTGTGTGGGCACTGCATGGAGATGTTGCTGATAATGGTTGAATTTCACCTCTTGCCCTTCCACATCTCATTTAGGAAACTTGCCTCACATGGGAGCAGCTTCTGTGCCTTGCTGACCCACAAGCTTGCACCCAGAGCATGGGTTACAGCAGATATGAAGCCATAACACCGGCGAAGACCTAAGGACAGTTTTGCCTTTGGATGGCTAAGAAATTTGAATCTGTTGTCTCAAATAGCTAAAATGCAGGGAGCCAAAATTACTTCATCTTGGAGCAGTGCAGAGTTGGATGAAGACAGCTCCTCCACAGAGGGAGAAGAGGAAAAGTTCCCCTTCCCAATCATTTACTAATTTCATGCCTGACATAGGATGGCTGATAGCTTTAAATAACAAATCCCTTCATTGCATTTGCTTATGGAAGCTGATTGCAGCAGCTGATTTGCTGCAGGGCATGGACCAGGGTGCTGCGTGTGTTTCCTGCGTCTGTGCAGCATCCTTTCGAGCACCACAGCTTGGACCTTGGGGCTACCAAAACAATAGCCAGGCATGGGCTAAGCGCACTGCACCTTTCTACGTAGAGAGTCTACCCCCCAAAAAAGCAAAAAACTCTATAACTTGTAAAGGGTTCAGTGACAGAAGGCTAGCAAGTTTTGCTCATATTCTGGGACCCATAGTGCCCCCTCGGGGTTGGTCTCCCCGCCGTTTGTCTCTCAGTGGGGCTAATTTGAACCTTTATTTTGAAAAAAATGTTACATGCAAGCAACGTATGCCTCACTTGAGCAGGAATTTCTTCCGTGGTCACAAGCAGGTCTTTGCAGGAGTAAAGGTGGCCGTGGGAGTGTTTGCAGTCTCACACCTTGCACGTTCCCAGAAGGAGTGGAAAAGCCTCCGGGCTGCTGTGCAGGTCTTCCTCTGCAAAGGCCTCGGCGGCGAGGCAGGGTGGTGGGCAGCAGAGATTGGGCTTTCAGCGTTATGGAGAGACCCCAAAACGTCAGGATTTCCTAGTCACTAACAAATGTACCTTGACTGGATCTGGTTTATTTCTTCCTCAGTGAAGAAAAGAGAAGATGTTGTTGATAGGATCTGTAAAGAAGATGAATTGGGAAGAAACCAGCAGAGCTGAGCATCTTGCAAGCTGAAGCAACACGCAGCTGTTGAGTTTGGTCTGGGTGAATGATTGCTTGATTGTGCAGTTACTGGAAAACATGTGGTTTGAGTGGCAGTGCAAGCGGTTTGTCACAAAGCCTTGGGAGATGCTGGGTTCCCGCTAACCATGGGTTCCCTCTAACTGTAGGCTGCCTTGCATCCGCTGACGAGCAGGGAGCCTCCGGGGGGCGTGTGTGGGAATGCCAGCTGCATGGCAAAAGGTGGCGGATGATGTGGACCCTGAGAATGCTGGCTGCCCCACCAGCCACCCAACAGTGGGAAAGGCAGCCAGCATTCCTGTTGGAAGCGCAGGCTCTTTGTGGAAGCCAAGGCCGCAGCATCACCAAGCAAACAAAAAGTGGCAGCCTCAAATGAAAACAATTTGGTGGACTGAATGGTAAAAGATTTGTGTTGCTTAGAAACATGCCACTCTGCCTTTTTGCTTGCGAGGACGTTGAGGTTATAGCCCAAAATGACGACTACAGAGACCGCAACCAGTAGCTCATTGTTTGTGAGGAAGGCCCCATGTTAATTTTTTGGTGTCCCAAGCAATTGCTTGTTGCAAGTAGTCTGTGACTGATTGTTAAAAAATCTGTTGCCTGTTTTTCAAATAGACTCTTTCTGCCATACCTGAGCTTGTGGTGTGGGGCTTTAGCTGGCTGAGCACAAGAAGGGGAGGCTGATAGTAGATTGGATTGACTTTAACATTCACACCGTCTCCAGCCTGCCTGGGTGTGGGTTAGCGTTGAACGGGCTGTGGCTTATCTGGGGCTGCCCACAGCTGCTTCCCTGCTTCGGCTCTGCATGGGGACTCCTTCAGACAAGCGGGGCTGGAGGGACACGTAAGGCAGCTTGTCTGGTCTGACCCCTGAATGATGTTTTCCTGCTTGGATGAGCACAGCAGAAGAAAGAAGGTGCAGATCATGGGAAAGTGGTGAGAACCTCCCTTGATGAGCCAATTACTCAGACTTTCCCCCTCTGATTGTGTCAGGTGCCTCTCTCAAAAACCTTAACTCACACTGTTCGGAGTTTAATTTTAGGCTCATGCCTCCCACATATGGCTTTTATACTGTGGGAAGCCTTCAGACATATCACACTTAATCTGTTTATCCTTACTCATTTTCTTGCCATGCTCGATATTTGTTTTTAATCAAGAACAACTTTTCTGTCTCATGTGTTCATCCAGCTAAATGATAATGTGCAGTTCTGCTCCAAGAAGTCACTATGTGCTTGCTGCCTCAGTTCAAAGCTGGGCTTGCTGAGCTGGCTGGCAGTATGGCTTTTTCTTCTGCTGCCCCTGAGCAGCCAGCACAATTCTAAGGCAGTAAAATGAATTATATTTTATTTTGTGCCTCACCAAAAGAAATGGCAGATAAATTCTCTGTGTAGCACTTTGAGGATGCTTGTAGGACTTTTCCTAGGAGAGGAGTTAGTAAGGACAGAAAGATTCCTGTTTTGAGTGATACTGTCGATCCACTCGCTAGAAAAACCCCAGTGAGTGAAAGCTTGGCCCTTCAGAAAACAGCAGAGCTTTGCTACAGACTTTCATAAAACCAGGATTAAACTCACCTACTTTTAACACAAATTAAGCAAATTTTGCACCCAATACATCTGACACACTTTCCATTGAATTCACTAAGTTGCTGAAATGGGTTCTTGGATCTGAAAGACAATAAACTCAGAGCCACAACCATATCTTGCTGGGGAGCCTACACTCTCATACAGCAGTTGATGTTGCCAAGGCAGAAGTACTTGGAAGACAAATGCAGATGTTTTAGTTCTGTAAACCCTGGAGTCAGACTGGAGGAAGAGCTGGATTAAAAGAAAATACACTCTTCCTTCCCTTACAGTCATTGAAGCTGTGATGGAGAGAAAGGGAAATGCTCATCCACAACATGTATCCATACAATATGAGTTTGCAGGGTGTTAGAGCAAATAACTTCTATGAAAGCAGCTTTGTAAAAAGATAAGGAGAAAAGGTGTATGTGGATTTTTTGTTCAGCCATCACATTTTAATCTGCTCCTTTACTTTTGTCAGCTATTTCAGGGAATGTGAGCTGTATTTGAGAATACCTGACACACACATCAGGTATTTTCCATGTCAGAATCACCATTTGGGAGATATCATTATGTTTTTCTGCACTCATTTTTATCTGTTAGTGAAAGAGATGAGTGAATGAATCTACGTTCCCAGCAGAGCTGCCCGGGTGGGATGGACATCCCATACACACAGCCTCATCACAGATGCTGCCAGGCACCAGCGCTTTGAAACTGCTTATCTTTCTCCTTCCGTTTTTGCAGACAAAATACCCTGCAAAAAGTACATGCCCTGGAGGAGTCAAGGGCTAGGGGAGACAACCATACCTAATTTTTCTTCTACCTCTTGCAGAAAGCATCCTCCAAGCCTCTTAATTTAACCTCATTCCTAGTCTGGTTTATAAGGGGCGTTTTTCTGTGTGGCCAGGTTTTACAGCATCCTGCACCAACGTCGGTCTGTTCCTTCTCTGCTCCTTGGAGCATCAGCTCCCATGTGGGTGACCAGGAGGGGCTGCACCGCAGAGCTGTGGTGTGACACTGCCGGTGCACAGGGAGAAGACGGGGCACACGTGAGCTGCTGTTTCACTCAGCCGTAGATGTAAAGACAAGCTTTAGCTGACCTCTGTGTAACTCCTGGGTGAGCAAATCCCTGGCCTGGTCCTTATTAGCTTCTTTGGGCCCAAAGCCTTGGCACTGCCTCAGTTCTCATGTGGCTGCTGGGGTTGATGAATTAAAAAATTACCTACATTTTGCTTTCCTGGAAGATGGTACAGTCATGGGACAGCTGGGAAAGTGGTAATGTTACAAAAACCAGAGAGTGACCATGGGGCATCTGGAAGGGAATAGATGCTTACTCAGATGATTTGGTCTTCTCTGGGCCAGAATTTCTCCCCTGCTGAAGAGGCATCCCAGTACTAATTCGAGGTGTCTCCTGTTATGGTGACAGACAGTTTTGGTTTCTGTCAGCACCCACATAACTCAATGACTACTTCTTTATAGAAGTAGTCATCAAGGACTCAAACCGTCTGACACTCCACAGGCAGGTGTAAGAAATGCCAAATAAAAAATACAGAATATCAGTAAAACTTTTAGAGGAAGGATGAGATTTGAATTTTTTTTTTTTTATTTCAGACCAAAACAGAAAACGTGTCTTTAAACTTTGATCTTTTTATACATCATCAGCTAAAGCGACTATAATCCTAGGTTAAAATAAAATATCCTTCTTAAGTCCTCTTTAAGTTAGTCTTACCCACATTTCAGTCAGGTACTGAAGCAGCAAAACAAAGCAAAGCAGCTTTTCAGTCTCATAAATCAAAAAGCTTTTCCCATCATACTAAAGCTTTGTGCCAGAATTTATTTTACAGATAAATGTACACATATGCTCTGCCTGAAACATCCACAATTGCTAGAAAACACAGAGAGGCTTTGAAGGATTAAAACAGAGCATGGGACCTGCAAATAGAGCTTGGCTAATAAGGGGTTTTTTTCAGTTCATTGGCAGTACTGAAAGAACTAAAACACATTTTGTTTCAGGTTGCCCCAAAATGAGAATATTCAAAATGTTTTGGATGAATAGAAGAGTGAAGAAAATCATTTGTGGCTGAACAAAATTGCTTATTGTGCCTGAAATCAAACTTTACAAGTATTTAAGTGAAGCAGGAGCCCTGTTTTCAGTCATGAAAACGTAGCATTTAATCTTAAAAATACAAACATTCAATTTATTTTTTCACTTTGTCAGAGTCTTTTAAGGTCTTATTTTTCTGACCAGTCCAACTAGGCAACGTTAGACATAAATTAGAACTGTTTCTGGTCAATCTATGTCAGCATTTTTCAGGAAAGATCTATAGCCATAAATGCCATCCATCTGTCCAGCCAGAAACCATGATGTTACCTGCTTCTAATTTGTGCAATGTATGATTCACTAATGACATGCAACTGTTAGGAAATTATCACGAACTCTGAGTCTTACAGCAGACCTCTAGTTTTTCATCCTTTTAGGGTAACATTGTACTGAAAAAATGAAAGAAGACACTGGTCTCTGCTGCCTCTTTGGGGGAAGGTTTTTCTCTGAAGTGTCAACTCCATCTCCCATGCAGCTGCGTGCTAAGGCTGCCTGGCATGAATAAGTTTGTAGACCCCAAGTGAACAAGTTCTTGAATGTTGTAATCAACTAGTGTTTTTAATGGTGGGAAAACTTCCATCTCTCAATGGGCTCTTACCTAAAATACATTATGCAACAGACTTTTACCATTCAGTCCTGAGGTTATGCAGAAGCTATTGAAAACTCATAATACATGTTATTTTACATAATAATGTTTTATGTGCAGCACATATTCTAAGTTATTTGCTCTGCAAAGACCTGTGGTAAAACATATGTTGACCTTAGTAACATTTCCTTTTTTTCTTTTTTTTTTTTTTTTTTTAATTTGCAACATATATGGTTGTTCAAGAGTCAGTGCTTTCCTATCTGTGACAGCCTTGCATTTGAGAGCCAATATGGGAACAGAAGACTCATATAATGGGGAATGAATATATCTGTCAACGTCGTATTTCTTTCTGGCATATTGATGCATATCATGGGGTGAGATCCTCAGTTGCTGAATATTGGGCCCCTGTGTGTTTCCTCTGTATAGCGTACTGTGAAGTCCAACGGTTGTAATGCAACAACAAAGCAAACCCACTAAGCCTGGAGCAACTGCAGTGTTTCATAACCCACAACATGAACACAGTGGAGTTCATGTGCCAGCACTCTCAAAGCAGCTGTGCAGACTCCCGACCCCTGGGGAGTTCGACGTTGCGCCTCGATCAACGGAGATCAAGGACTTTGTGAAAGTTAGCATTTGTGTTAATTAGAATAACTGAGATGCTTGTCTGTTTTTTCTTTTGATCTCTGTCATCCGTGGATACGTGTGTTCAGGCTAGAGAGTATTCCTTTGACTAGGAAGCCCACAGTGCTTTTTGTTTCTTGGTATTGTCCCACGGGACTAGCTCCCTGGACACAGTGGAGGAGGATTTTCAGAGGGTTACTCCAAATCTTTTCCTTGCTGGAGATTGTGTACAGCGACAGGAAACAATCACAGAGGAGGGCATGGAAAAGCAGCAGACATTAAAAGCACTGTCACATGCTTCTTTTCCATTCTCAGAAACCCTGATTGTATACTCTGCTTGTTCGCTATGAGGAAGAAGTCATGGGGGTGAGGACAGGGGGGACGTCTTTCAGTTCACTGAGGAAATTACTTCTCTCTGTCCTTCTCCACAAAGGAATGGGAACCCTGCAAGGGAATCCAAAGGGATGCACAGTCCCAGAAGGATGTGTTATTGGTAAAATATGCTGCTTTGCACAACTTAAGAAATGTAGCAGCCGTACATTAAATCATGTCCATTGATGGGAAAGACATTTCTGCCCTGGGTAAGATCATGTCTTTGGTTCTGCAGATTTACTGCCCAGCTGTGGGGGGCTCATGGAAAGTCCTGAGTATTCTGGTATGAGCTGTGCTGTGGAGGTGGGGAAGGTTTACACCTGCCTTGGGCTGGACCACTGTCATAGGGCAGTGTAACTCTCTGACATGATCCAATTCTGGACTACAGAGGACAGCTACTCAGAAAATCAGTCTGGAAACAGCAAGTTGATGAAAAACCCAGAAGCCAATTAAAAAAAATCCTTTTCAGTTCCAGAGAAGTCTAGGCTCCTGCAGAAGATCAGTTCCTGTTATTTATTTGAATTGTGTTGCTGCCTGCAGGTCTTGCCGAAATGCCAGCAGCCCGATGTGGCCAGCACATTAGCAGCAGAACCAGTTACAGCGACCTTCTGGTCAGCAGTTGAGCAGAGAGTACAGAAAACAGGTGCAGAGGGTACCACTGACAGAGGGGCGGTTACTATGAGGGTAAGCTCTTGCTGTTTCACAGTAACATACTACATTATAAAATTGCTCAGGGTACAAGTTGGGCATGTCATGTTCCAGTCTGCACCTTGGCTGAGGAAGACTATGCCTGACAATGTGATGTGTGAAGACTGATTTTTTGGTTTTTTTTCCATGGGTACCATAGCACAAAGTGAGGACCTGAGTCTGTCACCAGGACCTTGATGGTCCACACAACCCTGCGGGGCTTCTTATGGCACTCCAGTGTCTATGCTGGAGATCTATTGGGGCTAGGGCCTCTCACCACTCAGGGTGGCTGGAGTCTTGAATCCTTTATCAAAAACCTTCTTCCAGAAGAAGAATAAGGGAAAGAAACGTATGGATGAGGGAAGACTGAAGGACAGTAAAAAAAGCAGCCAAGGTGCAGTGTGTAAGTAAGAAAATCACTGGACGTTTTGGTCTGTACAGTGTGGCATCCAGCCAAACTGCAATACCGTGCGCTGTTTATCATGAGCAACAAAGTAAAAAAACTTCATGGTCGCTTTGCAATTTGTCAAAAAAGACCCAGGCAGAGAGGCATGTCATGTGAAGTACAAGGAAAGTAAGTGGGATTTTGCTTTTCCAAAGGCAAGCAAGTGACACGTGATCTCCCCCTAACCCTCCCAACTCCAAAACAAGTGGTACTTGGCAAAGACAACACCAGTCAGTGATGCGGGGGGGAAGGTATCCCCTCCTCACCCTTCAGACCGGTGTCTCTTTATAGGAAGAGAGTCCTGAACAACAGCAATAACCCCCTACTCAACCTTTCTCAGCTAACGGATTCACTCTTTTTATGAAGCTAACCCATTCGTACACGTCCTTTGCTCCACAGGCAGAAATGATTTGTTGTTGTCTTCTGGTTTTTTGCAGTAGAGTATGCTTGCTCCATGCCCGCCCAGATCCCCTGGGGCGCTGTGTGGCAGAAGGACTGAGAGCTGGGTCCTGTCCTTCCCACCCTGTATGCCCAAAGCCCATCACACCACCCTTGGAGGCTCAGCATTGCCTAAGAAAATCATACATTGAAATGTAGGGCATGGGACTTGGTCCCCTTTGCTCCTTTCACCAGTGATGTCAGCTCAGAGCAGGGGTTTCATGGAAGCTGGTAGCTCTGGTGGGTTTGGATCTTGGCAAGAAGAGGGTGGGACTGTGAAGCCGTAGACAGGGAGGACGGGTGGGTGGCCTAGGAGGTCAGTGGGACCATTCCCTGCTCTGAAGCAAAAAAAAGTATCTGCATTGCCCCTGGCAGCCTGCTCGTTCCCAAGCATTTTGGACCAGCTCCCCACTTCTGTGCCTGAAGTGTCTCAGAGATCCCCAGCATAGCCATCCCATGCCAGCAAGTCTGAATTTCAGCATTTAATATTGTTCTGAGTATTATTTACAGCGGAACTCTTTTTCTAGCCTAAACGAATTAGTCCTTCATTTTTCCCCATAAATCATACGCTTCAGTCCCTTGCAGCTCATCTTGCTCCTCTTCCCTATGTGCTCCCATTGCCTGCATCCTCTGCAGAGCCTGGTGCCAAGCTCTGGGCACAGGGCTGCTGCTCAGGGCTCCTCAATGTGGAGCAGAGCGGAGTAATTGTTTGCAGTGATTGCTGGCGTGTCCCAGAATGACATTTGCCTTTTTTCCAACAGTATCACATTGTCGATTCATGCTCACTCCCCGCTTCTCTCTGACCCCTGGACCAGTTTGCGCAGCAGCCTGGTCCGTCTCACCAGCTTGTCCCTCGTCTGGGCACCTGAGTTTTCTTTCCTGAATGCCACCCTCCACGTCCGTCTTGCTGAGTTTCACCCTGATGATTTCAGGTCTGTTTTATTTTATTTTACCAGGACTGCTTTGAATTCCAGTTTTGTCTGTGAAAGTGCTGCTCAGGCCTTTCCAGCGCCACATTGTTGAAAATCTTACTGAAGCCAAGATATACCACATTTACAGAATACCCCTACCCACCAGCCCTGTGACCCTGCCAGAGAAGGAAATTTGGTTGGTTTGACATAACATGCTCTTCACAAATCCATGTTGCCTCTTTCCCCTCCCCTTATTATCCTCTGAGAGTCACAAACTGATTGTCTAATAATTTGGCTGAGTATTTTTCAGGGCATCAAGCTTTGGTTGACTGCTCTATCATTCCCCAGGTGGTCTTTCTCTTCTTTTCTAAAGCCAGGTACCATGCTTTGCCCTCAGTTAGTGAATCCCATATCTCAAAATTCATTCACACCTGGCTTGTTGGAAGCACTCTCCGTGGGATTGCCAGGAGCACCAGCGGTGCGCAATGAGTACATGGCCAGTCCTGTAGGTAGATCTACACACTCTGGCCAGCTTTCAATGAGCCATGTGCTCCCAAAAAGCAGTTTGCTGTTTTCCAACACGCAGCAAAAGTGGTGTCATAGGGAGAAAGGCTTCTGCAAATAAGTCGTCAAGATCTGCTGTGTAATTCTGGGAGCTGAATTTGTCCCATGAGAGGTGAGTCTCCATACACAGGTCTGGGAGCGATGCCTGAGCTGACCAACAGAATCACTGCCTTTTGCTGTATTTTTGGAAAGTGTCACAGGGAGTTAGCTCCTCCAAAATAATAATAATTAAAAAAAATAGTGCAACATCCTCACGTTCGCCTCTCCTAAAACATCTTCTGGTGGAGTTCTCCTGTGTTCCCTTGAGATTCACTGCTGAGTTTTCTGAATTTGGGAATGATATCATTTCCTTGATCTTAGTCTGGTCCCCCAGCCACCTAATCCTGTGCTACTTGCACCTACCCGCCTGACTTAAATCCCTGTACGATACCTTTTACAGATGCCTTCTTTAAAGATAAACATATGTTATAATAATAGTAAAATAACACATTACTCTTGCAGGCCTTCACACTCGTTAACACTCATCTGGATCTATGCAACCTCATTTTTATGTCTACAATTTTATTTCCATAAATTTTAAGTCCATACCTAGGCTGTGGGATTTAATCACAGGTAACTAATGCCTTTCTTTATGAATCTTACTGTTGGTGCACTTAACTGTAGTGCAGAGCACAAAGCGCAAGAGTAAATTTCTTTCCTGGGTACCATATGTTAAAAGAATAACGCTCTGACTTAATGCCATAGACTTGCAGAGGAGCACAGTCAACAAACCACTATTAGATCATGGGATGAATATCGACAAGTTCCAGAGTATTGTTTAAGCCTGTTGCTATAGTAATTTGAAATTTTGTTCTATCAACTACTTAAAAAAAAGGGATGAAACAACATGTTGGTATTTAATTCTTCCCAAATTCGCTGTGTTGGCAACACTCAAAGCAGAATCGTCTGCTTTTAAAATAAAAGTGGAGCATGGGCATCTCTAGGCCAAGTTACTCTGCATTTACTCTGCATTTACTCTGCATTTACTCTGCAGTTACTCTGCAAGGGTTTACTTACCCTGGAAATTATTTTTTCATATTAATGGAGAAGAACAGTCCTTTTCCTGCTCACTCAGCCGATGCTTTGAGGTTCACAGCTCCAAACCAAATGACACTACCTATTTCTGGAGCCACATAACTTTATAATTTCATGTGAAGGATAAGTGTTTTAATGGGTAGTCGCAGAAGGGCACAGGGTCATGTAGCAAGCTTTCCTGAGCAGCGAACGCCCAGGCTCTTAAGCACAGTGCAGGAAGGCATGTATCATCCATAATGTATGGATGACCCCTAGGCAGACTTTCTGCAGCGTGAAAAGAGTGTGTCAGGGAACAGCAGAAACGAAGGTCAAGAACCTGGGCAAGCCTAAGGGGACTAGATTAATTGTAAGATGCGACAATGGATCAAGCATTGACTCTTATCCAAGTTACTTCTTCATAGCTGTAGCAACTGTGTGAGGCTCGTGTGCCTTAGGAAGACCTGACAAACTGACCACTAATAATTTTTCTTTGTTTCTTATGCATTTCCTTCCATACCCTTAGTAAACCACAGTGCAATCTTCTGAGACTGCATCAGTTCCCTCCTGCATGTACAAAGTTCCTACAGAGGGTGCGTAATTTGAGAAAAAGTTTTTTTTGCATTTTCTCTGAAGTAGGCAATATTCTTTTGCCCCTCTGTTTTTTACTGTTCCCTTTATAATCAGTTAGAGGTGTCCTGCTAGGTAGTTTCTTAGGATTTTACAGTTACTTTTTCTTAATATAAAGCTGTAGTTTAACTCTTAGCGTTTTGTAAAACTGAGGCTCTGGAAGGGAAAGGAAAGTGCTTTTCAGTCTGTGGTACACACATTGTGCTGGTCTGTAAGGCAGCAGGCGGGTGGTCTGTGGATGGATAAAAGAAGTAAGAAAATCAAAGCATGCCCATACACATCCGAGAAACAAACAGACTGGGGGGGGAAACAGACTTAAAAATTAACATCTGAAGTTTAGCATCGATTGCATTTGGCTGCAGAGGAAAAGCAAACTGGCAAGCACTACACAAGCTGGCTCTTGAAATTTTTTTCAAGCCAATGCATAGCTTTTGGACTAAGGAATGTTAAAAAGCACTGTTGGGCAGTATTGCCCACACTGTTGCATAAGACTTATAGAGACTGCAACATTGCCATGTGAAATTTGGTAAGTGCCTTTGTCTAAGTGTCTGGGGATAATACAATTGCTGTTGTGTCTTTGATTTGTCACTGTACTGCAAATTATTAAATAGATGGCTGTCTGCGCTGAAGTTACCGCGCAAAGGCCTTTGATGGCAAAGACTGATAAAAGTGACTTTCATCGCCTCGTCCAAGCCAGGGTTTGTCACTCTGGTGAGTCTCGGTACCTGCCTGGGCACACTCACTGTCCCCACGACTCTCTGCAAGAGCAGCCCTGGGAGGGTTAAATCTTTCTATCGCCAGCAACTGACTCACACCCCTGGGTGCAGCCTTCCTTTGAGGAGCAGCCTTTGCCCCTTGTCAGTGCTCAGAAACCGGGGGGCTGGCGCCCTGCCCACGGCTGGTTTGTCAGAAACTGGGATCCTTTCTTTTCCGAGTGCGTGGCCGAAGAGCGGCAAGCGTGCCTGGCCTGGCCTGACAATGTCCTGCCGTGTCGTGGGGCTGAAAATGTTTCTTTCAGCTCTGGTGACTTGCTGCTGGTGTGGTGACAGTTCTCAAGATCCACTGGATGACATCTTTTTTTTTTTTTTTTTCGTTTCTTTTTTTCGCACCTTGCAACCCTGGCAGGTACAAATCTTCTACTCATGGCTCATTAAGCAAGCTTTTTCGCAAGGAAGGGTTTTGTCCCCTCCTCTGCACTGATCTTGACATGTATCACCCAGAAATGAAGACAACCTGATGGAGGGAGTGGAAGGAAAGGGGAGCAAACCCTCCGCGCTTTCGCTGAGGACTGCTCACCCTCCGCAGCTGCCACAAACACCTCTGAGGGCTGCCCCCACAGCTGAATTTCATGCAAAACAGGTAAAGAGAAATTCAGTCTTTTTTGCACCTGCAACTCATTTGTAAAGTGCCACACGGCAGGCTCAACTGAAAGGTTTAGGACCATTTTTTTTTTTTAATAATCTTCTCTGGAGCACCGTTGCTTGGGCTGCTGGCAAAATCACTATCTGAGTGGCGGGGCCAACAAATGCTTTTGCACACTTGTTAGGTCTCATATTTGCAGGGCTCTCCACATAGCTCTCATCTGGATCCTGACACACGGAATTTATAAATATTCAAAAGGTGACAAACTAGTTATTTTTGCATGAGTAAGTTGTCTGGGCAGTAGTGAACTGTAGCTGCTACTCCAGTCTGGAAACTGAGGTGGTTTGTCTCCTCGACTCCTTTTTCCATGGGAAACAATGGCAGACAATTTCATTCAGCATCGCCTACAACATCCTGCCCTAAGCACTGTCAAACACCTCCTGTGCAAAAAGCATCTGGGAAGGTTTCTCATAGCTACACGCTGTAATGTGCAAATTTGTCTACTTGCCTGCATGATGCAGCTGCCGTGAAGCTTTCCATGGCTGCAGAGGAACCACCTCTGAAACCTTCTCAGAAATTCCCAAGGTGTGCAATGCATCCATAGCCATTTTTAAGACCTGTCTGTGATTTTTACAATAATGTGCACTTTCTAGGCCAAACTCTCTGTTGGTGTAAACCAAGAGAGAGTCAAGGATTCAGTTAAACAAAACCAGTTGTGCAAGTGAAAGGACTTATACCACTGGACAAGACTGAAGACAAAGACGCCTAATTTTGGAGCCACAAGCGCCCCGTGCATCCCTTGCAGCATGCCAAAATGGGCTGGCAAGGAAGCCATGGTGCATGTCCCTGTCTCTCCAAGCTCAAGATCTGGTCTATTCCCTTAGGGCCAACAGGAGTTTTCTCATATGCAGAAGCCCAGGAAATGTCACAGCTGCAAGTTTTGGGTGGGGGGAGAGGAAGAGTGTGGTCCACTCAAAATCAGCACTGTTGGGCTCACTGAAGATCACAGGCTGAACTCTGGGGCAGCGCCTTTCTGCACAGCCACTGGCAGCCTCAGTGAGAATTAGTGGAAAATTTGGACCAGTTTGTGAAACAGTAGTAGCTTGGAAATGAAGCAAAAATGACTTGGGAAAGTAATATTTAATCAAGCTGTGCTATTATGACTGAGAAGAAGATATGCTCAAAGAAAATATGAATTAAATGGCTAAGAGGACAGTTCACCTAAGTCCCACATAAAAAATATTTGGGCACCCTTACCTTATTAGCACACACAAGGAAGTCTTGCAGGAATTATTCTTCAGATATGACCTCTTTTTTTTGACATTAATTCTTTGCAATGCAAGGATGGTCTCTGAAGTGCCACTGTAGGGAACTGTAACCCTATATATGGTATCTGTGAGTTTAGGGCGGGAATGCAAGCAGGCATATGTAGCCATCCTCTAAAGAAAAAGCTCTTGAAAAGTGAAGAATGACCCTGTAAAACTGAGACACTCTCTAATAACTAGGAGCAGTTGGCAGGTCAAAGCATTGGACAGGGCTAGAGGTGGGTATGCATATGCAAACATGAAAACAGATATGAAACCAGATAACATTTATTTTACTTAATCCTTGGTAGAGGCACATTCCTGACAGTAACTAGAGCACTGTGTCTCATATGCATTTCAGGAAAGCTGTTTCAGCAGCCAAGACCGTGCCGAAGGGGCACACAGCCCTTCGGTGAAGGGCTCAAGTGCATGCAAGGTTAGCGCAATAACAAGCTTTTCACCAGGCTTATGGACAGACATCTTTCATTAGACCAGCTGATACTTGAAAAAAAAACCCAAACAGGCAAATTGGTGGACACACAGCTCTTTCCTCAGGACTCAGAAAGCAGCAGCATCATTTTCCAGACAAAACACAGGTTAGAGACAGTAACTCTGTTCAACTCAGTTGTACTAGCTGACCAGTCAACTTGAGAGAAAAAGGGTGGTTACAGCCTGTGGGGTCAAGATAGGGTTTTAGCAAGGGGAAAGTGACGACACGTTTATTCATTCAGAGCAAAGCTGGAGGCAAACAGGTCGGCAGGCAGCCCATGTGGAATGAGCATCATTCAGCTAGACAGAAGGAAGATCAAAGTATGCCTTAAATACATGGACTTTGTTGAGTCCATAACTCTTTTTTTTAACTCTACACATTTTCCTTTTCAGGGTTGTCTTTTGGAGTTTTATCAGAAGCCACCCTTCAGGATGACCCTATGAGAGGTCAGAGGGAACGTTTGGTAAGAAATATTCTCTACATGGTAACTGGATGCTGTGGTCCTTTATTAATTGTCCAGCAGAGTTCACTCTGGCACATAAGTGTTGTCCAACTGCATAGTTTCCGTAAGTCCTGTAGTGTACAGGTGTGTGTGTGTGTATCACATTTCATGGTGAGCGTGTGAAGGTTCCCTGGATTGCAGTGGGGCTGCTCGGAGGGCAGTCATGGCAGGGTCTGCTGATGGCTTTTTCTTCTGCTTGTTGCTGTTCACTTGTCAAGGGGGGTTTCAGTTTGTTTTGCTTCTGATTATGAGTTTGTTGAGGGTGGGGGCTATTTAAAAGTCGGGAAGCTAGATGATGGGGAGAATTTATTTCAAAACATATGGTTGTCTAACTCTGGTTGTGATTGCTTGCTGATTTTCCATGTGGATCCCATTAGGGTTTAGTACGTATGTGAGAACCATTGGGTAGAGTCAGTCAGTTGGTTTGGGTTTTTGCGTTGAAGTAAGCGTCTCGTTGCTCATTCATTGTAGGGTAAGAGCAGTTTCTTTAATAAGCAAGACCCAGTCATACACCAATGAAGGAAGTGCCATCACTGGTCTCCTCCAGGTGACTAGTGGTCCCTGAGTGTCTCCTCTAAGGTACAGCAATATAATATGTTTTGAGTGGTTGCAAGCTCAGTGGAGATACGTGTGTTGATCTCCAGGCATGCTTGTGCATGGAAGATTTAGTGTGTCACTTCTCTAATGATAGTGCCCATGAAGCTGATAGAGGTGTAAGAATATTTCAAAGACAGCTTGATGGCATTGCTGATTACTGAATTTGCGATGGGAATAGAAAACAAAGTACAGGCTTCCAATCCAGATGGTGAACATGTGATTTCTGAATGTTGGTTAAAGCATAGGCTTGGTGACATAGTCATTTAAAAAGAAAAATCTTCTGTGAAGTTAGTTATAAAGAAGTTGATGTATTTTTGGGTAAACTAGGTGCTTATGGCCTGAAATTATTGAAAAAAAAAATGGTGGGGTGAGGGATGAAGTGGGTGAGTTTGGTGGTATGCTTGGGTTGGGAATCTGTGACTACACTTTATTTTGTAGGTTCTTAAGAGAGGCTGCAACGCTCTCACTGGGGATGTTGCGCAGGCGGTACTTGGCTGTGGTAGCATGAATGGTGCTAATTTGGGGTGCTTCATGTTACCCAGCCCATGGAAAAAATCCTCAGCTTTATGGGTGAGGAAGGGCTGAGGATTGTTTCTCTGCCTTGTGATAATTCTTCAGGACAGTTGGAAGCAGAACATTTGCCAAAGTTGGGGTTTTTTTTGTGTGTTGTTGGCTCAGGAGAGCGAAAACACTGAATTCAGGATTGTTGTCTCTGTGCAACCTTTGTGTGCCTCAGGGCTTCCCAAACGCTGCAGCCGGGCAGCTGACCGGCCTCCGGCAGCAGCCAGGCTCCGGCTGCCAGCGCTACGTGTGCACGCATGCAAAGAGCTGCCTGTTCTGCCTGACCTCCTGCATCTCCCCCTCTTTTTTGCTCAAATCCTCCCACGGAGGAAGAAGTTGCTACAGGGCTGAGGAGTTGCACAGGCAGGGAGCTAGGGGGGTATCCTGGGATTTTTCAGTCTTATTACCCTGCCTTGGGAAGCTGTTTGTCCTCCTTCAGTATTCCAGGCAGCCAGCCTGAAAAGAAGTCCTTATCCTGTGCTACAGGCCGGTCATGTTCACAAAGGTCTCTTTGTTACACCCATGTCTGTTGCATTGTTCCTCTCCAAAGAAACTCCTCTGCCAAAGCCCTGGCGTACTTGGCTCTGAAAGTGCCCGGCTGGTAGCGCAGGGGGTGAATTCCTGCTCGTTCCTCATGTCCTGCCTCCTCCTGCCCCATAGCTTTCCTCTCTCTCCTGCTATGACAGGCGGGAGAACACAGGCAAGACGCGGTGGTGCATCCTCCTTGAAGCACATGTCTTTCACCGGCTTCGCATAATCAGGTGGGCAAAAGTCCTGCTGTCCAGACAGGTTTGGATAGGTTTGCCTAGTGTCAGACCTAGCACCTGGCCTCTGAGCAGATGATGGTGAACGGGCTTTCAAAAACAGGGCTGGCTGCTCAGACGGTGGGGAACTGAAGTGCTAAGCTCTTCATCATGCAGGAGGGTTTTTAACGTGGGCTGGATTCATTGGGAGGCTCCTCCTGCCTCCTCACTGCAGCCTTAGGAGCAACTCGGAGAACAGCAATATACACTTAAAAAATTGACCCTCCAGGATATGAAGCAAAAGGAGAGCAGTTACAGGCTCAGAAATGGAAGCACTGGGGCTATCTGGAGTGCCATGCTCCTTGGTGTGTGCGCAAAATCACACTGCCAGGCACTTGGGAACATTTGACAGCTTTTTTGGCAAATGCACCCATTTCTGGCCCCTGGGGCAGGGGACACACTGCAATCCCCGTGCAGCCAAAGGCTGTACCTTGAGTTCCTGTTGCTGGAGGCTTTACCTGAATTGCCATGCAATATTGTTAATGCTCTCTTTTTTCTAGTCAGCTGGCCCTCTACTCCTGTGTGTTTTCACTACTGCACTTTTCACTACCTTAGAGGAAAATCAGGAGAGTTTTCCAATGAGTATTTCTGCTCAAGTTGGCTTGTATTTCATAACAGGAGGCTTAACAGGGAGATAACAGAGGTAGGGATCATTGAAAACCCTCTCCCTTTCCTCCTCTCTGGCTCTGCATCTCAGTCCTGCAGGGTCCCTGTAAGGCATGCTCCTGGCAAACACCAGTCAAACACCTGTGAGCCAGATGTAAACAGCTGCATGGTAGGTGTCATTTGTGATCCAGCCTTAATACAAACCATGCTTAGGAATGGTTACAAATGGCTCCATAAAAAAGACAAAATGCATAGCACAGGTGAGTAGCACCTCTTTTCTAATTTCATCTTTCCTTTCATCTTATTTGCTTTCATATCTATGCTATGGAGGACACTTGTGTGTGGCGAGATGAATAGCAGTTGAATTTCATTAATCTAGACTCAGTGTATTAAATCGCTTAAGTAAATACTTATGTCATGTGCTCAGTCTAAACATTTGTTTAACTGCTTACCTGATCAGGGATACTTCAGTGCTATTACTTACCTTCACTAACGCTAGTAGCTAGCCTGGCAGGCTGGCTAGTTCTCTCCTTGATATTTAACTTGGTGCATGTAAAATTACCTAATCTGAGAGTTTTTGGTAGCAAATCCCTTTAAGTGCTGCAATCCCAAGGCAGCACAGACTTTGCAAGGGCATTGCTTTACAGCAAAGTACCTTCCGAAGACCCCTCTGGGTAAGGGTAATGTGCCTTTTGCCTTTGAGACATCAGTGTTACAGGCTACAGTTGCCTTTGTTCACCCCTCCAGGGCTGGCTTTTCACTACTTGCTTCCCATTACATTTTCCATTTTTGAATACTTTGGATTTATATCAGAGGCCCTTTTTTTTGTTTATTTTTATTTTAAACTTGCAACTTTTTGCCTTGTCCAAAGGCCACTGTTAGCAACTGTAGGGAATGAACTGACTATTTTCCAACAGTCTGTGTGCCTTTGCTGATGACTTCAACAAATATATTGAATTTCAATCTGGATCGTAATATTTTATAATCTCACTTTTTATAATCTCACATTCCAGGCAGTTACAGTTTGATTCTCCTGTCATTGTGAGCTATTCGTATTTTTAGCAGGCTGCTGAATGTTGTATCAGATCCTGCTGGTTTCTCTGTAATAGTTGCATTATAAGCCCTCAAGGAAACATATTCTGTAAAACAGGTTTGGCTCAGACTGGACGTTAAATCAAGGTTATAAAAAAGCTTGCACTTTCTTTTCTTCATTTTCTTTTTTTCCATTCCTTCCCTTCTTTCTTTCCTTTCCCTTCTTTGCTTCTCTTTCTTCCTTTCTTCCTTCTTTCTCTTCCTTCCCCCCTCCCCGCCTTCCTCCCGTTGCACCCTCCATCCATGTCTGTCATGTATCTGTTTTCGTTTGCCATATAGGGTGAGAATCCTCAGGAAAAAGAAAGCCTTGACGTTGTTCTCACCTACCGTCAAGCAAAGTTGCTGAAATGAACTTGTAGCCACAAGAAGCAGGATCAAAAGGTAAATGATAAATAAAGGCAATGTCAATATGCTGCTTTTGCGAGCCAATCTCAGATACATTTCAGAAACCTTTAGAAGGTGGAGTACCTTTAAGTAGACTTTTAGTGTTTTTCTAATCACACCTCAATAAAGCACTACGGCCTTGATACAGTCAATTGCTTCATGTTTACTTTATAAAGCAAACAGCAGCAATTAACCGGTATCCTTAATTCTATCCTTACTAAAATTTCAAGGGACAAATAAAATACAAATCTAGAGATAACAAGCACGTGTCTATCAGGTAGGTTTGCACATGCATGCAGACCTGTAGCAACCACTCAGTATAGATGGGAAGCAGGGCTGGAGGTTATGTCAATGCTTCCTTAAATCAGATTAGTTAATAGCAGTGGTCTCCTGTATGGGCGCGTATTCCCTGCCATCTCCACGATGCTGTTTCCATGGAATCACTTTGGCGACAAGTCCTGAAGAGGTGGGGAGAGACTGGAGTCAAGCGTCTGCTGGTACTATCGCACGTAAACATGATTTACTTAATCTTCAAATGTCAAAAGAAAATGTAGAGATGTCGGGCTTGGCTGGCAATACCAGTTGTAGGTTGGACACTTGAAAGTTAGAGATTCAGTAAATACAAGCCTTTTTTGCCTTGTTTGCTCTTACTATCTCCCTGGCCTTTTCCTACCAAACACTTTGCTCTCCAACCCAGCAATAAGTTGAATCATTTTTGTTCCTGTTCCAGGAAGTTCTACCAACAAATTTCAAACTTTAATAGAAAGCAAAAAGTGGGGCAAAGGAAATACACCAGCTTGGAATTTTTTTCTTGAGGGCAAATTTGTAGGAAAGTATTTGGATTTATAAGGACATAACAGAAAATGGAAGATGACATTTAAAAATGTTTAGTATCTGGACAAATTCTGAACATGAAAAAAAATCACTCTGGCTTTCTTTGAAATCATTGCGTTAAGGCTGGGGTTCGCTATTGAGAAGAGATAAAAAAATGAGAAAAGAGAAACAGATAGGTTGCTTTACCCCATCAAAAAAGGGACCGAAACATAGTCTTCATCTGGAAAGCAAACAAGAAAAAAAGTAGACTTTGCAGGGTTGAGTAACCCTTGCTAACAGTTACTGGCACTGTACCTGAATGTAAATGAGGACTGTACATTGCATTGATCTATGTGTACAGCCTCTGCAGTTACACTGCAAAGGAGGAGAAAAAAAAAAAAAAAAGTTATACCATCTCTGTATTTGATCTAAAGGCTCTAGCTTGTTTTGGCAAAAGGAGTGATATGGTGGTACAGATGGACCAAATTAAAAAAAGGTCATGCAATGATTCCTGAAAACTTCCAACCCTGCACCCACCTTTCCAGACCTATATATAAATGACTTTCTGTTTCAAAACAGCAAGACCCATAGCCCCTCAAAGGCAGTCACCTTCTGGTCCCTGGCATTTTGTGCACAGCATGTGGCTGGACAATGCTGGCATCCCATGGAACATGTTGGCAAGTGGCATAAGCCCTTTTCTCCCCTCCTTTCCTGGTCTGTAGGACAAGTGCCCTGCAGAGAAAGCCCATTGCTGCGTAACACAAGTCAGAGCTGCTCCAACCATCTCCTTGCGTTTTCCTTTCTCACAACTGGGTTCAGTTCCCAGATGCCAAAATTGCCCCATTGCTTTGTGGGTGGCGATGCCCCACTGCGTGTCCCTGGGAAGGGCACTGGGCACAAAGGCTGAAGCTGGGAGCTAAGTTTTGGGGGGGCAATGCTACCAGCTGGCCCTGCCAGACCCCCACTTCTTCGTATGCCAGACCATGCTTCAGCCAGACTTTCCTGCACGAGGGCTGAAGGGGTTGTTCATCACCCCACCTTTGCGTGAGTTGAAAATAAGAATGAAAACCTTCAAATGAGATTCACAAGGCCCCGCTGTGTCTCTGAGTGTTGCAGGATGCATAATGCCAAATAGGGATTTGTTATTTGTCAGGGACCTTCACCTCCCAACCCCAGATATAAAGCTGAACAATTTGAGGGACACAGCAGGGATGACAGGGGAATATCCCAAGTCATTGCAATTAATATGGGTTTGGTCTGTGTCTGAAAATCACTGCCCTTTAGAAGTACTGTGTTTATAAAGGAGCGGAAGGGCAGGATCCTGATGTCCTGGGTGCCACGAGGGGTTGTACCTGGACCAACACAGCACAGTGGCTGCAAAGCGGGGCTGGGACTGTCCTGTCCCTGCCAGTGTAGCCCTAAAACCCAAGCCTGTTTCACCAGCTTGCTCTGGCACCAACCGCTTTTTTTCTATGCCCCTTTTTTAAGATGGCCTCTGCCCATCTAGAAACTGCTAATGAGTAGCAGAATTTTGGTTTGCTTTTGAGACCCACCACCAGTTGGATGGCAACTCTGGAGCATCAGAGGGATTTGGACATGGTGACATGTGTTGGTGAGCTCTAGAGCTTGTCTTTCCAGGTGATGCTCCTGCCTGTTCCTGTGCATCTGGGGGTGGTGATGGGGTACTGCTGCTGATGGAGCTTTACCAGCTGAAGATCTGCAAATGAATTAGCTATTGACTGGTGGGTTTAGCTTTTATTTTTAGATTTCTGGTCCTTTGTACACAGCAGAATTACCAGACAGGTTTATTGCATCTTCTGGATCTTTGTATTTTTGATTTGGTAGCATTATGTTGACTTGTTGACTACAGACGATCTTTTCATTTAAGACCATATAAATGAAGTCACTACACAGCTCCTGGGAGGAGTTGTTTATTTGAAAGAGAAACTCTCTTGTTAGCTCCCTGTCATAAATTAGATATATTTGTGCCTGCCACAAAACAGTTACAAATTTTTTTACTTCTTGTTCTTTTCTGTGATGTCAGACAAGATGGTAATGTACATAAATTAAATTTTACATAGTCTTCCAAACTTCATAGCAGGTGGTGCTTTGTCTTACTATACCATAGATGGAATACTTTGGGATCAAAGCATGTCTCCCTGCACAGGAGGACGCCAACAAACTCCTTCATGACAGGTGATAAATGATTTCAGCATTTTAGCAAGGTGGCTGCCTTCACCTGGAAAATCAGAACTGGCAAGCGTAATTAAAGAAACTGCTTATCTAGAGACATCAATGCTTGAGTGTTATGAGCAGTCTGAGACTGCTGTGCTGAACAAAGATGTTCTTCAATTAGTTACAAACCGGATAGACAGAGCTGGCCTCTTGAGCTCTGTAGACTAGGCCATTGAAATAAACGGGTTTGATTTACAACTACAGAGAATATGAATTGTAATTTTACTATTATAAAACTCCAGAAGAGATCATTTCTGTTTTTGAACAGCACCATTTTCTCCAGGAAAGCACAGCATAAATGCAAATTAAATGTTCTGTGAAAATGTAACTATCTCAGAAGAAAACCACAACCCAAATCCCCAGACAAACAAAATCAACAAACCCTGATATTGCTTTTCTTTATCAGAAGGTTTCATTTTAATAATTTTGAGAAGTTCTGTTCTGAAGAAGCAAAGCCATTTCATTTGGACTTCATCATTTGGTTCACTTCATTCAGAAAACTGTTGTGCTATGCTGTGCCATGATATACCGTATCTTACCACATCAATAGTAAAACCTTAAGCATGGCTGCACTGCTGCAGGCAGAGGTCCACCCAGCCAGTGCCCCGTCTCCAACAGTGGCCAGCAGCGGATGCTGGTGGTGAGGAGCAGGCAAGCTTGTGGTGCAGACTGTTCCTGGGAGCAGGCTCACGGTGCGGAGACCTCCATAGCTGGGGCTGGTGTCTGTGCTGCCCCACCACGGTGGCGAAGCATTCCTGCCTGAGGGCTCTGGCACCACAGCACTTTCTGTGTGGATTGGCACCACAACTTTTCACTCCTGTGGGAGATCTGGAAGCTGCAATTCACCCCCAGTGTCAATAAGGGAGAGATTTGGATGTATTGGATGGGTATTTCTCCTGCCGTGTTATCTAACCGTGCTGCAAACGGCTTTAAAAGACCTAGTACCAAAAATGCTGGTTTTGTCTACGCTGCAGCTCCTGGTCCTCCAGATAGCTGAATGGGCTTGACTTACCTCCCTACATGCATGAGTTCACATGACTGTTTGCAGATGACAAATCCGGGGATGGGCAGCTCAGGCACACACAGTGAGTGCAGTGGTGGTAACGGAGGTGCAGGAATTGCGTGCACAGTTCACAGTGTTTTCATTGCACTAACAGTCTGCTCTGTGGCTGCTGCATCTCTATCATGTTGTGTTGGACACAGTTCAGCATCACTAAAATAATCAGTCTTGCAGGTTATGAGTATATTTCTATTTTGATATCTAATTTTGAAGGCCTTCTGTTTTGAGCCAGAACAACAACAGCAAAAGAAGAAAATGGCAACAATTCCTACAGATTGACCATCCCTTTTCTGTGCTTTACTACTGTGTAGCAGTACAATAAACTGCAAGTACCGTGTCCCCAAACTCCAGAGGTCTTTTAGAAAGCCTAGAGCACAGCCATGATTCCTTCCCAAACTTACCATGAGAAATCAGCATCCTACAGTGCTATGTTTTGAGCACTGAAGCAATACAATGGTTCCATCCCATTAATTTGATTTATTAGATCAGTAAGTATTGAAAATACCATATTAGTTACTTCTGTTGTATAACTGGAAGGCTAAATTTACAGCTGGTGCAAATTTAGGGAAGTCTCATTGACAGAATTGATGCAAGTGGGGTCAACTGTGAAGCTGGCCCTCATATTGTGCAAACTAGGGCTACAGCTTTGACACCTTACTTTCCAGAGTGGTCTTTTGAAATTGCAGGAGTGAGCTTAGCAGGATGAGGCACTCCAGTTCCACAGCATCTCTTACAGTCATTGCAAATAGATGTTACAGACTGGTAGATTGCAACCCAACCTAATCTTGCACAGGTTGTAGCTGCTCAGGGTCTCAGTGCAGCCAAGGGAACTGTGAAGGCACATTTGAGGAGGGGATGAATAACCAGAGCTTTTATGAGCTTTGGACCAGTTATGACTAAACCAGTCCACAGTGCAGAGCTTCTGGCAGTCACACCTAAGTCTGTGTACCTCGGGAACCAGGGAATCTGACAAAGACCTGTGTAATGCATTTGTTCATTCTTTCATCTATTTGTTCATGCAGTGGCTGAGTTGTAAGTGATCAACAGAGCCCAGCAAGGAGGTCTGCATCTCACAACCATAATTCCAGCTAGCTCTTACAAGACCATCCCAAACAAGTTTCCTGTTTCTTTTCTATCAGGTTAAACAATAAACATAGCAAGGAGGAATCAACAGCAGAAAAGTTAATCCCATATAGGCAACATACTAAGTAGTGGTGCTGGCTGAGCCTCTGAAGAGCCTTTCACTGTTGAGTGAAGATGCTGGCTTTGCCTGAGAAGTTTGCACCGGTGCTGTTAGGAAGCAGCAAACCCACTGGCTGTCCTGAGCTCTGGAGCTCAGCCACAGCCCACTGCAATGGGACAAACTGGCTAGGGGCTTACAAGGATGGCCGGTTGCCTTTGCAAATGAATACCTCAGGGTCTGACTGATCCCCATGAGGCTGTGTGCTTGTCAGATGTTCTTACATCAGGTGCAATGTCTGTGGCAAAACCCAAATCTTTCCACCTATTTTCCAAGGGTTTTCAATTAATGTATCTGAGTCCCAGACACAAGGCCACAGGCTCACAGCAGCATCAGTAAGTCCTATTTCCTTCTCTGTGAGGTTTGTCTTGGAGGCAGCCAACTGGGGTGGCCCAGAAGAGAGCCAACTTTTCCCTTTAATGCTGGCTAGGTAGTGGAAAAACCTGGTCCCTTCATCCTGCCCAACAGCTTGAACTGCTGTCTGTGGAGCTGGGCAGCACCTTTGGCAATCACAGTCTACACTCTATGTGATGGCATCCAGACCTGCTTTCTCCTTTGCCCTCAAGAGACATTAACAGGCATCTTGTGCATGATACACAAAATGCTGATCTCCAGGCGTGGGATTCACTCATCCTTTGCTTGGAGGTGTCTGTGAGAAATTTAATTTTAAGTTTACTCTCACAGCGGTGTAGGGTCAAATATTCTTTAAAGGTTTCTTCCTCTTTCACAAAATCTTTATTAAAATTTACACACCATGAGCATGAGCTAGAGCTGCCCGCGAGCCTTGTCAGCTTGCTGGTGCTGCGGGCAGGTTCCCCATACAGGTCATCATCCCAAGGATACTTTGCATCCTTTCCTTGTCTGTTGGGATAGATGTATCAGTAACGATTTCAGCCCTACCAGGATCTGCCTGCACCCTCGCTGTGCTATTCCGCCTGCCAGGCATGCTGTTTCTGTTGCATGGGGTTGCAGCCGTCATTAGCTTTGCTGCAGCCCTGGGAGGCTGAGCCATTTCCTGAACTCGGATCCATAGACAACAAGATTGTGTATGGAGACCAGGAAGATTTATGCAGTCAAAAGGTGGCTTTTCTTGAAAGGTTTCTTTTCCTGAGAAACACCTTCAGTTCTGATCACTGCCCCAGTGGCAGTGAGGCAAGAACATCTCTGAAATGAGGATGCTGAATGCACACGCTGTTTCAGCTCCAGCTCCTGCCCAAGAGCACTGCCTGGTCTGCCAGGTGTGGTGTGTGGTGTCAACCGTCTCCTAAAAGCCATTCCCCTCTGGGAGGAAAGGAAAATGTGCTCAGTTCATGTACAGATTTCATTTTCCTTATTTATTTAGTAAGCGACATTTCCTCCTGTGGATGGATATGGAATCCCTCCAGGGCTGAGTTTCTCCCTGGACTGCCGATTCCCAGGGCAGTGTGCTCACAGCCTTCACCCCAGGCCAGGGGTGAGAGGATCCAGCCACCCCCCTGGAGCAGGGATGGGGAGGGTGAGGTGCTTTTGTGCTATGTTCTGCAGTTTGCAGGGACCATCTCTACTCCCTGGAGTCTCTCAGCTTTTTCTCCTGTTGTTTTGACTCCAGTGCATTCACCCTGGGGGTGAGATCAAGGATGTGACATTTTAAAAATCCCTGACACTATTATGAACTCTCTTTCATTCGCACATGCCTTTATCTCCTTCAGTGGGGAATAGCCCTTCTGAGCCCTTTCTTTTCTTACCTTATGCAGCCTGTAGCTTTTCTTTCAGTGCTCGTAACCCTGTCAGACACCTTATCAGCTTGTGCAGCTCTGTCCAGCCGAAAATTGATTATTGCCATTTGCCTACGGGCTAGTTGTTCTTTTATCTTGTGCCACAGCATTTTTCATGGCTCCTGTGAATAAGCCCCTTCCCGCGAATGGTGCTGTCACCATCCTCCTCGCCCATGCTGTGTGCCACAGGTTCATGTTGATTCTTTCTCAGACAACGTAATCTGTTGTGATTCTTGCATCTTTTCCCAAATGGTGGGTGTAGCTGCGGCTTGCCAAGGCACGTGCATCATATGTGGTCTTTCAGTGTCTCCTAGCACAGTAGACTCAGCTTGCCCTTCCATTTCAGGGCTCTTTCCAGAGTCTCTGCCCATCCTTTCACCAGCCTCAGTCTGTTCTGGTTGACTTCCTTTGCTTGGCAAATCCTAATTCCTTTCTCCAGAGTTAATTCTGCTTCCTGCAGTTGCCTCCAGGCTCTGCCCAAGGCAGCCATTTCAAGGGAGGCTCTTGTCAGGGTCCACTCCTGAAGGTCCCGAAGCTGTAGCTTTGGCTCTGCCACGTGAGGGCAAACTTTTCTTCTTGTATACTCTATTTGAAAACCTTTTATTTATCTTTTTAGCTTGTAGATGAAGTACAGGACTCACATTTCTTTAATGGTTTCTTTGCCCGGCAGAATTGAAGATTATTTGGAAACACCAAGGAATGGCTCTTTCTCCTGCCTCTCCTGCCTTTTGCTGGCAACCTCTCCTACCCTTAATGTACTCAGTCTCAGTACACCACAGTTTATACCCTCTTCTAGTGTCCCCTCCAACTCCAGCGTGCTTCACCTCAGGTCTTTTTCAACCTCTGGTCTTACGCAAAGAATGTTTTCTTAGTTTGCGTTGTTCCCGAGGCTGGTTGCTGCTGTCCTTGCTACCCAAAAACATCCCTCTGTGGTTGTGCTTATCACAGCCCAAGCTGGGGCCGAGGAGGACATTGAACCCCTTGGCTTTCTGTGACCTGTCACCTCTCTATGTCCTGAGCATCCCTCTGCAGACAGCAGGGCTCCAGGAGCTTGACCAGCCATGGAGGGTGGCTGGCTTCTCTTATGGGGTCCTCGGTTGCGCGCCGCATCGGGCGTGCAGAGCATCTCTCCTTGTAAAGAGAAATCCAAATCGCTCCTTTCTAAAGGTAGTAATCAGGCAGTGTTTTAAAAAGGTGCTTAAATTTATAACCGTAACAGTCTTTACTCTCCTTCTGTACCTGAAGTCTGCCTCTGATTTCCACTTGCAGTTTGAGACATATTCTATATCAGAAAGATGTTCTTGCTTTTATTTGGAAAAAAAAATCATAAAAAATTGCATAAGATGCCAAAACTTCACTCACATCAAAATCCATAACAAGATCTATTTAATTCCTTATTCTAGGCTTATAGTATGGTGGAATAATTAAGTTCTTATGTTCATTTGGACAGAATAAACTGCAGTACTCTAAGGAAGTTCAGTGAGCTTCACCTCTGCTGTGGAGACCAGAAGGCAGGATCGGGCAGTGGTGGCACCAAATGTGCACCGAGTGCAAGGTCACAGGTCGCACCAAAAGCCACAGAGCATTGCCGGCTCTCATTAGGTGAGGATCCGGCCCCTGGGCTGTCTCCTTCTACAGTCTGAATTGCAGCAAGCTGCCTTCTGCAATTTTGGCATCTGCCAGCGTAGGCATATATCGCGTTGAAGCCGGGGTCCACATGTCCTTGTGGCTCTGCTCCCACCAACTGCTGGGGCTCCAGGAGTTCATCTGAGTTCAAAGGGACTTGTGTGTGTGTACAACTGGATAGAGACTAGCACGGATCTTGGTGCAATTAGAAAGCTGCCCACAGGGAGTGCCAAAAAAGGATTTCTTTCTGGCCCTGTTTAGTGGGTGGGAGTTTTGACCAGGGACATTTGTGAAGCCGGATTTCAGTGAATTGGCCAAAATGACCATATGTCTGAAGAGCTACCTGCAAAGAGGTACTAAAATGCACAGGTTTTGCAGCTGAGGGCGCAGTCTGAGCATCCAACCATTCCACCGTAATGACTTTTGTCCTAATAATAACTTAAATGGTTTCCTAAACATTAACTTGAACTTGCTCAAGGGAATGGCCTTTCTTTGCTTATAATAATTTCACATGAAGTACAGCATGCACATTAGAGGGTAACTGGAGTTAATGTCAATTATGAATCACCAATTTCCTGCTCTAAATAGCATTTCTTCTCAGCAACTTCACATAGGGCAAGCTGCCCTGCAGTTTTAACCCAAATTGTTTAGCTGAGGCCGACTTTCATTTAGTGTTTCTTTTTTAAACATGTGGTTTTGCACAGGGAGTGGCCACACAAACCTAGGTGGTAGAAAAATTAATTGGCTTTAATTTTTCGTAGTAAATAGCATAGAAAGATGTCTCCTCCACTTTTCTTCTTGCATTTTTACTGCAAGAAAATCATATCATATGGGTATTGGCAGGAGACAGCAACAAAATAAGTTTACCATTATTAGTATCTGGCTGTGTCTTGCCAGGTCTTTTTTGCTGCTCTAAGTGAATTTATGGGAAGGTTTTTGTCATTATAGAAATGTTGTTCAAATCACAGTCCAAATCTGATATTATACTGAGGAAGGCAACCATGGCCTTCTCAGTTAAGTGGAGATACTACTGCCACCTTAGGTAGTGTTTTCTCTCTCTCTCCTGCAAACCGTCCGTGAAATGAAGCTACAGTTTGACCCTCAGCGATAAGAAAGCTACAAGGAAGCCCTCAGGATCTGACCCTTGCTGAGGGAAGCTACTTTAAACCACATTTAGAAACGTTAACCCCCAGTTTGTACTTGAGCAAAACTGCCAGTTGTGCCACTGCATGCTGCTTAGGACTTTCTGACAAACTCTGACCTCTTGAGGAACAAGGGGGACAGGAAACAGCAGAAATGTTACTGTTTGTGGTTTGGGATGGTGGGGTAGAGAGACCAACTTTGACGCCCAAGGAGCACCATGTATCAGCCACATGGGGAGGCAGAGATGCAAATGCTGGAGAAGCATGGGAGAAAACACCAGAGATACCACATGTAAGCTGTGTCCCAAGGTCCCAAGCTCCACATTGGAAACCTGGGAGGCATGACTATAACTCCGTCCTACAAGAGATGGGTTAATACAGCCTGCTTTTAGATGTGGTTTGGGAATCCAGTAGGACAGATCATAACTGTTCTTTGATACTTGGATAAGCATTTGACAGACTACGAGTCTTCACAGAGAGACTCTGCCTCTATCAGATGGAAGAAATATACTGCAAATTGCACACTGCATATCAAGTGTCATTATCCTACACTGTTTGACACAAAACTTTCCCTGCAGCCTTGGCAAAAAACCAAGATATTTAGCATTGACCTGTGTACAACTATAGATACCTGGTATGTTATGTATCTACCATATAAGCTTATAAGATAATTTGAAACAACCGTAAAGGTGGAATTCATTTGCCCTAACCAAGGCATCCAACAGCTGGATGACTAAATCTGAAGTAGTCATTCATGGGTCCCTTTGTTATTAATAGAGATAAATAGATACTGCCAAAAGGCAATTCCACCTGGTCCTATCATCAGCAAGTGAACAGCCCTTCAGGCAGTACCTACTTGTGATTTCCACTGACAATAAGAGGACCCAAGCTGGGACTGAGATATCTGACTTCAGGAAGGAAGGATAAATCTCACAAGTGTCTGCAGAACTGTTGATCCCTATTGCTGAGATTCAGAGAAACAAGGTAGCTTTCCTCTTTGTCCATTCGATATAAAGAAGTGGCAAAGGAGATCAGAGAGGGACTATCACGGCCACATTCTCTTCTTGGAGAAAGAGACTCTGCCTTCCAGCAGTCTGAAGGTAGAAAAAAGACATCTTTACTCTCTTAATTATGATTTTCTCATAGGATTGAGTTGTCTTTTTGTCTCTCTTCCCTGATGTTAGACGCTCCCATTGGTGTTTCAAGCAGCTGTCCAATTTCAACCAACTTTAACAGAAAAGCAAAGGCCTCGAAGAAAATGAAGTTTCTAGACAAGTTCTTCTATATGAAAGGAGCTGTGGTGCTTAGGCAGGAGCGTTGCATCCTATTGCTGTCCTGCAGAAGGAAACCGAAGCACTCATGGTTTGGCAGTCTGAGAAGGAGAGGAGCCACAGCATGCTGGATGATAAGCACGTACTTGCTAGCCATGGAGGGCACACTGTCCCTTGCTCAGCCAGCAGTCTTGTAGGGGCTTTAAAAGCAGCTGAAAATTTTGTGGGAGGGAGGAAAGGCAAGGTGAGACATTACCCATCATCAAGAGATGCAGAGGTCAGGGAGTTGAAGGTAATGTAGAGGTAAAACCTGAGTGGGTAACCACCAGGGATGTAGGCTTAAGACTGTGTAGGAATGCAGGCTTCTTCACTTGCCCTACACAACCTGTTCATCATGGTTCTGTGGTGAGCACAGGGGAGCCTGAGTGTGACTAATGGCAGGCAAGCAACTTTCGTTAGGAGGGCAGAGCAGCGACTTCGTGCACGGGGATCACTCATGATGACCTTCACCTGCCTGACTGCCACCCACCTCTCTCCTGTAGAACTGTTAAAGCCACTGTTCATCCAAGATCTCTCCTTGGTGTGTTGTTTTCCTTCTCAGGCTCTTGAGCTTGTCTTTTTTAAGCACCAATACTCCAACATCATTTGCACCTTGTAGGCAGCATGCCACAGGGAAGCCCTAGCTGACCAGCTCCTGCTTCTTGCTGAAGGAGGCAGGGGGACACCAACTTCTGGTCCTGCTGCAACCACATTTTCAAGTCAAACTGCAGTCTGTGTATAGTCCACAGGCAATATGTCTTTCTGACTTCTATGTTAAAATGAATAAGCAAATAGTTCAGATCTGATTTTCACAGTCTTCTCCGTAGCAGCCTTATTCCTCAGATGAAGGGAGCCTCGCTGTAATAATGGCATATGTGTAAGGCACTGAATTAACATTTCTACATACTGGGTCACAACAACACACGTTCATGGATACATATAAACACTGAAAGAAGAGGCCTGTTTAGGTTACAGAAGAATATATGCATTTAGGTATTTAAATATCCTTGCACAATGAATCCGAGAGAATGCACAACAGGGTGACAGAAGAGATGAAAGACATTGAGTGCTTAAACAGGCTTTTGTGCCACCTGGTCCTGCATTGATGTATGTGGATATGTAATTTTATTTGTTGGGAACATTATTTACCTAATACTTATTCTGATTATGAAAATGATAGGAAATATTTCCCTTAATAATTCTGGGTACCTCTTGTCTGCACAAAGTATATATTCATTATATAAGTATTATGTTGCTTGTTACTGTAGACTATCATTACAATACTTCCAGTTCCTCCTACATTCCCAACTACAAAAAGAATACCGATAGCCAAGCCCCAAGTACAAACCACCCTTTGTCAATTCAATAATGGAACAAAGCATCGTCCTTCCCTGAACCACATTCCTATACATCCTACTCCCTCTAACTGCTTGCAGCAATAGTGTGCGTGTTTATGTCTGTGCGTGAGTATATATCTACACTTTAAAATTGTCCTTGCACGTGTACTCCATTCATGGTCTTCGCAGACCCAACCAGCAGAGATACGAAGTAGTGCGTGTTCTGGCAGTACATTTGCTGATATGGACGTCTCTTATCCACCATCTCAGAATGTAAATGTTCCCTGTGGAAAACTACAAAATGGCAGTGCTGGAAAATCCTTTAGATGGAAACGAAAGACTGATTTTGCTGCAGAACTCTGAATGTATTTCAGAACATGCACATGATGGAGAGGTGAAATCCTGCTCCTTTGAGGAAGCAACATGGTATTTGGTGATGCCAAAAGGGCAAACAATTCAGTCCCACTGAACCGCAGGTAATGGTAGTACAATGCTTTTCTGAGGACAAACATGAGTCTTGTAGGTTGTACGGTGGTGGGATAAGGAAACCTGTGAATTAGGGTTGCAGGTCCGCAATGCATTTGATGGACATGGAACCAGGGAGGTTGGTAGAACTCCATGCAGAAGTGGATCGCCATCGCTTCAAAATGAGAGCCTGAGTCCCTGAGGGAGAGATTTATCTCACCTGGTTTTATCTGTTTAAAAGAAACAGGTATTTAGTCCAACTGAGTCAGCAGAATACCTTTGGTTGTTCACAGAGAGAAAAACTGTTATCGATGCCGACCTGAAACTGGCCTGAACTGAAAGTAATTTGGGATGGAAACTCTTCATTTGCTGCTGACAGAGCCTATACTTATTTTTCAGGCAACTACTGCTAAGTGAGATAAAAACTCCCTCTGAAGGGAACTCAGATCAGAACTGATGGGAGCAGGATACCTGAGATCTTCTGGAAATCTTATCTAATATCTGGGGTCATCTCAGATGTCTAGTCATCTTTGAAAACCGAGCTCTGATCTCCTGTGCTTTCTGTTTGTATTTGTTTCTTTAAAATTACTGGTTTTATGGGTGGGATTAAGTGACAGTGGTTGAGAGAGGCTGAAAATTTATGAACAGCTATGAAAAAGTTATGGGCCATAGTGTTCTTGAGGTGGGGGGAAGCTACATTTGATGCTTCATCTTTTGTGCTTGTGATCATGTGTAAGTTCATTCAGAAGGCCACAAATGAGAGCATCAGTTTATAGGTCACCAGCCTGTGAGGTCAATTAACTGCCAATTAACTCCCACTTACTGCCAAACATGGTCTTGAAGCTGAAGATAAAAAATTGATAGCCACTTTTAATTTTTGAAAAATGTTTAGTCCAATATCTGCAGATTTTCCTGTATTAGGAATTTGTAGCTGTGGTAGCAAACCACTGTGTACTACTTCTCAAAAAATACTACTGTCTGAGATATTGTTGATAATTGTTGAGTATTTGAAGTATGCTTAGCACCCAACAAACAATTAATACAGATATTGTCACCTGTAGATGACGCAAAGATAAGAAGCCTAAGTTGCACCAGTAAAAAAATAAAGCATAATTTTCAGTATGGACTATGAGTAGGGTATGTACTGTCTCCTGGAGGACTTAATCCAGAGCCACTTAGGCAGGCCTTTGTCTTGCACATGGCAGGTCCTTAGTGCGAGCAACTGGAGTAAGTGAGCCACTTTCTTGCCCATGGAGAAAGAGAGACAACCTGGCAGCATAACAACCAAAGGGCCAATAGCCTTAATTTTAAAAGAGGGTGTTGGCTAGATTAAAAAAGATTGCTGTGTGCAGTCTATCCGTTTAAGCTAAGTCTAGTACCAGAGCATCGGTGACATTTCAGCCCACAGTTACAGCGAGGCAAAGACGCTGGTGAGCTCTGCCATCATCCACCCTGGGCGACTGCGGAGGTGTTTGCAAGGGAGGCAGAAAGCTGGTACACATGTGGTTGGTGAGAGAGACCTGGGGTTGACTTAAGAGGCAAAGCAATGTAAACACTGAATTTGAGGGAAAAAATGTGCGGCAAAACTCACATCCTGAGAATCTCTGTCCTAAGTGGATCATTTGTTTATCCCACCAGCCAAACCTGGCTGTGCAGCAAAGCAAGCCAAAGAATGTCTCCTTTATTGTTTCCATGATGCTTACTCATCTACAAGCCATTCCCCTTTTAGATTATTCTATTTTTAAGGCATAATTTCCATCTGTTCTTTGATCTTATACCACATAAGACATTTAGCTAATAACATCATCCATCAAATACCAACTTTCCTTTAGAGTTCAAACACAATCGACACAGGACCCCGTCCATCTGCTGGCCAGTGCCTCTGAACAGATCCAGCTTGTGAATGGCCAGCTATGTCGCCTATTTTTTAATTAACTGGCTAAGGTCTGTGCTTCCCGTAGCGCCGCAGGACGACTAGGGGGCACTCCAAAGGGAAGTGAAACGCGCTCCTCTGCGGAAGCAGAGAAAAGGGTTTGGTGCATCCAGAGCTGCGATGTGCTTGTTGTAAGTGGGGTTTTCCAGTGGATGGAGTCTGTCTTGAGCCCCTCAGGGCATTAATTTTTGCATAAAAGATGCAATATTTATAGAAGAGGTTTGAAGGATAACTATTTTCAAACTTGGCACTCTTCAGAGGAAGGTGGCTTAAAGCAGAAAGATAATGTTTGTTTGAAATCTTAAATAGCTCTGCTTCTGTAAGCAAACTTCTGAGTTTATTTGAGAAAAACTTCAGAATTTCAGGGCAGGTTATCTGAAGCGTTGGAATTGCAGATTTGCAGACAAGTATTTATACAGAAAATGCTTGTCTGCTTACCCAACTGGAGAGCCAGGGAATGTCAGATGATTTAGGTGACCAATTGTAGTGAAGCAGCACAGCTTGAATTAAGGATATCTGAGATCAATCACAGTTAAAAAAAAAAATAAGAAAAACCTGTCAGAAAAAAGATTAATGAGTAATCCAGGGAAAAGGTAGTTTTTCTATCGATATTTCCAAGTACAAACAGATATCAAATATTTTAAATCATTACTTTCAGATTCTTCACTTAGCTCTGTTACCTTGCTTCACAGTGGTTTGCTTTATCTTGCACACAGTGCATTTGTTTAGGAAGGAATTTGATTCAGGATTTCTACTCTACTGGCTTACATATGCCACAGTGTACGTATCTCCAGATCCGAAACAATAACAACAACAAAAAAAGCGCCTACATTTCCTTCTATTTCCTGGCTTGCCAATAATAAGAAATCCCTGCAGAGGGGAGCTTGGCTGGTGGTGTTTTGTGATTTCTCAGATAACAAGAGCTTCACATTTCTGTGGAATTCCCATTTGCCAGCGAGCTGCTGCTGCTGCTGCCCTGATTGATATATGACTGCAATGGCACTTTTCCATTTGACATTCCCTCTCTCTCTCTCTCTCTCCCTCTCCCTCTCCCTCTCTCTCTTAAACAACAGCCCTAACTTTTGTGTGTTGCAAATATAAAAGGCAAGCCATGTGACAGAGGGACAGAAGAACAAAAGCATTTGGAAGTAACAGGACCTCTTTTTAGGTCTCCAAAGAGTTTGAGGGGAGGAAGGAGCGGTACGTTTTTAAAGGTAAGCACACAAATATGAGATTCCTACAGATTTTGAGTATTACTGAAAGCTTAATCTCTTTATCTGACAAACACATGTTCCTCTTGTACCATTTTTTAAATTAAAATGTATTGATGTGGAATCGGCACAGCTCTAGTACCTGTGTCTCCTTCTTATCCTTGTATTTTTAACTCTATCTCCTGCCTGAAGGATGCCTGTAGGTAGTCAAATAGCTAGCCCAGTGTGCTTCTGAGCAACTTGGTCAAACACCTATTCTTGTGAGCGTGCCGGGCTCATGTCTGCAGCTCTGCGCTGGTCCTAGCTGTATGGCTTTGGAGAGAGTGGACGTGCCGGACTCTGCCCTGAATTCGTCGAGAGAGCGCCGGTATTGCCAGCACCCTCTTTGTCCCACCACAATAGGGCTCTATGAACACAGGGGAGCCTGCTAGTTTAAAGCTGGACTGTTTACTTTTATCACTACTTATGCATGCTGTTCTCTTGCCAGTCATCTGCCAGAGTGCTTAGAATAATTTGAAACAACAGGCAATATTTATTTCTAGCTTTGTGTGTCATGCTTCACAGGAGCACTCTTAATTTGCACATTATTATTTATCCCAACTTCTGGGAAGCTTTACTATGGACTGGACAGCACTGGTTATGGCTTAGGACAGATTTAATATACACTCTTGATTGGCTGAAACCTATGAGGAAAGCCACGGTGTTTGCCTTTGCTGTAACGCCGAGGGGTATATTTAGGAGGTAGTCGACCCCGTCAGCGCGACACGTAATGCAGCGTGGCTGTGCAGTCGGTAGCTGACACGGGAGGATGCTGCAGGACCCCGGACCGCCTGCTGAAGGAGAGAGGGAGGCTCTCCTCGTTTCCTGGCAGATCATTTCACTGTGTGTCAGCGTCAGAGGCACGAGCATAACTGTTCTCTGTGTCTTTGGGACAAAAGAAGAGTTTCACTGTATAAGCCCAGTGATAAAGTGCCAGCGTAGTGTAACTGCGCGGCACGGGAACGGACACTGCCCCGAGAGAGTCCGGCTGAGGAAGAAACCCCATCTCCCTGCTACGATTCAGGTGAGTGAATTCATCCTATAAAAGTTAAATTAATGGGTCTAGTAGCGAAAAATAGAGTAACAAAGATGAACCGTGTGAAGAGCAATCTCAGTACTACTGCTGTAGCGTCCGTAAAGCTGGCTTACACAGAATGTGCGTTGGGGGAGTAATTTTCTTGTGGCAAATCTGAATTTGCAAGACGGTGTGTGCGGACTCACTCTTGTGGGACTGTCAGGCAGGTTTCTTAACCTACCCTTCAAGTTCATTTAAATTTCTCCCACAGCCTCCCCAGCTTATTTTTTCCTGCCTGGGACAGATGGCATGACAAGTAACCTGTTAAGGTTTCTGCAGCTCTTTAAAGATGAAAAAACATTTCCAATATGCTAAATGTTACTAACAGTTCCTAAAGCTTTGTAGCTGTCCCAGTGGCTGAGAGGTGAGAACTCTGCATATTGGAAAAGGACAGGCAAATGATTATTTAAAACCAGCAGTGGAGACAAATTTACTTCAAATCAGTTCCTTATTGCAAAGTTATGTTCTAAGAGAAGCAACCCAGCTGCCTGGTGGGTTCAAATAAATGTGGATGGAATAACCACAGTGCTGTTATTTGTCCCTCCTCAAAAGAACATCTACATTTTAGGACCTCTCTATTTATTTTTCTTTTGAATTACTAATGATGCTCACTTTTGCTCGGGCTGTGGGACCTTACTCATATCTGTGAGCAGTTGTACACATGAATAATTCCCTCAACCTAAATAGAACTATTTGGTGAGTAATTACTTACCAGCTTGAGTCAGGGGTTCCCAATGTGCCTTATATATCCATTGACATGCTCCTGCTGGAATAATGTAATCTTATTTTCAATACTGGTATTATAAGAAGATGCTTTAAGATTTTCCAGTTAAAAGTAATTGTGGAAGGAATAGAAGTTTCGATCTTACAAAATAAAATGTCATTTGATTTAGTGAAGGAGTATAATTAGGGGCTGCTGATGATTACTTTAGTTACAAGCTCAGATCTCTGCCTGAAGGTGTCCCATGTAGGTTTCTTGGGCTTGCGCAGCACCTGGTTTTGATCAGACGCACGTATGCTGATGATTCCCCCTTGCAGAGCAGGATACTTGTTATGGACAGTCTTGTGTACAGTTTGCAGTAGCAATACCCAAGGTGCAATACCCTGTGCATGGCTGATCTCCACAAAAGCCATCTGCCCCACCAGAACGATCCCTCACGTGCCATCGAGGCGTGTGAAAGCACCTGTATGTTGGTCCTTGCTTGAGTTGCCAGGGTTGTAATCTCTTTTGCTCAGGTGGGAGGGAAGCGAGCCACCTAACTGGGGGACAGCATTGATGCCTGTGACGATTCATTTGACAGGGAGTCCTCCTGGAGTCGGCTTCGTTCCCCATTTTCCCTGGGGCCGACTATGTCCTCTTCCTTGCTTATCCACTCTCAGATGCACTAGGAAGTGCTCAAGGTTGTTCTTGGACCTTGAAGGGACTTTCTCTCTATGGTGCAAAGCTTGCATGAAGCCACTGAGACATTTGTTTTTGCAACAAGTCTGACAGATTATTTGTTTAACTGAAAGTAGAGGAAAAAAAACCTCCTTTTTTTCTCCAAGTAACTCTAACTACAATTATAAATATTAGATAGTTATATTACAAATACTACTAATTCCTCTGCCTCTAATATCCTGCTGAGTATGAGGAAACATTTGTCTCTATGAGTTTTAGAGAAGTTTTGCTACATAAGACTGTGCCACAGTCCCGTGTTATTTGAGTAATCCACCTCTTGACCATGGCTGGAAGCGGCCACATCAAAGACAGACATAGAGACCCCGTGGCAGGCAGCTACGGGGTAACTTGCTGTGGCAAAGGATTTTTCCCCAACCCCATCAACTGAACTCTGAGAGTCCTGAGAGTTTATAACACTTCCAAAAACTCTTTAAAAATAAAACCCTTACAACTGTAACCCTCCCATACATAACAAGTCCTTTTGCTGAGCCCAGCTAAACTTTTGCCCTCTGTGATATCTTGTTCCACTGGATCATTGTCGGTTGTGTAAACATGTGTTTCTTTTCATCAGTGTTAAATGTGCAGCCTCTCAGCTCCCCTGCCCTTCTCCACGTCCTGGTATCTTGGGATGGGGTGAGTAGCCATGCCCAGATCACCTTTTTTTCTGCTGTTTTGCTTCCCACTCAATAGCCCTTTTGCTGAAATTCAGCTCCACGGCAGGAGAAAGGTTCGGCTGGTGTCAGGTTAGTTTGGGTGCCTGAGTCTCCTTGGCCAAGAGCACCCCGCTTTGCCCACGCTTCTGTGCATGCATGTGAAGAGATGCTGCAGCCTCTGCTGACTATGATCAGCTGTTATTTCCTTTTTATATGTGTCAGTGTGGAACATATTAAAATTTCTCAGTAGTGGTATGTTAGGAATCCCTCTGATGCCCCACCTCTAACTTAGCAGAACAATAAAAGCAAGGTTGTAGTAAGCCTTTGAGCAGCTGGCCGTCTATATATTCCTTCTTTTTTCACATAATCTAATTCAGACTATTATCCGGGTAGCAGTGGCACTACCACTTCCAGACACCATCAGTCCTTGTCCCATTTGCTGGAATTTTGTTGTGTGGCACAGAGATCCTTCCTACTACAGACAAGCATAAGCCTTTCTTCTGGTGTCAGGGTATCAGGCTGCTGGTGCCATGGAGACACCGGTCCTAGGAATTCCACCGCATTGCTATTTTTCAGCTTCTCTTTGTTATTTTTCTGTTTGCATCAATCATTGTTACGGCTTACGCTTGTCACATTTACGTGCATATTATTACTGAGCTGCGAACTGTGTCAGTCTGGCAGTGCGGAGGCAGCACAGGTTATGTTGCCCTTTAAGACATGTGAGTTGAGGATCTGAGTTAATGCCTCAGCTCTGGTTTGGCAAAGGTTAAGCATACCATGGCAGTGACAATCGCATTACTGTCATAGCAGCACGGCTCAAAGAGAGTGGGACCTAGGGGAACGCGGTTCCCCTTGTTAGAAGACATAAAATTGTTACCGTGAGCCAAATATTTAGGTTCCCTAATTATCAGAGGCTGAGGTATATGAATGGGGGGCTGAAACGTGCCTGCGTATAAAAGAAGAGAGGATTTTGCCCCTAGGGTCAGAAAAGAGGGAATATCCCCTTCAATCACATGCTATCTCCAGCATGCGTAGCACTCTCTGCTGGTCCCAGCGGCAGGGTTGTCTTTGCTTAGTACTAAAGAACAAGAAACCCATTCCTACTCCTGCGTCGACTGATAACTACAGTCCTTTGAGTTCTCTAGAAAACATGTAAAAGAGAGAGAACAAAAGCCACCCACCTGCCTGTAGCACACTCCAACAGGTAGAGGACACATGCCCGAATGCCCTAGACCTCTCAGCAACTTGTAATTTGGCCAAGAGTCGTTTTGCCTCCTGTTGGGTCATAAGACTAAAGTAGAGGCAATTACTGAAGCAAATCCTATAGCTAATGCTTGGCTGGGAATATTTGCACTTTAGCCAGCAGCCACCCTTGCTGCTTTGCCCCCTGAGAGGGATGGGCGGCCTTACTTAGACAGCTCGGCCCTGCGCCTGCTGCTTCACCGAGGAGTGATCCCATCCTGCACCCTCTGCATGAGCAAGGGGAAAACTGTATTTATCTCAATTCCTGTCTCAAACTCAAGACCATGACTACTCTGATATTCAGCGAGACACAAGAATTAAGAAAGAATCCAAGGCTGGCATCACCTCGCCATTAAATGGCTCTACTAGCTCATTAGAGAGAGATCCCATACATGCCCCTAATCAATCTATTTAAAGTTTCCTGGAAGCAGGAAAAGGAAAGAATAAAAATACAAGTGCTCTTTTGTCCACCAGTAGTTATTCTTTGCGAGTGTATTAAAAACCTTTTCTCCGTGTTGGCCTGTGCCTGTCTGCTGGCAGGGCGCCAGCTTGCAGTACCCACTATAGGGTTTGTTATTTCAACCGCCTAGCAGGAAGGCGCTGCTAGCTCCCCCTCTCCTAGCTACCTGAAGGGCTGGAAATATTCTTGGAAACTTCAAAAGGCGAGGGAAGCTCAGCCAGCTCAAGTGCTGTTCAGCTTAATTTGTTCCACCTCGTGCACGGGGTCCCCGCTGCGGGAACACTTATGGGGGCCTTACGTGAGCCGCCCCAGCAAAGCCTGGGAACCAGTCCCGTGCGTGCTCGTCCCATCTGTGCTGATGCCCCCAGGGCTGCTCGCAGCAGGGCGGTCTTCTATTATATGTGCTGCCATTACTACGTTGTTTCTTGCCCTTCCAATACCACGGTCTTCCTATTTTTTCAGTCTGCTTACGGTCGCAGGTGTTCATCGCCTGAAATATTGAAAGACATAGCAAAGCCTCACAGCAGAAAAGGGTGTGCAGGAGTTTCTCTCAGCTACCGTCAGCGTGCTTGACATTTCTGACTGCTCAGCGGTAGTGTCCATTTTCTCTTCTTGTTCTTTACGGGACAACGCTCCGCAGTTGCTGGCTGGCAGGCGGTAGGACAGAGCAGCCTCAGCAGGACCAGAAGATGTGCTTCCCTCCTGTGCACACCCAGACGAAAAGGCTTAAGTTCCTTTTTTTGAGCCTGTTTTCCTTTCTACTGCCGTTTCCCTTCCCCTCTCCTCTTGTCCATCAGCTGCTGCCAGCTCTGGCCAGGAGTGCACGTTGTCCGTGCACCCTCCTCGCAGGCGCCCACTGCCCTGTGACCTGCTGTGTGACGGGTGGATGGAGCTCCTGTACATGGGTGAGGACTTTCCCCGTGGTGTCAAAGGGGACAAGCTTCAGCACAGCTGGATGTCAGCAGGGCAAACGCTCATTTGGCACAGCGAGGCCTCGGGGAAGCATTTCACTTATTTAGACCTGTAAGGATCTCACTCAAAATACTTAGTTTGGTATTCACCCTGTCTCGGGAGGGGAAGAAACCTGTTCAAATGCTGGACGGAGGCATTTCACAAACAACTGGAGGTCCCCATGTTCACCTGCTGCTTCCCGGCTGCCACATGGCCGCTCGGTGACTTTGTCAGGTGTTTTGAAAGGCGACTGCAGAGTGGAGCAAGGATTTTGAGAGCATATATAGGAGGCCTGCCACTTCACTGCTGGAACAGAAATGGCCACAGTAAAATAACTAGGTGAGAAGATGATTACATTTATTTACAGAGCTAAAACATACACTGGAGCTGACAAAACCTCTGAGCTGATTCAACAGAAAGCAGGATCAGGCACAGCATCTTAGGTCATCTCTCCGACTAGGTAAACTGTTCTCCTAAATTGCTCAGACGGGCACTTGTACAATTTTGTCCCGCAGCACACAGTGCTTCCCAAGGGGTTCCCGGGCATGGTGCAGGCAGTTGCGTGGGCTGGAAGCCATCTGAGTGCTGTGGAGGCTGGAGGAGGTCTGGGAACAGACCACACCACGCCATGTGGCTGCAGGGCTGGAGAGCCGCTCCAGGGGGGCTTAATGTCCCAGCAGAGATGTGGCCTTAGAGCAAGACTCGAGCTGTGGACACGCAGAACAATGCCTGGCTTCGGGAGAGGGGTACCCCTTCACAAGGGTAGCCCTGGCAGAAGGGCAGTCCAGCGGCTGTCATCTGGGAGCTGTGGGGCTGCTCTGTACACGGGGGGCCCCCAGCCAGCCACCCAGCTGAGGCCTTGGCAACTCGTTGCAGGAGCAGAAACAATGGTTCCCTGAGTTCCCTGAAAGCACAGATCCGTTATTCAGAAATCCCAGTGACGGGTCACCGTGGGCCATGCTAGCACTGTGGCCAGGTAGTAGCAGCAGGGACACAGCAGGGCTACCCCATGCCTGGGGCTGGGGGACTGGAGGTCATCTCCAGCGCAGATCGCTCCTCCTTGCCTTCCCATCCTCAGCCTCCTTCATGGCCCTTCTCACGGCAGCGGGGAGTTCAGCCCTGCAGAACAAACCCCGGTGTAACCTGATGGTGTAGTTTGCCCAACACCATCATTTCCACTCCAGACCAGATCTGGGAGCGCAAAACCCCCAAATCCTCATCTTTCTGGCATAAACTTTTCCAGGTTAGATAAAGTTCTTGAGAAATCCGGTTTGGTCTCATAAAGTTCTTTGCGGCTTTATTGTCAGAACAGCAGCGCCAAACTACACACACACACACACACATATATATATATACACATATATGGTTAGTGACAATTTTTAAGGCTGGAATTTGGAGAAACTGAGTAGTCTTGTAACTCTTGTGTTTACATAACAAATTCAGAATGAGGGAACCACATGGTAGGATCCAAGTAATTGTGTTTACTAAATATGCACAGCATGCAAGGCCAGGCTTAGTTATATATACACACTGCTGCTCCAACGGGATTTTGGCAGCCTCCGAAACATAAAAGGCATTGAGTGACTTGAATTGTACCCTCATCGTCAAGCAGGAGTCTCAAACATGGAAAATGGACAGCAAACAAAGGCCAAGCTGAACATACGTGCATGCCTAACTCAGGGGGCTCAGGAGCGGGGAACAGCTAAGTAGAAGTACAACATAAATGAGCTTTTCCATTGCTCCCTTCCTACCTTCCAGGGTAAAAGCGGTGCAGATCCAATAGACCTTTGGAGAATTGCTCAGCTCTATTTTTTTCCAAGATACATAGCAAAAAGGGAATTTCTGTTTACGTTCTCACAAAGTGACTGGCTAAATAATTCCAGATGATGGAATTTTCTTCTGTCCTTAAAGCAAAACAAAATCTTAACCTTCACCACTCTTTAAATGGTATTAAGACTATGATAAGAAATCTTTATTTCAGCATTCAAAAAGCAGCAAATAACAACATAAAGTTGGAAAAATAAACCTAACTCTGCCCCTATGTCATGTACAATACAATCTTGGATTGTATGTTCATATGGTCTTTCTTTGGGATGTCTTCTATTTTTCCCCTGCAGTTTTTAGGTAACACAGCTGTAGCAGTTTTAGGTAACAGCTGTAACAGCTTTTAAGATGTTATGTCTCTATAAATTCCTGAAAACTAGTTAGACGGAAAGGACACTATAAGCCTGTAACTAACAACATGTAATGCCCATATCAGTGAATTCTGAAAAAATGGGAAGTCATGATATTCACCCACTGTTAGGCCAAATGTTTTTGTAGCCAGTTTTCAGCCTGAGAATATGAAGTCACCTTTGCATCTTTTTCTTTACAGGATGCTGTAAAGAGGAAGCATTTTAGCTTCCTTTTTTTTAGCTTCGCAGATGAGCTGTTTACCACAGTTTTTCACATGAAAAGAAACTGAGGAAAAACCAGCTTAAATAAAATAAAAAAATTCTCTATGAAATTGTTGATTTTGATAAAAAAGACGTATTTTCCAAATGAAACAAAATGTCATTGTAAGTACAGCTATAATGATTAATGATTACAGGTGTACTTGCTTCTGGTTTCGGACAGAAGGACAGACTGGAAGCTACATACGTCACTCCTGATATCATGTACTGTCTAGAATTTTCTAATTTCAGACAGCTTTTCAAAAGGAATACAACCATTTTTTATTTTTTTTTTAAAAAGAAAGAATACTAATTTAAAGTGAAATGCCATTGCACAATATCAGCTGGAAATGGAAAATGTCACATCAACATAATTCATCATGGTGATGCACCTGAGTGAAAATATTCAGTCATTTTTTACACAACCAGAAATCTACACACTAACTTCTGTATGTTTAAATGTCCCTGTAAGATTTTTTTCCATATATCTCAATTATATATATTTTTATATATATCAATTTTATTTTATATATATATATATATGCTGGTCAAACTGAAGGGCAAGAAGGAAATGCACAGGCAGTGGAAGCAGGGACAGGTATCCTGAGAAGAGTATAGGGACACTGCCCAGTTGTATAGGGATGGGGTCAGGAAGGCCAAGGCGCAGCTGGAGCTGAACTTGGCCAGGGACACAAAGAATACGAAGAAGGGCTTCTACAGGTATGTCAGCCAGAAAGGGAAGGTCAAAGAAAGCGTACCGCTTCTGATGAGCAAGACTGGTGAACTGGTAACAACAGATGAGGAGAAGGCTGAGGTACTCAACATTTTTGCCTCATTTCTCACTGGCAGCCTCTCTCCCCACACCTCTCGAGTGGATGGACCTCAAGGGAGGGACTAGGGGAGCAAAGTCTCTCTCACTGTAAGAGAAGATCAGGTTCATGACCACCTGAGGAACCTGAATATGCAGAAGTCTATGGGACCTGACGAGGTGCATCCCGAAGTCCTGGGGGAAGTGGCTGATGCAGTTTCCAACACACTCTCCATGATATTTGAAACGTCACGGCAAAAGACATGAGCTGGCAATGTGCGCTTGCAGCCCAGAAAGCCAACTCTATTCTGGGCTGCGTCAAAAGAAGCATGACCAGCAGGTCGAGGGAGGTGGTTCCACCCCTCTGCTCTGCTCTCTTGAGACCCCACCTGGAGTACTGCATCAGCTCTGGGGCCCCAACATAGGAAGGACATGGACCTGTTGGAGCGAGTCCAGAAGAGGGCCACGAAAATGATCAGAGGGCTGGAGCACCTCTGCTCTGAGGACAGGCTGCGAGAGATGAGGTTGTTCAGCCTGGAGAAGAGAAGGCTCCAGGGAGACCTTATAGCAGCCTTCCAGTACTTAAAAGGGGGCCTACAGGAAAGACAGGGACAAACTTTTTAGCAGGGCCTGTTGCGGCAGGACAAGAGGTTATGGTTTTAAACTAAAAGAAGGTAGATTTATACTAGATATAAGGAAGAAATTGTTTACAATAAGGGTGGTGAAACACTGGAACAAGTTGCCCAGAGAGGTGGTAGATGCCTTATCCCTGGAAATGTTCAAGGTCAGGTTGGACATGGCTCTGAGCAACCTGATCTAGTTGAAGATGTCCCTGCTCATTGCAAGGGGGAGGGACTAGATGACCTTTAAAGGTCCCTTCCAACCCAAACTATTCTATGATTCTATGATTCTATGATTCTATGATTCTATGATCCTATGATTATATATATAGTATATGTACTTGAAAAACATACATGTATACTTCACATAGGTATGTCAGGAGATACTGGCATGTGCAAATAGCCCAGTGTTGTCTGCAGTCCTGCTTCCAATGCCTACACACTTGTTTTACCAGTATGACTATTAACAACTGTACACAGTTTTTTCTCAAAAGGTGGGTCACATTTACATCCATGCTGTCTCTTTTTACTAACAAATATGTGATAACAGTATTTTTTTCTTCTTTCAAAGTTTTGTTACCAAAGCCTGCTATATTTCTTTGCCAGGGAAGTATCAGGACAATTTTAAAAGATTGAGAAAGTGTTAATATGTTTTGTATTGTGCTGCGCTTATCCTTAAGAAGGTACAGACGCTTCCTTTTCTCACATTTTTCCCTGCTTCTTTCCAGCTTTCTCAGAGTGTTTTCATGAGGCAGACTCTATGTCATCCAATTATTTCCTGAAGAAAACTAGAGAGATAAGCCTTTGAAAACCGAGCCAGGACTCCAGATTTCTCTCACTGTATTAAATCAGACTGATCAAAACCATAGAAAGATATAGAAGCACAAAATTAACAGTGGGACAGAGAGAGTGGGAAATGGGGATCCCTGGACATAATATTACATATGAGACCGTCCAATATCAAGTAAATTTATTTGGACAGAGAGGGAATTACTGGGTGTGTAATACTGATTAACTATGTTGGAGAGAGACCTTGCCAAGCAGCGTGTTTTGGTCAGCCTCTTTATAAAGAATAGGAATGTAGGTAAAAGGTTAAATATTAAAAAAAAAAAAAAAAGTTCATCACTCCTCCTGTTAGCTAATCCTTGGGCATCATCTGCATGAACCAGAGTAGTACAGTCCACTTCTGGGAAGGATTCTGTCCCAGCTCCCGTGACGGAGAGATTTCTCTCTTGCCCTGCTAAAATCTTTGGAGGGATATTTATTAATATGAATGAGACTGTGCATAAACGTACCTGAGATCTTAAGTGTTTAGAGTTGTTTAAGTTCCCTATACTGCAAAGACATAGTATTTTTTTAATGCCCTATCCACTGAAAAACGTTTGCTTGAGGAAAATACATCAGGTCATAGCTCAGACTCTGGGGAAAAAATATATTGTCTATTAAATCTACAGTCACGCCATTTTTCCTTTCCTACATAGGCACATGGGGAAACCCAAAAAAGGCTTTTAAAAATGTCTAATACACAGAGCATCCCTAATTACATTTCTTCCCAGCATGAGACTTTGTATGTCACTTCAACCCATCAAGTCCCGACTCCCAGCTCGGATGAACTCTGGAAGTGTTTCTCACTGCTATGCACTCCTCTCACAAAAGCGTTTGAGCAAGCTATAAAGCAATACACAAATCATCAAGCACTCTGGTGGGGAGGCCTCGTAATTTCAGGCTGTTCAGGAGATGAATATCAGTTGGTTTAGAGTATCGCCAGCAAACCAGAAAAGCGCTTTGAAAGAGGTTTGTATAAGGCAATAAAGGCACACATCAGCTCTTTAAATAGGCAAGAGGCTCTGGGGGAGCATTTCTGCATGACCAGGGAACTGTTTCATCATGTTTCTTCAGAAAGTCCTTGCACTTTTAACTTTACTTATGGCTATCCTGTGCTTCATCAGGTTATATTTAGATGGATAATTCACAGGTCTTTCAAGCTATAGTTGTTTGTGGTAAAAGTGAAATTAAATCATCCATTTGGGACTAAGGGCGTTGTGAGAAGCATCAAGGGTCTGTGATGAAGCAGCTCAGGGAGATGCCCTCCTTTCCCTGCCGGCACAGAACTCCAGACAGCATTTTGGGGGCTGTCCTGCACCTGTTTTCTGGGACATGTCCTGGTCTTATGCACCAGAAATCCAGATGCCTGCGTGGATATCCATACGATTCGACCTGCACATATTTTTTTTTTCCCAATTGATAGCTGGAATGTACTTGGAAATTATGGAAAATAATGTATTTTTCAGATGCTGCTCTTTAATTATCGGGGAAGAGACTGACATGGAGGAAGTGCAGCCTGACGAGTAAGCAAGTAAAGCATGCCCACCTGTGTGCGTGTGAGTTTGGTACTCAGGAGGGCAAGGCAGCCAGAGATCTAGGTGCAGGTCCCCATGCAGTGCAGGTCGGTGCTCAGCAAGCTTCCTGGAGGACCGCTTTGCTCATGCCTGGGCTCGGACCCTCAGCATCCCTCCACCCTGCGGGTCCTGCAGCACAGGGGCTGCAGGAGACTGACAGGCAGCCCCTAGAGCCAGGGGTCAGCCTGTCTCCAGCCTTTCCATGTGCTGCCTAGGCCAGAAATTCCCATCTGTAATGCAGGAGGCAGCCTAGCTTTGCTCCCCTTTGGCATTTTGAGTGGATATACAGTCCTTTCAATTTGCAGAAATCTCTGATGTGTTTGTTACTAATCACCAGTTTTGAGGGGAACCCATTAGAGACATCACCAAGTGAAAAAGATCGGCATTGCGTCACTTGCGATGCTAAAGGTCAAAAGGTTCTCCTCAGTAAAATGACAGAGCTTAAAGTAACAAGGCCTTGACATCTCCTTCCAAATGCCGGATATTTTACCTACTGTGGGAATGATGCCCACTCAGAGCGTATATTTTGGGTAGCAAAAATCCTGTGTGCCTTAATATTATTTATGTCTGTTTTTCTCCAGAGCTCTTTTTGGTCAGGATTGTGATTTATGTTGTTTTTACTCCAGCTATGCAAGAGATTCTTTGACGGATTACAATCTCAGCAAACTCCAATTCGAGAAGAATGACAGCTAAGAGACTTAAACCAGACTTTTCACCATCCTGGAAAGGAACTGTCTGCCAGTATTTGGAGTTTTTTTAATACTCTACCTCCCTCTGCTGTTATCAGCGAGTAGTTCCTCGACAATGGGAAATCATGTACTTGCGGCTTCGATTTCTGTGCTCTCACTCCTGGTGATAATGGGAGACACGGACAGTAAAACAGACAGTTCCTTCATGATCGACTCTGATCCCAGCCGCTGTATGAGGCATCACTACGTTGACTCCATCAGCCATCCCCTTTACAAGTGTAGCTCGAAGGTAAGGACTTCCCTCACCCCTTCACAGCAGGGTGCTGCCTCAGCAGAGTTATTAAAATGAGCCATTTTGGGTGATCTTCTCTGCACAAATTCCTTACTGCCAAAATCCAGCTGCAGAGACATACAGATGTAGAGACATCTGAGCGTGTGCATCAGAAGTGGGGCCGGAGAGAAAGGCACTTGACTCTGTTTTCACCTTCTCCAAAGGAGAAACACACCACGATGTTAAAGATAACATGCAGTAAATGATAAGATTCAAAGGAAGATGTGGGGGTCCCAGCCACCAGTGCCAAGGAAATGGACTAGTTTGAAAGTTTAGATCATCCCAGTCACTCCCTCCTTCAAGTGAGTCTTTAATGTGAAGCATGTAAACTTATAACTTTCAAGTTGAAGTACTGAGATAAACAATCAAGCTGTAAAATGGTAATGAAAAAAGAATGTGAACAACAATGCTAATTTTTTTCCCAAATTTAGTTTCAAGGCCTTTGTTTTCATGCACAATGACAATTGGATGTTTACTGTAGGGCTGAGAAGTAAAAGGAAATACAATATTGCCTTTCATTTGAGATTTCAAGCCTGAAAAATTTTGTGTCAAAATGGTTTAGCAGCCTGTGTATGTAGCCTACAGTCATTTATTTCATTGCGTGGAGAAAAAGAATGGGGAGAAACAATGGGAAAATCCTTGCTGGTCCCTTTCGTCTTGTCCTAATTCGTTCCGGCTGAGTTAACCTAATGCATGTACAGTCTCTGCCTGGACCATCCCACTGTCCTGCAGAAAGTGGCTTTGCCTTATGCACGCAGATCCCTGGATTAAGGAAAGGCAACAACTGCCAGTGCCAACGCTTTTGCCAGCCTTGTGCTGGGTAAGAGAGCGAGGGGAGGCAGGTGGGAGATCAGAGGCTTTTGCCCTACTGCTCTTGAGTTCAAACAGCAAAATCGTGCATTACTTGTGATTCAGGAGAGATCTTTTGTTTTGCTCTTAGCCTAGACTAGACCTTCTCACCGTCTGGGAAACATCCAGCTTTAACATATAGAACTGCAGAGATGCATCTCTTTGTGCAATATTGTTTTTATTGCAGTTGACCAGCGCGAAGTAAAGGTGAAAAGTGTGGGTGGTTTTTATGTCCTGGCTGGGGGCTGCTACCAGCCCTCCCCTCCCCAGCAATATTACACCTGAGAAGCCATAGCTACTGTCATGGTTTGGTGCAGGAGGGTGATGCTCCACTCAGCTGGCTCTCGCTCTCCGCTCCCTGCACTGCCAGAGAACAAGAAGAGCTGTGGTATGTAACATAGGCAAGATGGTAGGTCGCCCCCAGAGACCCTTCAATCTCCAGCTTTGGGTAGGATCTCCCTATGCCCCTCTACACACAGAAGAGCAAATGAGTAACTAGTTGTGACTTCACCAGGGCGGTGAGAAACGCAGGGTATGACTGCCCTGGGCACGCTGCTGCAGACAAAAGAGGATAAACACAGCAGGTCCCAGACCAGCCCCTCAGGCAATTCAGTCCTGGAGGATGAAGGATGGGGTTTCTCCGGCCCTGGACCAAAGGGTTGCCATGTCCTGGTCTGTCCTTTCCTGCGGGCCATCATCTACGCGCCACTGTTCCCCAGCTGCAGAGGGTTCCCACAGCAGGTCTTTGCCTCTGCTTGGCTCCGCATCACTGCCGGCTCTCCAGCGGCCACTGCCACGGCCAAACCCAGCTGTCCCTCGGCCAGCCTTGCAGCTCCACATGATCCTGCCTGTCCTGCAGCCAGCCTCATCTCTGGCCATGCTTTTCTTCTGTGCCCAGGGCATTGCTTCCTACACAGAGGGAAGACGAAGGAAGGAAGGAAGGAAGGAAGGAAGGAAGGAAGGAAGGAAGGAAGGAAGGAAGGAAGGAAGGAAGGAAGGAAGGAAGGAAGGAAGGAAGGAAGGAAAGAGGGAAACCCACCAACTACTCAACTTTTTAGCATCCCTTATGACAGAGAAAAACAATCAGGCTTTTAGGAGTGGGACTGATGGAAATGGGAACACAGAATGCATTGTAATGAAAACCATATTATTATAAAACTGAGCTTTGAGAAAAAAGCTGTTGACATAAATATTTGTAACTCTGACTGCAAAAATGTCAGTGACTTTTACAAAATCAAGCCTCTAATCAAAATCATGTTAGAAAATATTATCACATCTCTTGGCTTCCCAAATTCCACAATGGTTTCAAGAAGAGTTTTTTAACAATGCTGCAAGTTGTATGGACTTTCACATGAAGTGGAAAATTAAAATAGTTTCCATACAAAGCAAAATAATCTTGACATTTCCTAGAAAACTTCTCTCTGTTTGTTAAATCAAGCGTTTTTTTTCTTTTAAGGTCTCAGGGATCTGAATCATCCTGCTAAACATATGGCTTCTGTTCTGGATCTAGCATATAAACACAGACCAATATTAGACTTGCTAATGAAAATTAGATGTAATGTCTGTTCCTATATATATTGTGATAAAATATAAACAGGTCAAAAAAAGGAAGGTTCTGCTGGAGTAGTGTTGCATTTAATGAAACCACTTACTGCTGTGACTATAGGCCTGACACCGGATGCACGAGCAGCCTGTCTGCTGTAGGTCTGGCCACATTCAAAAGAAGCAGTCAGGTACACGAATAGTAGGGTTTATTTTTATGCAACATATACAGATTCTTTAAGATTGCCAGTGATAAATGCACTAAACTGTAGAATAACTATATAGCTTTAAAGATATGATTGCAATCACAAGCTTAATTTCCCAGGTGAGCATTTGGCATGGCCGAGGTTGCAAATCTTACCAAAAGGCATCCCTTCTGGTGCAGGGAAAAGAGGACAAACCCATCAATTTGTCCTTATGATTTGGCATCAAATTCTCATCCCTCAATTATGCACACAATCGGGGTAATATTTATATTCTTATTGTACAAAGTGAGTGGGTGGGACTGTGGTCAAGCCATCATTCCTTGTGGTTGTGCCGTTAGCTGTTGCACAAAACACTTCTCATGGAAAGCAGAAGAACGGGACCGCATGGCCTCCACCTCGCTTCTTGTTCCTTCTCAGTGCTATGGCAACACAAACCACTGGATCTTCACCCAGTTTCTGTGTCTGCTCTGGACACCAGGTGCTTATAGCTTTGCTACTATTTTGTGCTTCCAACAAGTAGCTGTGGGAATTGTGGTACCTCTTGTTTCCACTGAGTTTCATTGTGAAGCTTGGACTGACAATTGATGTCAAGCAGAGACTTTGCCCTTTTTTGGCGTGATATATTGGTTCCACTAATCCATCCTTTCTCACTCCGTATGTTTTCCCTTTTAGTGCAGCATAGAATTACAGAAGTTAAAAACAGCTTCAGAAATTGCAAGACATATTACATTTCCTGTCCGTCTTGGTTAAAAAAGGATTATGTCCACCCTGCTTCTCTGTGGAGGCTGCCAATTGTACCCACATGGGAAGTAGTTTTGTTACATTTGGAAACATCCACTCAATATAATTTAATCATTAAAAGCCCTCCTGCTTGTGACCTCAGGCAGATGTTGAAAACAGGTTTCGAAAGCCTTTGGAAACATACTCCATTATAGTAACAGATTGTATAACAGAGACACAAAGGAGGGATGGACGAAGGTCATTTGTTCCTGAAAAACAGTATTTTGCTTTGACTTCAAGGAAGCGTTTGTATCAGCTCATGAGGTATTGCCTTTCCTGACCATACTGGATTCTGCCTGACCTCTGTCACGGAGACCCACTGCTCTTCCATGTGCTGGATCACCTCGCTGCTGCAATCAGAGCCTCCTAAATTACAGTACTGGCTGTCACAAGTGCTTCCTCCAGATGTGCCAAAAGCTTGCTACCACCGACAGCCTCACACTGAAGAATCCAGCCCAGAGAAACATGGACCAGATGAAGAAAGATTTAGCAAATGTTTGAAGACATTTGCTCGTGAGGTAGCTCAGGAGCTTTTCAGCAATGCCTGCTCACAGCCAGGCCATGGATACTGTGTGAAAGTCTGTTCTGATGAATCTCAGCCCATCTGCTTTCAGGGCTCAGCTTGTTGCTGAAGAGAACTACAAACACTGTTAATATCAAACCAGTTCACGACTTTTGAATTTCCAGAATACAGCTCAAATAAGCAGAGTCAAATATTGCCTCAGATTCAGGTTGCTCTCTTTTGTGGCCATCCAAATACCTATGAGACTGCTGGCTTCAAGTAAGAAAACCTGGTTTCCCCCAGTTGCTCATACACGTGAGACATCCTCTGGTTCCTATGTTGTAGAGCGCTGTGCTTCCAGATCCAGCATCGCAAGGTGACAGGCACAGGCTCACATGTGCGGGGGATGAGGGGAGACAAGAGGCATGCATATCAGGTTATAAAATACCCACACGTTTTTACTATATATACCCCCACTGTATTACTGTGCTATGCCATCATAGCATTGCTAATTATTTAGGCGATAATCTCTATTGCCCTATATTATACAATGCAATAAGCAGCTGGTGCGATTGATTAAATGGCAAAGCAAAGCTTTTAAAGTACATGCTATTTCCAGCTCATTTGCACACCTGCCAAAATCCACTGGTGCTCTTCTGGATTTATGAGGAGGAGGAGGAGCTTAAACTTTGCTGAGGACTTCAGGCTAGTCCAGAACTTTAGAAAGCTATCAAAATGGGAAATATCAAAATTTTTTATCCTGCAAGCTTGACTTGATATCCATGGTGCAGTGCCATTTGTAAAAAATTACACTGTAATGCAAAACTAGAGCATAAACCCAACGCTCTCTGTAATTTTACATGATATAAATACTGACTGTACTCTTATGAAAAACTAAGTAGCCAGCAAAATTGGAGATTAAAATTAGTGTCTCCACAGAATAAAACATGTTTTTAAAGACAAGGCTTGCTAAACAATTACAAATGCAGTTGCACTTTGAAGAAATACTGGATGTTTTTGCTTTTGGGGACTTCCTGTTCATAAGAAATGTAGTCAGACACAGATATTGCCACATCAGATAATTCTGCTCTATAATTACACTGTTGCAACTCTTAATCTTTAATTCTGTTCTTCTGGGGTTGGTTTGGTTTTTTCCTGGCATTTCTGAAAGTACCTGCAGATGCAGGAGCAGACGCGTGCCATAAAATGTCCTTAGGGTAACAGTGCCAGAGCGACTACCCATTCCAGCTCCAGAAGCATCAACCATTAGAAGTCACCTCCATTACACAGCAATGTGCGCTGTCACGTTTGGGCTGAAATCACAGAAACATAAAAATGTTGATTGGAAGGGACTCTGGAGATGCTCTGAACCTCCCAAAAAACAACTTGTGGCCATTGCATGTTCCCTGTTGCCACTCCTGAGGAGTGTTTCACTCCATGGTCTTCGCAACTCCCCTTCCAGCAGTTGCCAGCTGCCGTCAGATTGCTCCTCACCCTCCTCTTCAGCAGAACACATGGGAGTAGCCTGTGACAGAGCATGATCACAGTCCAGTGAACTGGTCAAAGTGGGGAACCTAATGAGCTGTCAAGATGGCGGGAAGGAAACTAACTTTTTAAAATGTCCCAATCTGCTCTCTTTCCTTTGCAATACAGGCAAGATTAAATACCTGTGTAGCTCTTCACCAGCCACATGCCTGTCACTATGGGAAGTGAGTTTTGTTTACCAGGGGACACAAGTGGATCTTTATCTGTCAGTAACAGGGAGCTAGCACTGTAATAATTGTCCCTTTCCCTGTTCTCATATACACTAAAGACACTGGTATTAAGGAGCTTGACACAGGTGATACGTCTAAAGCTGGGGTGTAGCTCAACAGTACACTGAAATTTTCTTCCCACTGTATTACTACTAACAGCTGAAGTGAATTTGCTTATGAATAGGCACCCATAAATTTATGCTACAAATCATGAAGGATGGTAAATTTATTGGAGAACCACAAGAACCCATCTTTTAATTAAACCAAGAAACAAGATATTACCAACCCCAGATCATCAGCTTGTGAAGATATCTTCCTTTTGATCTGTCTGCGTTGACTGAAGTGTACTTGTCAATATATTAATACATTTCCAAGCAAATCATTTAGCATGCAAGTACTCTTGGAAGAGGCATTTTTAAGCACTGCACAAAGCATGTTCTTTATGGATGATCTGTGCCTTTCCCATGGACACAGGCAGTGCTGGTATTTACTACTTTATACCAGGAATATTCTCTCTGTCTTTCCCTCTCATCCTTCCTCATGACTGTGATTAAAGAGAAAATTAAACATTTGACATACCTGCTTGCAAGACTTGGAGATTTGCAGTCAATTGATCATGTGTAGTGAAAGAAGTTCAGAAGTGTTTAATGTTGTAAAATATTTGCTGTCACATTTGTAGTTATCCTTTTACATTGTCTGAAAAAACCCCATGAGATATGTGAAGCATGGTTAAAATGTAATTTTCTTCCTTGGTTAGAGGATAGACTTATGACTGTTTTTCTGTCTACTTTCTCACCTCTGTCGCATTTTGACCTTGTTCGGATGATACAATAAGTTGATTTTGAAGTTTGTGTTGGTTAATGAGAATTAGATGATCTGGACTTAAATAATATTTCATTCCCCATGAATGTATAAGAGTTTGTTTAAACTTGTCCAACACTTATCCTTTATCAAGGTGATAACAGTTGTTTCTATCCACATGATTTCCTGAGCTAGAGAAGATCCCTTCCATGTTTTATGTAGAACTTAGGAGACTCTATGCCTCTCCTCTGCTCAACGAGGGGTTGTTGGGAAGGGGTGTAAGTGACTCCCCATGGGCTTTCCTTCCTTAGCTCCTCCTGTTATGCAAGTTACCTTACTCTGGTCACAACTCGGTGAACTCAGGAGAAGAATCATGGAGCCTGCACTGCTTTTGGAATATCTCACTAGTGAAGTCTCATTTTTGGCAAGGAGTTAAACTTGTTAACATTTTCACTGCCTTACATTATGCAGTGCATTTTATACAGATAGAACTGATGCAAATATATATATATATTCATACATACAATTGAAAATACATATTCAAGGTGATCTTTGTAAAAGGAGGGAGCTAGAAACTTACTTGAGTAGCAATAAACCGACCATCTTATTTATATTTCTATTTTATATGCTTATATATCTAAGCATTTGAGACATTCACTGGCCCCACGGACCAGTTTTGCTAATCACTAGTATATACACTCAAAACATCAGAAAATATCCAACTGAAGTATCAGTCTTGATGATGATTTAAGGGCTTGGCTGCCACAAATCTGGGGTCAGCAAGTCACAGTTGCAGTCATCGTGCCTGGAAGGCAGGGCTGGCTGTGATCATTTGGAGCCCTGAAGCGAGCTTTCAGAAAACCAGGCCCTGTAGTTCTTAACGGTGTCAGTGCCTGGGACTCTGGGAGGAGACCGTCTTTTCCTCCTGCCCATGTTACCTCCTCCACTCTCTCAGACAGAGCTTGGGGGCAGTGCACTGTGTGGGGCTTGGTGCCCTCGCCGAGGTGGGGAGATGCACTAAGTGAAGAAAGACCACCCAGACTGGAGGGAGGCACCCATCGGCCGTTGTTAGCTGCGCGCTGGCAGCCACAGGGGCACGTCTCCTAACCCGTCTCTTTTCCTTCGCAGATGGTGCTGCTGGCTCGCTGCGAAGGGCGCTGCAGCCAGACGTCACGCTCGGAGCCCATGGTTTCTTTCAGCACTGTCCTGAAGCAGCCTTTCCGCTCCACCTGCCACTGCTGCCGGCCCCAGACCTCCAAGCTGAAGGCCATGCGGTTGCGATGCTCGGGGGGCATGCGGCTCACTGCCACCTACCGCTACATCCTCTCCTGCCACTGCGAGGAGTGCAACTCCTAGGGATGTACCTGCCACATCAGTGGGAGGACCGGGATGCTGCTACCAGGGAAGGCTCCCAAGAGTTCATTGGAAGTGACGCTGATGCTCCCAGCATACGAATGCAACGAGGACAGGACTAACCAGGCTGGACTGGATCTGAGAGCTGAAGTGTAAAACATCCTGGGGCCCTGGATGGTGCCGGTACCGAAGCGTGGGCTGTGACAAAGGCAAAAACAGGAAGACTTGTTTTTAAGAAGCCTTTCTTTTTTCTGAAAGGATATTTTTGTGAGCTTCTTCTTTTTCAGGCTCAGCTCTCACTACAGAGAGTTGCTTTTACTTTAGGCCGAGGGCAGCAGGGGAAAAGAGAGGAAGGTCGGCTGGATGACAGCACCGCGCTCTGGGAGTTGGCATTCGGACAGCAGATGGGCATCAGTTCCCACAAATGACCTCTTAACCTATCAATTTATTCTCAGCCTCCTAGTTATATTGGCCTTCAAAACAAACTGTGTTGTTGGCAAGGGTTATCTGTTACTGATCTAGCAGCCAAGCGCTGGATAACTTTAACTGTGGTTTAGCAGAAATTGCAAATAAATCATTGAAAAGTGAACAGGATATGAAACGTAGAGCTGGGACTACCCAGCCGTAGTCAGCTGAAGTGATTATTTGCAGCATGCAGCATCACAGCTCAGTGGCTGAGCAACTCCTGAGAAGTGAAAGGTCACGAGACTCATTATTCCCCTCTAAAAGCCTGGAAATGTGAAACATCGCATCTGTCACAAAAGCCGTTATTCAAACACTAAAAACTAATCAAAGATTAAAATGACATGTACTAAATAGAGTCTTTTCTTAACTTGGGTAGATGCGTTGATGTACAGAGCCAGAGCCACCAGAATAATGACCAAACCTAGGACTTATTTTTATCTATGGCTCTGAGGCCATTGAGTGAGTACCATTTTGCCTTTTAAAGACAGGCAATCCCAGACACAGGGGAATCACACTGACGTGCCCATAGGAAGTTTAAGGCAGAGTCTGAGTTGCGGCATTATTCACTGGACCACAAAGTCTGTGTTTCAATTTACCTAACGATCTGCTGCCTGGGCCTCCAGTTGTCTCACCATGCAGCTTGGCAGCTGCTTGTGGAATTGCACGGCTCTTGCCTGGGCCCATGTGCCCATGCATCCTCTGTGTGCGCACAAGGATGCAGGAGGCTGTGGCAGGGTTAGCATGAGCCCAGACACCTCACCCATATTTCAAGCTGTCCCACAGCCAGGGCATCAGAGCTGCCGGGTCCTGCAGAGCAGGGGTAGTCAGCGCTTCTCTGTAAGAAGCAGTGAGGCCATTCACTGCTTTGCCCTGTAGGACCATTGCAGAAAGAAGTGCCCCGAGGAGCTGAATGAATTACAGTCATTGATAGTGTGAAAGGATTTCAAAATAACAAAGGATCCAGAGTTTCAGAATGGTATTTGTAAAGAAACTCTGTCCCTCCTCCATTAACATGAGGTTTTAGGAAGGTTCAGTCATAGTCTCTTGTGACTGCAAGGAAACAACAACGTATTACAGTTCTCATCTCCTTCAACGGCAGTATATCCAGTCAGTCAGCAATACGTCTGTGATGTTCACATAAACCTGGGTAAGACATTTTTGATAGAAGTCATGAAGGCGTCAGGAGCATCTTTACTGTGCAAGGATTCAGAGTCAGTGCAGTTTCTACCCCTTGCTGTCATCTGCATGCGTAGTCCCACAGTTATTCTCTGGGACAGGCTGGGGCAGCTCCCCTGTACAGCAATGTCTGATGGGGCCCCATGGTGCAGGGGAGAAGTCATAGAATCATAGAATCATAGAATTATTTTCGTTGGAAGAGACCTTTAAGATCATCAAGTCCAACCGTTAATCTAGTACTGCCAAGTTACCACTAAGTCCTATCCAAGTCCAGTGTTTGGTACATCTGTTCAGCGCCCTCCAGTCTGTCTGCAGCAAATGCCATAGGCAGCAGCTCAGGGACATGCACTGATGTTACAGGGGGTCCCCAAGTTCTGTCGGGGAGGGCAGTCATCCTGTGATCCACACAGGAGTTACTGTGGCTGCTCGGGCAAGGCCAGATTCCTTTGCCACTGCCTCCTCATGGTGAGTATGTATGGGATGTGAAGGCAGGCAGGTGACAGACACTGGCCTTGCAAGCCAAATCCTGGACCTGGATGGCTGTCAGTCAGAAGTGGAAAACAACAGGGGACAAGTACACCCACAGACACTGGCTAAAGAGGTTTGTGGTACACGGGAAGGACTGCCTCTGTCTTCCAGAGAAGACTTGGAGATAGCCAGTTTTCAACAACACAGAGCTGTGGGCAAACAAAAGGGTGAATCAAACCGTTAGAAGCTGACGGGCTCAGATTAAAATGTCAAAACTGGGAGTGATGAGCCCCAGTGAGCTCATTAGACACCACTCATTGTTTCAGTGCTGTCAGTCATTCTTTGCACATCTGATGCATGGTCTGAACATCAAAGGGCGAGCAATGGGAGCACGGGCCAGGCATTATCACCAGGCTACTTTATATGAAAGATCATATGTGTGTCCCTTTTCCAATGTCTTTCAACCTTCAGCATCTAAAAATCCCATTATCCAAAAAAGCACCACCCCCTACTGTTAATTATTTATAGAAAATTCCAGTCCTTATCCGAAACATCAGCAATACCTTTGATAACCAAATAACTATACCACAAAATATGTGTGACCTCTAAGCATGGGTATAGAGACTGCTGCACAAAAGCAATGCTATGCTGTTATTTAAGGAATGGGGAATGTTTTAAGGGTAACTGCTATATCCAGCATAACTCCCCCACCCCTGGGTTGTGCTGCCGCTGGCCTTTTCTGCTGGTGCAAAATGGGATACCGGAGGGGGATGACATGAAATTTGGGTGACAATTTGCAGCACTTCTGCACAGCTGCGGGATGTGGCAGAGCAGCGTGGACCCGGTCACAGTCCTCTGGTGAGGATAGAGGAGGGGTTTGAGCAGAGACCGTGCCTGAACCAATTTAGAAAAACAGAGAATATTTATAGTGAGAGAAGAGCTTGGCTGGTATTTATTCCCACATCCTCTCACTATCACAGTGCCAGAGCTATAATTGCTCAAATCGGTCTCACAGAAGATATTCGTGTTTCAACAAAAGCTTTTTTTTTTACCTTTCACACCCCACATTCCTTCCACTTTTGCTTGGTTCCTTTAATGAAATCATCGCCTTGTGACCCCAGAGGCTGCTGCCATGCATAAATGTTGAGGTGAATTCAACATTATCTAATTTAACTGTTGAGTCGAATAAATGCATGGAAGGAATATAACAGAAATTATGACTGACAAGACAAAACATACTTGTAAATAGCTAGAACTGGATATTAAACAATGAATCAAACTTTCAAAATCTCCTTTTGGCTTTGTCAGGCAATCTTCATATTAACATTTAAGAAAAGGAGGAGCTATTCTTCAAAACCAAATGCTCCAAAGTCAGTTATAAATCCATATTTTGATACTTTTTTATCAGTATTTTAGGCAACTAAGTGCTGAATGGAGCACACAAGTGCTACCCATGTTAAAATGCAGGAGGCGTACTGAAGCAAAAGAAAATAAGGCTTCAGGTAAAACCTACAGGATATGGCTCATGGTGACAAAGAGTCTAAATGGCGCTTAGAGATTAAACGGTTTCCTGATTTCTTAGCCTGACACCACTCTGTATACTTAAGCTCTGTTTTTCAAGTCAGACTACTGTGTGAGTGCTTCTTAAATTGAACAACAAGGAGGGCAATGTCCAGTTGTCCAGATAATGTTGTGGGGCTTTGTCTTTGCTAAAGCATCCTTTTGCTGGGACTCAAATGAGAAGGCTTTCTCCTTTTTTCCCCTCACTGCACCTCACCTTTCGGGCACCATCTTCCCTCACAGAAAGGCTGGTTCAGCTGTGACCATTCTGTGGTTTGCTCAAGATGACATGTGACACAGACTTTCGACTGTCACCATCCTATGCCCTCTTTTCTTCCAATTAAGTTTCTGCGTCCAGCTTGGATTACTTTTGAAAGCCACCCGTCCCAGCAGCGGTGGTGTTACATCTCAGATGGAGGGATTGCACTCGTGGAGACCAGAGGGAAACATTAGACCTTTGCTGGTACCCTTTCCTTGTAAGAAAAGCCTTATAATGCCTATCAGAAGTAATCTGTGATTTTCCAGAGTAAAAGAGCCCATGACGTAGCAAGTTTTAATTATTCTGCTTCCAGCTGCAGTGGGTCTGTTAAGCACTTAAAGCTGCATGAAAACAAAAATGGTTTGCTGGTTCAAGCCTTATAGGAATCATTAAACCGAAGAGCTCACTGCTTTCTTGGAGGTGTCCCCACTGACTTTTCTTACACCTCACCTTGCCCTTCAGGCTTGGAGAACTTCTACATTTGATCCTGACCCTGGCTGTCTCCTGGTGGCCTTTATCAGGGCTTTTGTAAGCTACTGTCACGGCACTCATGGCAATAATGGAGAGGTGAAGTTCAGTGACATCCATGGTACACCACAGCCTGTGCTGGGCCTTCACGTGAGCCTTAGTTGAGACCTATTCACCAAGTCCTTGCAGATCTACCATGAAGCCCTGAAACTCAAACAGAAATGTGTAGACTGCAGACAGAACATTTTAGTGAAAGAGGAGAAAAATAAAAGAAGGGAGGGTACTGTCTCATAGGAAGACTCTGCTACTCTGCTGCTTTGTGTCTCTCGCCTCATTTCTTAGGATCTGATATGAGAAAAGAGATGCTCCTGAGCTCCCTTTTGTGGGTGAGTGTCTTTTCAGAGCCTAGTCCTACATGTTTAAACACAGTGAATTTGTCTGAAGCAGGATTAAACCCTCTAGAGAAACCAGTTCTGCTTAGCAAGGAGTTTTTCTTCTGACTTGGGCCATAAGTATTTTTGAAAAATCCAAATGCCATGAAAAAGGTCAGGGAGGGTGTGTCTTACTTTCTTTGACTCTGTAGTTATTTAAAATACAAGGGCTGTGGAAAAAGAAAGAAAGATTATATCCAGGGTAAAAGTGACTGACAGCCTTGTAACACAGATTGCCTTATAGCTAACAGGTATCGAGACAGATACTCTTACTAAAGTGCAGCAGGCTGTGTTGGAAAGTAGCAGCCCAGTAAGTTTGCTGTGTTGCACATGTACAAATAAGCTGGTTGGGAATCCAAATAGTGAGTCCATCCCTTTTATTTTGCAAGCAAGGGGTCACAACCTTTATTTATGGTTCAAAAGAGAGAGGACAGGTAATCACTTGTCTGCAAACTTGTTAGCAAGCAGGCTAATGCAGTGAAAATGGTTCTTGGTGCTTCTATGACATGAAGAAGACTCTTTATGTACATCAAGATGCAAAAGATCAGAGTTCACTAAAGAGAATAAGTAATCTTGTTTGGCCTGCACCAATAATGCATATTTCAAAATGTTTTGGTTTGCCTTTTTTTTTTTTTTTTTTTAATAGACCTTTTGGGAGAGGTCTAGGAATCAAAAATATGTAAGGGACATCTATCATTTGTCTGAGTCAGAATTAATACTTCCTTTAGATGTCGACCAACAGTACAGCCCATTGAAATGAAATTTTAAAAACAGTTAATCATATTCCCAAATAATCTACATGTATTTATCTCATCTTTTTTTCTAGGAAGAACTAAATAGCCAGTCCTGAGTTAGAGCTGTTTCCATTCAGATGCACAACTGCTATTCCAAGCTCTACATGGATCTCAAGTCTTCATAACACAAAAGCTAATGGAGCTTAGCCCTGATGTGTAGTGTAGACAATCACTGTATAAAAAAGAGGATTAATCCAGGGAGCAGCAGTAAGTGGTGTGTCAGGATTCATGTCCCCCAGCTCCCTACCCTTGCTGGGTCTAGTTCTGCTTCCAAAATGATTGATACTCAGGAGAAGAGCGGAAGGTCCTCTCCCCTGAAAGCATCAGTCCCCAGCTCTGTAACAGATGGAGGTCAAATCCCCTGTTTGAGTGGAGGAAGGTCTGGAATCAGTCCATGCAGGAGCTGTGCAAAAGGGAGATAGTGCAACCACCGAAGCAGCTGCTACTAAACGCAATGCAGTCTGAGTGAGCTAAGCACGCTCTGAGCATTGGCAGAAAAATTAGGCTGCTCTTTGGACTTGAGTTTTTTGTATGCCAAATGACTTTATACAAATGCAAGTTCCACGGAGTCCCCGTAAAAAAGGCAGAGATAACCTCTGCTGGTCACAGAGGCTTCTGTCTGAAACTCCATGGCTGAAAATGTCCCAGGCAGATGTCCGAGTGTATTAGAAATTAAATTTGCAGAATTTACACAAATAGTACTGAAAATTCAGAGTTATGCTCATTTAAATTTTCTTCATCCTTTTCGCCTGCCCTGCTCCTCCTCACCCACCCCACACCTCTAACACGTGGAAATAATCATGCCCTGGGATCCCACTGCTAGTCAGACACATCTCCACGTTACCACGTACAGAGCTTGTCCAAACATTGCCAGCAACTGGGAATGGGATGCTGGAAGAAGAAACCTGTGACTTGCTGCAGCAAGATTATGCAAACTTAACTGATTCTAATTTTATATGAGCTATATTATGTTCAAATATTACCACTCCAAGGACTAGAGTTACTACTGCCATGCATATTTAATTCCCTTTGAAGTGCAAGAGAGTCCCTGCTCTGGGAGAACCCCTCCCTGTGCTTCCTAAATTCTCCCATGTTGTTTCTTTGTTTATGTTTGCTGCTGCCTTTAACACCTTGAGCAATGAGGAGCCGGTAGTCCACGTCTCTTCCTCTGAACTCTCCAATTTGGAAACAACCTCAGAGGGGAAACATATGCATCATCCTCCTCTATATTGAAGGCTTCTTTCCTCTTTGGCATCTTGTTTCAAAGACTGAATGATGGTTTTTCATCTGCAGGCACCATAGAGTCCAGGACACTGGGGCTATCTATTTTGTGACCTGGTGTTAGAAACTCACTAATGACTACTTTGTTATTGTTTTCCCTTAAACTGTAATGATAGATACAGGTACATGTGTATGTGTAAGCGCACACACAGAAAGAGACAGGGAGGGTGAGACTATGTTTACTTTAGGATGGAAAAAGCTATAGTTTCTAGCATTGAGTTGGATAATCACAGCTTTGTGGGAAATGATTTATATTACAGCCTTTCAATGGGATATAAAAGAGAAACATACAGAGACACACACAAATCTGCATTTCTATATGCAGAAATATACTTTCATTCATTTAAACCTCAATAGTGCCATTGCTGTCAGACAAAATAACTGCATGGATGACCTTGAATGCAATAAAATAGAAGGTGATAAACACAAAACGATGCTGGGGCAGCAGCACACCTGGCTGCAAGGGAGGCAAAGGGCATTGCTAACTCTGCTCCCACATTTTGCTGAGTAACCCACGCTTTTCCCTGGAGGCGGAGCACAGCGTGAGGCTCAGGCATGATGAAATAAATCCCGGCGGACGCCTCCTTCCTTCCTGGGAGGGAGCCGGGGCTGGAGCCGAGCCTTTAGGTGGAGCTCACGTACCGCCGCTCCTGGGAAGAGCCCCGCGGCAGCTCCCGCGGGACGCGGCCGGCCCGGCCCTGCAAGGAGACGGCCAGGAAAGCAGAGCTGGTCTCCCCATTTTCCCGGCTCGGGTTAACAGCCAGGTTCCTCACAAGCTGAGAAATGGTTTCTTTCAAAAGCTGTTTGAAGGTGACTTTCGTCCTGTGTACACACACAGCGTTAACCAGCGCGTACGGGACGTAAGGCTGCTCCACCTTGGCTAGGCTACGCCACCAGGGCTGGAGGCGGTGTGTGCACCTGGCTGCCATTGCAGGATGAGTGCGGTATCAGAGACTCTTTGTGTAGGTCCACACGGCCAGGGAAGCTCCCTTCAGGTCTACCTCGCATCCCACGGACCTTCAGCTCCAGGCTGAGACATAGTACGGCCCAGGAGCATTGGACAGCAGATGCATCTTGGCACGTTTTGCTGCACGGCTGCAGAAGGCTGTGTTGGGCTGTGGGATGGGGAGAGCAGCGCGGGGGCTGTGTGACTGGGAGGAGGGCCATCGCACAAGCGAAGCGCAGTGGAAAGCATGAAGAAGCAGGCTTCTGCGCAAGTTTTGTGCTCAGGAAGGGAAATTTGGCAGGCTTGAATCTACTGCAAAGTGTGTCATTCCCAGTTCTTCCCACCCCTTCTGTGAGATCTGGCAGGCTGGATAATGGGCAGAAATAAGTGGAAAAAAAGCTTCATGCTAGCAGCAAACCCCGAATCAGTGGACTGCAATTAAGTCATATGTGAGGGCTTGCACTTTTGCCTAACAAAGCCAGGCTTGTTAAAGCTGTGTTCATTTCGCACTGTAAAGGTGATATCAGGCTTGACAAGCAGGGCCTGTGTCAGCTCAGGAGGATGAAGAACCTGGAGAGCATCAGGGGATAGCTCTACCCAGCATAAGGGGACAGAAATGGTCCTTAAACCTACAAAATATGAAAAGGCAAAATCACAGCACTCCACTTTTCTTATTACACCTAAAGCTGCCAGTAATATCATACCATCCTCACAGAAGAGCCTGGCATAATCTCAGATTTTGCCCACTATGTTTTCATACTCCCAAGCCTCCTGAGATGAACAGGTGTTTGGGACAGCAAACTTTTTAAAAAGCAACTTTACACCAAAGCCAGCTGTGGGATGGTGAGAATCTTGCGTGGATATCAAAGAGGGATCAGAGGTGCCAAATGCTCTGTTGAAGCCCTGGCCGTGAATGGAAACGTTAAATTTATAACAACTGCACCCAGCTTGCTGCCCCAGGGTTGAACTAAAAAGTTTGGTGGTTAGAGCGAGCCTGGGCCGCAGGGCCAGTGTGCAAACGGCCTGTCCTGACGCCGCAGCTAGAGTGGTGACGTGTTAACAACAGAGTTGCTCTAACACTCTTGTCACTTCATGACATTTTGTGAAATACCATGACTATGAGCTCTTGCTCCTTCTTGCACTTAAAGTAAGTTGACATGAGGTTTGGTCAGGGACAAACAAGGTTGGTATTGCGAGTCTACAAGAACTTCAGCCAGGACAGTCTGTCTTACAGCATCTGAGTTTATGCAGCTGGGGCAGCTAAATGGCAGGCAAAGTTCAGATATTCAGTTAGCAGCCAAAGCTTCTGAAGAGCGCATTTTGTCATCCACCTGCAGCTTCATACTTAGATGATATTTAAGTCTTTATAGCTGAGAATCAGTGACAGGTAGAAGAGGAGATGTAAAGCTATGCCTTCGAGCAAGAACTGTCTGCAATCATGCTATAGACAAAGGAGAGTCCAGAAGGGCAACAGGCATTTTGAAAAAACACCCAAAACAAAGCCTAAATCCAAACCAGATAGGCAGCCTGCAGAGCTACTCTTCTTTCTTACTTTATTTCAGTTGGATTCTCACAAATCCCCAGTCTTTTTCTCTACTTGTGCAAGAAGAAAAACCTGATGGTTCTGAATATCTGTAAAATAGCAAATTGTTTGGTGAGCTGTTTTCCAGACAAAACTTCATCAGCTGAAACTACATTTGTACCAAAAGTCCTTCCCCATTTTGTGATCTCTCATACCAGTATCCAAACTCCCCTCTCATATATGTAATAAGAAGTATCAAAAGGAAATCAAATTATAAGGGCAACAAATTTTAACAGTGTTCCTGGTGCATGCTTCTCATTCTGTTATTACTTTATTTTCCTCCCCAGTCCCCTGTTTTTTCACAGGATAAATCCCAATTACTATAAATGTAAGCAACATTAGTAATTTGAGATGATCTCATAGGTCAGGGTTAGGAAGACTCACTATCCCTTTCCCATGACAGATCACTACCCACTACTGTAAGTAGTTACTGAGATGACCGATAGCAAATTCCAGTGTTGCAGCATTAGTCCTATTTGCACTGTAAATATTACCCTTCTTGCTGGTTTTCTTCTGCACTCTAAAAATGTATACCAAAAACATGACTAGAATATACTGAATGCAGCATATTTTCCTGTGTGTTACAGAGAACTTAGCAGACAGGATTTGGCTCGCAGATCAAGGCACCCAGAATCAGGACTATGTCTAATTTCCCACTGCAGTCAGTGGAGATCCAGTCAAGACTACTGAGTCTAAGGTGAACTCACCTGACTAGACATTAGTGTATACCTCTGGGTGAGCTGAGTAGCCTTCTAGACTGAACTGACAGTCCTGACTAGATGTCCACAGATTATAACAGGAGGTTAGACACCTATTGCATAGGCAGACATGTCCTCTCCAGTCCTAATCTGCAAGCTGAATCAACCTACTATTTCTTTCCTCAAAAAGAAGAGCAATTCCATTACTCTAATTTATTACTTTTACTGTCACTCTTATTGCAGAAACTCACAGGTACAGATCAATATACTGTACACACAAAAAAAGAAGGATAATTTTAACTCAAAGAACCCACATCCAGGTATAACCACACAGCAGCTGTGGAGATCAATAGGAGTCACAGGGATGCTCTTAACGTATTCTCTCTAGTGATATCCTCACAAATAAAATGAGGAAACATGGCCTAGACGGAACTTCTGAGAGGTGAGTAAGCAACTATTCTCAGAGAGTAGCTACTAGCAAACACTGTCAAAATGGTAGATTACATCAGTTGGGGCCCTTCAAATTTCCACTCATGACTGAGATGATGGAATAGGGAGGATGCTTTGCACGTGGCATTAAGCAGGAGGGACTGCAAACACAAATTAATATTCAAAGCAATCCTGACAAATTGAAGGTACTGCCTAAAGTAAACAGAAGGGACACCTGAAAGATGCAGCAGACAGGAAAGAATAATCAGCTGTACAAATATAAACCTTCACCAGGAGGACATATGGGGGTTATGGTGGGTCACAGCAGAGCATAAGTCAATAACATCATGTTATTATGAGAAAGTTAAATGCGATCCTGGGAGGCATCATGAGGTACCTGAAGCAATCCTTCCACTTTATTCAGTGTTAGTGAAGCTCCAGCTGGAATAGTGTGATCAGTTTAGAGCTCTAGAAAGACGTGCACTAAATGGAGAAACTATAGAGGAGAGAAATTCTAATAGTCAGAGGGCAAGAAAACACAGCCTATAAGAAAGAATTGAAGGAAGTGGGTTGTATAACCTAGAGAAGAGAAGGCTGAGGGAAAATCTGCTGAGAATATTAAAATACACAAAAAGACTCCTAACATCCATAATGAAAAAACATTTTTACAAAGAAGACAATGAAGGACTGGAAAAGATTGCAGTAGGTGGCTGTTAAGACATATCCTTAGGTGCCTTTAAGAACAGTTTAGATAAATGTTTAGGTATAGTCAGTCCTAACTCTGGATGGTGCAGTGAACTAGATGATCTCCTCAGGTCCCTTTCCATGCCCCTGTGTGTAACAGAAAAATTATGTCAAAGTGATTCTCTGTTTGGGAAGCAGAAAAGGAGGGTCACTTGCAAGCTGCCATGAAAACTGAGCTAAAAAGCCAGCAGAGCTGCAATGTTTTGAAGAAGTAAATATACCATGACTTTGTTTCACATAACAGGGCAGCTTGCAGAGGCCTGGCAACATTTGGCTAGTTAAAGTATAGGCTAAGGAAGCCTATTTGTCCTGACTGTTCTTTGGCAAGAGGAAATCTGGCTTTAGCTTGGCAGCTGTGAGCGTGAGCTCTCAGTGCCTGCTGCAGATGCCTGTAGAGCTGAGGTAGTTTTAACCCAAAGTCTTAAACATACCTCTGCATCTGCTTTTACCCTTCCCCCCCCCCCCACTTTTTCTCTCCAAGAGCGACTTGAGTCTCTTTCTTCTGATTTACATTTCTACTGCTGTTCTTGTTTATACTCTGCACTTCCCAAAGACCTTAAAATGTTTGTCACATAGCCAGGAGGCTTGGAAATCTGTAAGGCTTGAAGTCAGGTCCTTGACACAGCCAGTATCAACACTAATCCTTCCTTACTATAATGCTCCAGCAATAAACAGATATGCTACTGGTCTAAAGTACAGTGTCAAGACCGTAAGAAGTAAGATATCTTGCTTTTGAATAAGGGAAGAGAGGCTTAGGTTTTATAGCTGTGAAGGTAAATAGGAAAGTGGATGGCCAAGAGGCAGGGGAAAAAGTGTTTTGAAACCTCAGAAAACAGCCCAAGGGAAAATATTTTGAGGGGAGAAGCTAGTGGTGAGGCATAGGGATATGGCTTGTGACTACAATGCAAAAAAAGATGTAAATGCTGGTTCCACAGAGAACAGGCACATGGAGCTACGCTGACTGTCAGGGCAGTCGTCTCCTGGGAGCCTCTGCTAATGGCAAAGAGCAAAGGTTAAGTGAAGATGTGTGAGGAACATCAGCCTTTCCCTGAGTGAGCTTTGCTGTGCCTATGCCTCTGCTAAAGCACTAGAGCTCTGAGATCCCAATTGAGGAGGCTCCTGGGCAGCTTCACTGACTTCTTAAAACGCAGTATCACCTTTTACTAACCCTGTTTTTCACTAGAACTGATGAAAGCAAGTATTTCCACTTTCAAAAAGAGCTGATTATGCTTTCCTCCTGTTCTCCATCCCTGCATGCCCCTTAACCCCAGCTGAAGAGGGAGTTATGTTTGTGTGTTCACTGCTTTCCTACCTACTTACCTGTGCTCCTGGAACAGCTGACTTTCAACTGAAGCAACATTAAAATGCCCTTTCCTGAATTCAAAGACAAGCTAGCAGGGAAAAAAACCAAACCACTAAACCAGACCTTCAGTTGCACCAGGAAGGAGTAAGGCCCCATTCCTCATCCTCTGGATTCAGCAGAGTACCTCATTATACAATACAAAGATGTGCCACACCATGCTTTTTCTGGTTTTAAGGTTTGTAATGTTTCTTTCCCCTGTCTGCACTGACAGACAGCAGCAAGACCGCACTGGGCGCCAGCTCCTCTGCTGCCTTTCAACATCTGAGGCAATGAGCAGCTCCACGTTGCCTGGTGTTCAGCACCATCCAGTTGTACTTTACAGGCTGGTTGGAGTGTGAGAGGCAGCATGGAAACAGGATGAATGTGGGGAGCTCTTCTCCTTTTTGTAGCAAGTGTAAATCCTTCAGTCACAAAAAGACCGCAGTTACATAGTTTGCTGGGGAGCACAAATGCCCTTTACAGCTCATGAACATGTATGACCTATGGACCATTTTGGACAATAACTATGATTTGGAATATGACCAATGTCAACAAGGAGATAGGGTGACATTATCATAGTTTATTTGAAGATTACTTCATCTGTAATCCATCTTGAAAATTGCTAAGGTTATGAACCTTCTGGAGAAGCATACACCAGCCAGAAGAATGCTTTGCCTCTATCTCATTTAATTGCCATGGCCTTTTCAAATGCCAGTGCTGAAAATTTTTCTGCACTGAGATCTAAGTATAGGACACGTGCTCAGGCTCTGAGCCTTCATAGGACTACGGTAATAACCAGAACATAATTTTTAATTGTATTCTGAGGTGTCATTCTGATTTTGCTGGATTATGAATCATTGTTGAGTATCAGACAAATCTACCAAAGCTCAACACATAGAGGAAAAAATAACCTCCTTGATAAAACTTGAGATTTTCCATTTTGCTGCTTCATACATTTAAACCAGGTTGTTCTGTCACTTCCATTATAAATAAAAACAGCTTCTCTGTCTCCTGGCAGGCAGCACATATGCTTCTCCCCTCCTTCCCTCTCCCTCAGGGACTGATACTTTGATGGGAGCATGATTAGATAGTGAAAAAAGAAGAGGAATCTTGCTAGAACAGAACCGATGTCAAGAGAATGTAATAAAAGACCACACTGCTCACACGAGAGAGAACAAACACGTACTTCATAACATAGCTGAGACACATCACCTTTTTGCTTGCCTGTTCAAAAGCAAATAGTGACAATACAGTTTGTCTCACATTGAACACAGATCAAAATGCTAACAAGATGAAATAATTATCAAATAATGAGGCTTGTGATAGACATTGTTAATCTTAAGATATTCCTCTTCAGTATTTACTTCTGTTACAAATGTTTACAAAAAATTCCTCTTGTAGAGCACTAATAAAGTTGAAATGCAACTAAAATTGCTACGGTCTATGACTAATATTAGTGTAGGATAGGATGAGACTAATGCGAACTGCCGAATATATGCAGTGACAGTTCTCCTTTGAAATAAACTGATGCTGTGTGTGGCATGCTTGAATTTTAAGCTACAGCTTGCATCTGGAAGAGCTGGAAGTATTTCTTCAGAGTAAGACATTCAAGTCTTACACTGTTTCTAGTGGATAGAACTGAGGCATGCACTTCACATCAGCCAGAAAAAGACAGACATTTATGAACAAAAAAGCCTTCTTTTTTTAAACATCTCTAATCATAATCAAAACAATTCCTCTCAGAAAGAATGTTGTTCCATACTTAGGAATTAATGATATCATTTAAATTTTATGCTGTATCATTAAGCTGTGCCCAGGCATTAATATTCATTTATATTTTATCTTTGCTTTTCTATAACACCCAGAGGTTACGGAGTCTGGTGTTCTTCACTTGGTGATTCCCAGATTTTTTATCCCTCTGGCCCGTGTCACCTCTCAGAATTTCTGTAGGCAACCATGCATCTTCAGCACAGTTTAAATTGGAAATACTGTGAAGGTGATGTTAACTCCATGATCATTTGCAGATCACTTGCCACAGTCTTGCAGAACACCATGCTTTGAAGACAAACAGTTCCTCAGGATTCACTTACAGGGTAAAAAGGGTAATTTCCTTTAAAATTCAGAATGACATTATTTGGCAGCTAATAACCAACACCATTATCTCTGGAACAGGTCCTTGTTCAGGATGCGGTTTACTGTTGGTGGAACGATGAAGACCAGCAGGCTACGCATGTTGGAAACCGTTTTGAAGAAATTACATAGTTACCGTCCATGACATCATATTATCTAACTTTGGTCATTTGGGGAAAGAGTATTCCGAAGGCACAGTGCCATCTTAAGACAATAGCCCCAGAGCCACGTTCCAATGTCCCCAAGTTTAAATAGGTCCTCAAATCCAACAGTGAGTGCCCTGGCCACATAAGACTTGCTGTATGCCTGCAAGATTACCCACAGAGGAACTGTGCTCTGGGTCTGCAGGGTCCCCGTGCTTACCTTCATTAGAGCGTGTCCTACCCACAGGTGCCGTACCTGTTTCTGTGGTCATTGGTCAACACTTATCTGGAGCTCAGGATGCTTTGCGTAGCCTGTTATCATGAATACTTTTCAGAGGGGACTGAAAACAAATTACAGCTACTCATAATGAAGAAATCAATTAACATCAAACACCTGTCATGATCATATTCCATGTCTGGATCAATTAAATGTCACTACCTTCACTCCTCTACAGTACATATGCGAGTATTTGTGCTATCTTAACCTCCTGTCACCGTAGAGTCCTTCACCCAAGCTTTACCTGCACTTCCCTGTATACTGTTCATTGCCAAAGACTTATGTCTGCCACCTCTTTTTCAAGCATAGCAAACTGTTGTGAAAGTAGATATAGCGACACTGCCTTATCACAACAAGATGAGAACTAGACACAAAATTTCACAACACAGTTTAGAAGACATGAATACTGTTTACTTTACAAAGGCTTATGCAAAGGAAAATATGACATGGAAAATTCCAGACATGCTCTTGGGAGAGATAAATTTTTAGTTAGAGCAGAGTGCCCTGGAAGGAGTCTGTTGTGGTTTAGGGCATGACTGCCATCTCCCTTCCCGTTCAGAGTGGCCAGAAAGACTGTTCAAGCGAACAACAGCACTGCTTATTTTGCTGGGTTCCTCTACACCTTCTTAGGCCAAAGTCTCACTATTTCCTCACATGGATTAGCAATGTGTTTAGTATCAGCACCACCTGAAGTAGTGTGAATGCAGCCACCATCCTGGCTTCAAGAGGCCTCACTGGCCCTCCATCAACACAGAGCTTATGTGAAACCTGTGAGTTTACCTCTGGCCTTTTGATCGACCTGAGTGAATAGAGACACTACTGCCCAGCCCAGCTCTGCAACACGGTTTGCAGTAGCACTGAACCTCGAAGACAGTTTTATCCATAGTAATCTCCTAGGGGCATGAAAACAGCGCTGGCGTTCCCCGGCAGACAGCTGAAGGGCGGAACAGAGGGTCTTAAGACTCCCGGGTATGTAACTCAGTGGCTACTGGCTAGCTTCTGCAAGATCTCTCACCACTCACCATGGGACCAAGTCTGCGGAGCCCAGACCCCAGCAACTGTGCAATGGAGTGCTAATCCATGCTGCGCAACACCTTCTTCAGAGGAAAACCTATACCTGTTTCTCAAGGGAATGATATTTTACAATGCAGTAAAAGCCAGTGTTCATGGGGATATGGCTACTGAGTGCCAGTTTAAAAGATACAGGTACATCAAAGAATCTCACTTCAGAATACATTCCCTCATTAAGCAAGCCTCATGGTTACAAAGTGTTTACAATCCCAGAGTCTCCTATGCAAATGTCAGGAGTTTTTTCAGAAATACCACATGTATTTGCTAATTAATCATAGTGCGTTTACTTTGCTTATCTCTACTATTTTTACTGGTCAGTCAATCTCAGATGAAATGCTGACTATTCTAATGAACTCAGGGTATTTGAAATCGCTAACCAATATTCAAAAGGCCATTTCTTTCTGCTATTGTCTATACCTATTCTCCAAGCATGACAGTATGCAAATATACTTGGTTTATCAAAATCTTGGATCAGTGCTAAGGCATTTATAACTGTGAATTCATAAGACCTGACTGACAGAATTGCTTCAATTGCTTCACTTGACTGACATAACTTAAAAGTCACATTTATTTGCCAGAAAAATTACCAGATGAGATATTTCTTGGACCTTTGTCCAGGTATCTCTGGACGGGTACCAGTTCCAGAAACCTGTGTGGCTTAGACAAAAGTCTGTCTAACTTCAGTGAACTGCTTGCACACGTTAATGTTCTTTTTGTCTAAAATCACACATGAAAAGCAAACCAGTTTTTTCATACCCAGGAATTTTAGAATAGAAATAAAACCCATCAGACAGGCTCTCAGAAAAGTCCCTGACACCAGTATGAATCTCTCCACCGACTCAGTCACTGGAACAAGATCACAAAATACATCAGTGATCAGCAATATATCAAGCAAAACAATGTGTCAGAAGTCGCAGATGGCTATAAACCAACCCCTAACACCACAACACTAGAAGTCTGCAATACTAAAAAAAATCCAAACAACAAAACTTATTTTGTGACCTACCTCCAAACTGGGAGAGAGAGATAGCGGATGAACCAACCCAGAGCTGAACTAGCCATAGACACAATATAAACAAGAGCAGTAAGCAGTGCTACTGTATTCAGAAAGACATCATAGCAGCTACCCTGACCACTAAGCTTATATTGCAGATACATGCGAGTAACAGGAATAAAGACTGAGGAAATGCAGGCTCACTCAGCCACCATAGATAATGACAACAACGGGGGACCAAAAGAAAACAATGCAAAAGGAAACAGACCAAAAGGTTGTTAGGGAAGTAGGCAAGACTTCAAAAAGAGTACAGGCTCAAATCAGTGCATGGTCTGATCCCAGGGCATCATTTGGAGTTCTAATAGAACATTCAAAATAAAAGGATGTCTGTCTGAACAAGCAAAGCAGATGGAAATAGCCTTGCACAGTACTCTATTGCAAGTGTCTGCATACAATGAGTTACAAACATCTGACACATCACTGTCAGATATCAACCATTCCCCAGAAGGGCATGAGAGAAAGCAATGGCCACTGCATACAGAAAGGAGGCAATCAGTCAAATGCACACGATGGCTCAGGACCAAGATTTTAATCCCAACAAAGAAAATGCAGAAGGCTCACCTTGATTTTTTCTGCCATCTGCTGTGGAATGATAAATGCTAGAAGATGAAGGATCACTGCAGTTCTTCTCCCAAGCATGCAGACAGTAGGGTCAGGTATTTGAACATGACAAGCTTCTGTTTTCACACCACAGCCTAGATGGTTGATGATATTCTAGGTGATATTCTGATTCAAGAATCTAGTTCATGAAGATAGAGCCAGGACTCGGTGAGGTCTTTAGGTAAAATTAAGTTGCTCTCAGCCTTGACAACTCCATTTAATGCAGTCACCAGCAACAGAAAACTAGATCTCCTTGAGACAAGAGACAAGGTTCCCTGATGCTGTCTGGATGTTTGCTCATCTCTGTAAAGTGACAGCATTTTAAAATATCCCATCTAGTACTGACCTCCTCTAAAATCTACCTTTTGTGAAACACTAACTACATGCTGGCTACCTCATGAAACCAAAATACTGATAATGAGAAATGTGAGAGGAGATCAAATAATATTTTTATTTGAAGACTATTGTTCAGTGTCTGTTATGTCACAGTAGTTAAAATTCTGATGCACCTAACCTCAAAATATTTTTATTTCATTGAAACTAGAAGATTGGCCTCTGTAGGAGATCTGTAAACATAAAGTGAATGCAAGAGGCTCACTTTGCAGAAAATGGAGAGACTTATGACTAATCCTAGCTGCACTGCAGAGAAGTGCTACTGTAAACAAAACACTTCTGCAAGTTAGGCTTATTAAAATAGCCAAGTGTTTCAAAAGACCCAGGCTATAAAATGGAAGACAATCAGTGAAGACAGACCTAAATACTTAGAGAGACAAAAAATAATATGAAGACAATATGAAAAGCCCTACTTAGTGTTAGATACAGATTCTATGGATTTTAAACTATTGTATATCTAGTAAGTGGATACATATGTATTTTTTTAATTTTCTGGAGGAGGTTTGTCTTTTATGGAAATGAGTTAAAGGAAGCATACAAGGAAAAGTTGATGAGGAGCTGGACTTGGGAATTCATAGTGTAATTAAAAATTCTGGAGAAAGTTTAGGCCTGAAAAGAATGAAAACTGAATATACAATAGAAAGAAAAAATAACATGAGTATGGAAAAATCTACCCCAGTCCTCAGAGAACAGGATCAAGTCCTGACCCCAGAGGATTTAGCACAGAAAGATTTGGATTAAACTCAGCACTTTGCAATGCCAGGATTTTGAATGTTTAGAAAACACAGAGTGCAAAGGGCAATTATAAGACAAAAAATTTATTCTGGTTCAGCACACAGCTAATGCTGTTTGTGTCTGTGAGTGCTTAAAATCTGTGCTATGACGTTAATAATTAGTAACGCCCCAGTCTTCCTATGTAAAAGGGTTCTCCATGCCCATTCAGGAAGCTGTATCAGCTTTGCTTCAAGGCACTGAGGGGCACTAATGAGAGGCATGGAGGACGAGCAGGACAACACAGGCCTTTGCAGAGCAAGGAGCCAATTCATCTCGAAGTCACAACCTCCTGCTGCTTCTCAGAAGCAAAGATGAGATCTGTACAAAATAACCCGAGTGGTAAGTTTCCAAGGAAAATTTGTATTGATTTCTCCTTTCCTTCTAGGTTAGAAGTACTAGTTAACACTTCCGTCACCTTCACTGAAGAACTCTACGAGCAGCTCTTTGCTCCCTAAGTAAGTATTGGGAGTGGGACTTAGTTCACTAGTTCTAATCATCTGAAAGTTTATGTAGTCTAAGTCAATTAGTTAAGTATCCTTTGAGAGAGCCAGGCACCTCAGGAGGAACCGTGTCCCACCTCTCTTGATTACCTATCCTAGTATAGCATAAATCACTCTCTAGACCTACCTATCTCTTCCATTGCCCAGAGAAGGGAGCTTGTTGGCCGGTGCAAATGGTCAACATAAGATGAAATGAATCCCACCTGTAAAAACTATAACCTCTTAACCTTCTCCTCTTTAAATTTAGATTTTTCACTAGCAAGCATATTTCCCAATCTGTCAATTGTTTTCAGGGCTCTTCACTGAAGTCACTTCAATTTATACTGGGCCATCTTGAACTATGGAAGTGTGCACAGAAGTGTAAACAACATCCCCCTAGTAGTCACAGCAGCATTACCACATACACACACAGTAATACGTAATACATGCACAATAGCCTCCTCAGTGATAATAACCTCTATATCAATACATGATAGCCTGCTGTTCATTATTTCAATTCTTTCCGAAGTTTGCACTGTAGGGGCTTCCAGCGTATCTTCCTGTGTCCTTTTTCCTGCAGAAGAACATGAGTTTTGCTACTGATGCTAGTCTATTTCACCACAGCTAACAATTAGGGAATGAGGCATTAGAAGAAACACGGGGGAAAAGACATAATTGGAGAATGAGGAACCAGAGGAATGCAAACCTAGGAACTCCTTTTGACTCCAGTTCAGGTGAAATAGGTTAGCAGTGAATTAATGAAGGCTGGCAGTGGCCAGACTGAGAGGGAGCTATCTTTCAAGTGACAGATGGAAACGGTGTGCTGTGACTTCAATACATGTGAGGCAGCAGGACTAGCACGATTAAGAAAAAATAAAAGGTCACCTGCCATTATTCACTAAGAAAACATTTGACATGAGTGAGAAGCATAACCTGTCTCTTTAGAAACTCTTCAGATTAGGTTATTAGCGAAGGACGTAGCAGTTATTTTTGTTAAAAGGATGAAAGTGTTTTATTTCCTTATGTGTTCTGAGGTATGCCAATACATATTACACAGGGCACTGTCTGTTTAGAAGTATGAGAAGGAATTTCACTGCTATCATCTCCTTTGCATCTTTAGCCTTTGCTCATCTAGTTCAAGAAAAAAAAATGAGCTCAAACAGACTCTAAACAAGAAAAAAATAATAGGCATTACATAGCAAAGACTGTTGATTTTCAGTTCAGAATATATGTCTTCTGGTCACTGCTTACAAAACACTGATTATTTTGGAACAATATGTTTCAATTGCAAACTTAAGTCTGGCTCTGTCTGAAGCAGCAAGAGACTCATTTGGACAGCTCTTTGCCATTCCAGGTCATGCCCTGCCTGGTGGTCTCTTTTGTGGCATTTAAGCCATAGGTGAACTGCAGGGCTTGGGAGCACCTCATTCAGACTAGTTCTCCAACATGGGAAATGGGGGAACTAGTGCTCCACCTTGCCATGATGCACACATGGAGTTCAGTTTAGCTGCTGCTGTTGAGATTTTTTTTTTTCTTTTCCATTTTTGTTACCTTCTAAGGGACCTTAATGTTTCTAACTCCTTTACATCTACTTAAAACATTGCTTTCCATTCTGTCATTATCATTGTCTGTATGGGTCACCTGTGGACCTGTCTGCTAGGATTTCTGCATGGTGGGAACTGTCATTGCCTGTGAATGAATGCAAAGTGTCTTTTGAAATTGGTAGAAGTCCATGTCACAGATGCCATGGCAGTACCGGGCACCTCTACCAGATATGCGTATTAATACCAATAGCAAACATCACCCCAAACCCAATGGTGGATTTCTTTTGGAGGAAGATTTTGCAAAAGAGAAAAGTAATAGGAAATTGGACCAGCCTGAACTGTAGCTAGCGGTCAGGAAGAGATTAGCGTAGTGCAAGGATAAGCTTAACGTTGGGAAAGTAATTTATGCTAGCTTAAGGTTTTTCCCCTGCTTTTTCCTTGTTGGCTATATTAGTAAGTATGCATATACTTGTATAATTACCATAATTTTTATTAATCCTTGCAGGCTCATTAGGACAAAGAGTGGGAAAGAAAACTAGAGACTATGAAGTAGGACTAGCTGGAATGGTTTGAGACATCACATCAACTTTGCTCCACTCCTTCTTCGGGTTTCATTACACAAGCAGTCTTGATGAACAGGTTCTCCATAAGATCTAACGAGGCAACAAGCAATTCACTCCTCATTGAGTTGGAGTCTACATGGCCTCCCTCCACTGAACGGGAGGCTGCCTCTATACCCATTACAGATGCTTTTGGCCAGGAAGATCCTTAAGTCTAAATAGACAAAGAGCTAACAAGAAGAAAGACAAAATTATATAGTGTTATAATGCTGTGGTCTAGAAACTTGTGCACTTGTATTTAATGATTATGGTATCAGTAGGGACCTAATTTTGCTGGCCTTTCTGACTAACCTGAAAATATGCAAAGGGTTTTCACCAGTTGCACGGCCCTGAGGGCACCACTGGCCCACCCTTGTTCTGTTCATGTCAGCCCTCCTGGGCTGCTCTCACCTGCCCACGGCCCAGGACCCCATGTCAGCCCCCCAGGGCCATCAGCCCTTGCCCCAGTGACACCGCAGCAGGGCCGGTGTCCAGCTCCCCAGAGCCCTGCCCTGCCCGGCCATGGGGCCCCCCAAGCCACGTCCATCCACAGGCCTATGGCCTATGGTCTTGCGTGGCCTCAGCCTGTCCCCATCCTCAGGGATGTGCCCAATGCCCGGGACTAGGGCTGCCCTGGTACCCCTGGCTGCTCCGGGCTGGGGGTGGGACAGGCCTGGGCTGTCAGGGTCTGCCCTGCCGCTCTCCCATGGGGGGCCTCCACAATCCCAGCCCCCGGCTCCGGGCAGCTGCTGGTCTGGCTGTGCAATGGCACTCGGACCCTTGTTCTGTTCTTGCGCTATGGCTCTGTGTGCTCAGAAGTAACGTGTTTACATTCACTCATCACTTTTACTAATGGGCTTCATGTTGTAGGTTTTACATTTAATGATCAGTCCTACTTTGAATGGAATCTGACTGATAAAATATTCAATTTTTGCTTATTAGCTCTAGATTAATGTCAGACTGTTGTATGTTGGATTAAAAATCATGGCTATTAACACTTAGCCTCTCCAGTTAACATTCGCTGCTAATCAAGATACATTTCAGTCACGGCTGACGCCGCCGTAGGGTGAAGGGACAGACTAGACAGCCTCCTGAGACTCCTTGCAGCAGTTTTCCATTATTGGAAAGCCTGGCATGGAGCTTATGCTCATTTAATTGTACAGTATTTCAAAAGCACTGACATGTGCTTTCACAATATCTGCACTGACTGCTTTAGAGAAATTTGAAATTATGTAAAATACATGTTTAAAAATGTATTTAAACCTGCCTGTCTTCTGTAACATCAGTACTCAGCAGACACAAAGGTACTAACCAGAAGAACAGCATGACCTGATTGCAGACTAGAGAGGTAGCAAGCCATGTTCACCCTACCTTCAAGGGATTCTCCACCACAAACCAGTAATGAAGTACAAGCACCAAATTCACTAGGTGCCTGAAAGCACCAAGTCTCAAGTGTACACTCATGACTGATGGAAGATGTAATCTTGCTTTTCACAACCAATGTCTTTGTTACCTTTCTCTTTGCGATTTCTCTGTAGAGGATGGCAATGCCCTAAGGTTGTGTCTAGACTTACCTGTGCTCCTGAGCCTGAACCTCTGACCATCAAACAGCCTAAAACCTGTCAGGTCCTTGTGCCATGACCTCAGTTACAAAGGTCTGAGACCCACTGTGGTGTGCCATGGTGTCCACCTAGCCTGTGTGTCCGGGCTTCCTCCCTGTGCAGTAGGGGACAGTGGCTGTGGCAGGGAAGGGTGGGAGGCAGGACAAACACCCAGGGCTTGCTGACATGGACCTGGCGCAGTGGGAGCTTGCATCCAGACGCAGGCATTCAGAAGAATTCCTGGGCCTGATCATATCGCTGTCACTGAAGCACCCTAGAGATGCAGGTGCTACTATAGCTTGCAGGTAATGGAGGAATCCATTCTGATGCTTTGATTAAAGGTGATGTCAACACGTATTACCTGCTGGCAGTAACTTTCAGCAATGAAAACTGGCTTGTCCTGAAGCAGAAACTTTCCCACTGAATATGATGAAGAGAGACTGTAACACATAACAAACAACGAAAAGCTGGCTTATTAAATGCACTGCTATTTAAGGAGCAGAAGCTGAGAGGATGTGTAATTTAAAATGCCGCACTGTGTTTTTATCAGCCCTTGACCAGACAGTCAGGAATCATGTGCCTAAATTCTACCTGTTAGTCTTTATAAATTTGGAGATCTTTGTCTTTGACCCCTACTCCATCAACTTTCCACTAATTTCTCAAAATCTAGTCCAGGGCTGTCAGTACATTTTGTACCAGACAGTATAGCTATAGGTATAGCTATAGCTATAGCTATAGCTATAGCTATAGCTATAGTATAGTATAGTATAGTATAGTATAGTATAGTATAGTATAGTATAATATGTGGTGTATGTAGTATAGTATATTTATGCCATCTCATTGCCACAGTGTCTAAGTGCCTAACAAAATTTATGAAAACAATATACTTTGTCTCAGACGAGTTCTATTCCAAGGTGAGAAAATGTAAAGTCTCTCAGTTGCTTTGTTTTCTTAGAAAGTTTGCTTTGCTTTTAACATTATGCATTCAAAGGATAATGCACCAAAATCCAGGCAGAAGACTGTTTACCTGTTTAATTAGTTAGAACCACGTGGGATGAGAGAAGTAATGGGGCCATAAAAACCAGAAACAGAATCCTAATATGATTAGAATAGAGGGTTCCAGACAAAGAAAAATGTTTATGCCTTCAAAGAGGCTTTATTAGGATTATGTATACCATTCTGGTCATACCTGTTGAAGATAGATACTTCTGGACTGACACAGGTGTATAAAAGAGCTATTAGGATCAGCAAACGTGTATCCCAGTATGTGAGGATACTAAAGTGCTTGACAAGCATCAACATTGCAAACAGAAAAGGAGAAAGGGGAATATGGTATCTGTTTAAATGCGCCATTGTGTAAACATTTTGTTAGCAGAAACTACTGAGATGAAAAAAATGAACCTTTGAAAGAGAGAGGAGGGAAAAACTACCAACCTGGCTTTGGGAGAAGTTTGGCCTGCTCTAGACAGAGCTAGATTTATTCATTAGAAAGATTATACAATGTGTCCACGATGACAGAAAACAAGACTTAATCACACAGATGTTTGCTCTGTTGTATCTCAACACCAGCCCTTTGAGGGCTTTGTGCCCTCAAACACTATCAGGGACCTTCATGTGACTCTAGGGCATGCACCACATACCCTCAACTGCAGGCAATACAGCCCTCTGTTTCAAACACATTAAAAAAAAACCCAACTGTTATTCCTTAGAGCCACAGGAGGAAGATAGGGACCAGAGGAATCCCAGGAATAAGTGTTACATATTGTGGACATTGGGAATCTGTGGCACTTGCCATTAAGTACATAGATGTAACCATAGCTACCCTTGCCAATAGCCCAAATAAAATTACCCGCTTATGCTTTTGGAATAGCCTCCTCTACCTTTCAGGGTTTCATATGGGGTTTGAAATAATCCCTCAACTATTATTTCTGACAGCCATTTGATCATAGAACCATAGAATGGTTAGAGTTGGAAGGGACCTTTAAGATCATCTACTTCCTACCTCCCTGCCATGGGCAGGGACACCTCCCACTAGACCTGGTTGCTCAAAGCCCCATCCAAGCTGGCCTTGAACACTTCCAGGGATGGGGCCTCCACAACTTCCCTGAGCAACCCGTTTCAGTGTCTCACCACCCTCACAGTAAAGAATTTCTTCCTAATATCTAATCTAAATCTACACTCTTTCAGTTTAAAACTGTTACCTCTTGTCCTATCACTACATGCCCTGATAAAGAGTCCCTCCCCATTGTTCCTGTAGGCCCCCTTTAAGTACTGAAAAGGCTGCTATAAGGTCTCTCCAGGCAACCCCAACTCTCTCAGCCTGTCCTCATAGGAGAGGTGCTCCAGCCCTCTGATCATCTTTGTGGCCCTCCTCTGGACCCGTTCCAACAGGTCCATGTCCTTCTTATGTTGGAGGCTCCACAGCTGGACACAGTATTCCAGGTGGGGTCTCACGAGAGCTGGCCACGCTTCTTTTGATGCAGCCCAGGATGTGCTTGGCTTTCTGGGCTGCGAGCACACATTGCTGTCCTTCTCCTCAGGGGTGCTCTCAATCTATTCTCCACCCAGCCTGTATTTGTGCTTGGGATTGCTCTGACCCACATGCAGGATCTTGCTCTTGGCCTTGTTGAATTTCATGAGGTTGGCATGGGCCCACCTTTCAAGCCTGTCCAGGTCCCTCTGGATGGCATTCCTTCCCTCCAGCATCGACTGCACCACACAGCTTGTTGTCGTTGGCAAACTTGCTGAAGGTGTACTCAATCCCAACATCCATGTGGCCAACAAAGATGTTAAAATAGTGCCAGTCCCAGTACTGTCCCCTGAGGAATGCTACTGAGGGGTGTCTCTCAGTATGAAGAGGTCTTGGAGTTTGATTTAACCATCCCTGAATCAGAGAGATTCTTTTAATCACAAATCAGAGAGATTCTTTTAATCAGAGTAAGAATATGTATTTCTGAGCAGAAATTGAAAAATGGCATCTTCTATTAATTCAGCCTCATCAGTGTCCCAATAACTTTTTATTCAGGTTTTTTGGAGAGACCTCTTTCTCTCTTCTCCATTAAGCACTTATCTCAAATATAAGGAATTTCTCCCTGTAAATGATCAATCATGTAGCATTGCTTCAGGCAGGGCAAGTATCACTCAGAAAAACTGTTTTGAGAGAGAGATGTTTATGACACTTTTAATGAGGCAGAGGTTCTTGTCTTCCATATCTTCCAGGTAGAAATCCAATAATAAAAGTAAAAATGCAGATGGTCTCATTAGACTGGTTTCTTTTGTGAGAAGCTGATATGTATATGGCCTTAACAAGGAAGAGAACACTTCTAAAAGTACACAAAAAGGGTGAGCAAGCAGCTAGGGAAATATACAGAGAACAGACCTTGGATAAGGAATGAGAGCAATTGGGAAAAATGGGGTAAGTAGTAATACATTTTTTTCACAAATTTTCATTATTTTTTTAAGCAAAAGATCAGTTTGATCAAAGCAAACTTCACCAGCACAAAATAGAATCAAATGTCTAAAATTATCTGGAACTGCAATTCCAGATACAGCCCCTAACCACAGTTATGATATTTATAACTACAGTGATGAAATGAGACCCAATTCTCATATACAATAAAATATCCTAGACATTAAACATACTAGGTATGGCAATGCAGCTTATTGCTGAGCCCATCAAAAGGAATATACATACTAGCTGACTACTTCTTAGGACTAGCATCCTCAGAAAGAAATCCAGTTCAAGTTCTGAAGTATATTGGTTGATTTCTCATATTCAGAAAATTAAAAGTGAATGAAAAAAATGTGCACAGACAAGAGGCAAATATATTAGGGCCACTGCCCTCTCCTCTTCCTCTTTTACTCCTTTTTCTTCTCTTATCTACCCTGATCTCTCCTCTTACCAGCAACCAGCCTGAACTTCAGAGATATAAACGTAGCATTCTGCTAAGTGTATAAAAAGAATCAGTACTGCGCGTCCATTGCCTTGTAAGGAATTTCCTTGTTTATTCCAAGAGGTGACCCGGCTCTCCAGATGATGGCTCAGTCCCTAGCACTCTGACATCCCTTGCCCCTCTGGCATGCCTTCTCCCAGCCAAAACAGAAAATACTACTCATCACGAAGGAATCACATTCCCATGAAAGAGAAGTGCTGCGTGTGTTTTCTGGGTATCACCACTGCAAGTATTAGTCTAATAGTCACAAAGTAATAAAGATATCAGGTAAATCAAATGAAAATTTCATACTTCAGATATTGAGAACTGTGATAAACTAGTTTCAGCTAGATATTGCTCTTTGTCTAGGTTTTAGGGTTTTTTTTAAATTTAATCTTTCCTTTAACCCAAACTTCCCCTTATGCTGAAATCATGGGGTTTAGTTCACTAATTGTTCAGGTTTGGGGGGGCTTTCATCCTAAAGGCTGCACTTCATCTGATTGTTGGCACACAGCTTGGAGAAAGAGCGGGTAAGATACAAGGAGAAGAGGTATCCTGCTGAAGAGGGCTGGGAAAGGGATTAAAAAAAGGGCAGGAGAAGTATGGAGAGCACATCTTCAGGGGATGAGAGACAAAGCAGAGATGGGGAAGAAAGTGAGGTGGAAGCATGTGGAAATTTTTTTTATGGAAGAAATTTTTTACGATGAGGGTAGTGAGATACTGGAACAGGTTGCCCAGAGAAGTTGTGGGTGCTCCCATCACTGGAAGTGTTCAAGGCCAGGTTGGATGGGGCTTTGAGCAACCTGATCTAGTGAAAGATGTCCCTGCGTATGGCGGGGGCATTGGACTAGATGACCTTCAAAGGTCCCTTACAACCTAAACCATTCTGTAATTCTATGAAAAATATAAAGGAACAGAGAATGCTTGTTAGACAGTACACTTGTAAGATGAAGGGTATTTCATCCCGGAGTGTCATGAAGATGCTAGAGCCTTAGCACAGGACATTAAACTTAGTGCCCATGAACAAAGTGCCATCCACTGTGCATGAGAGACAGGATACAGGTCTCCTAGCAAATTCAGCACGTCCAGGACACACGCTCAGGTAGTGCCCTGTGATCATCTTACTGTCTAACTGCTAGCACACCTCCTGGCGCTGTTTGGCCCGTGCCAACGAGCACAGTGCCACACAATGCCTGGGCAGGATACAGCGAATGGCACAGAACAGGAACTGTTCCCAGCAGTGAAATAGAGGATGGGTCCATGAAAGATTATTAGCTTTGCAGACAGTTGATCTAGACCTACTTTTATTCTGCTTCCTGACCCCTACGTTTTCTTCCCTCCCATTCTCCCTAAAAAGGCAGGGCTGCACCTGCTGTACTCAGTACTTGTGATTTCCATCACAGGTGCCCCTGTCTCCGTACACCGTAAACTATCACTTGAGGTATTATGGAAGAGGGACAAGGAATCCTGTCCAGACTCTCATGTCCTGTTTCTTCTGATGTACGGCTCCAGAAAATGGAGAATGACACAGACTGAATGTGTCTTTGGCTCAGGGGGATCTTGGGGCTGGGTACCTTCTGCCTTGAGCCTACCGAGTGTAGGTGGTCAGGTATGACCGACATGATTGCTGGATGTGATCGTACAGAAACACCTGATGAAACATGCTTGCATACTTCGACCATCACCAAAGCCAGTTCTCCTGGAGCAACCCTCATGGTAAAGTAGAAACTTGAGCAATGGAAGATCCTGCTGGGTGCGTAGGGGACCAGCCTAAAGGCTCCAGGTGAACTTGATGACACCGTTGCTTCTGGAAGAGCCAGTTCTTTTCCCTGCGGGTGTGTCTCTTGGGGGGGGTCTCAGCGGACCACTCTCAGTGTGGAGGCCGATCTGGAGGAGCATTGACGCATGCCACCGTCGCACAGCACCAACTGTGGTTGGCACAAGGTGCTGCTCATTTTGAGGTGCTCTCGAGGAAAGCACTAACTGGTCTTCCACAGTCCATACCACCAGTCTTGGCAGCCACAGGTCCCCTCTGGCAGCCCCGGCGACGCCACAGAGGGTGCAGAAGCAGACACCAACATTTCCATGGCCTTCAGGGAGCGGAGGGTAGCGAGCCTGTGGCTGCTGCGCCTCAGGGGCTGCGCTCTGCAACCAGGGGCACGCTCTCCCCCCAAACCCTCTGGGAGGTAGGACAGAAAATGGCAACGTGCATGGCTCCCACCGTGGGTGAGCGGGGCCGGTACGAAGGGTCAGCCATCATCTGGAGGGTCAGCGGCCCCTCAGCAGAAGCCCTGCTCACCACCCCTTCCCCGGGCGGCCTGCCGCCCCGCGGGGCGGGCCCCCTCACCAGGCGGGTCCCGGCACAGCCCCGAGGACGCGGCGAGGCGCACCGCCGCCAGCCCTCGGCCTCGCACGGGGCGGCGGGAGGCGGCGCCCATCAGCGGAGCGGAGCAGAGCGGGGCGGGGCGAGGCGGTGTCCGCCCGGGGGACGCAAGAGCCGGGCAGGAGCCGCCGCGGGGAGGGAGCGAGCGAGCGAGCGAGCGGCCGGTTCGGGGGCAGCGCCATGGCCGAGAGATACGACGTGGTCGTGGTCGGGGGCGGCATCTCAGGTGGGTCCGGCGGGCCGGGGCGGGGGGTCCTGTCAGTCCCTGAGGCGCCGAGCCTGGGCGGCCGGTCGCCGGGCGGGGTGGTGGCAACCGGGGCGAAGCCGACTTGGGCGCCGTCGCTCCGCAGGGCCGGCCGGGGGCGAGGGAGGCGGCGGTACCGGCGTGGCGGACGGAGCATCGCGGTGGCGGGGGAGAGGCTGCGCCGGTGCTCGCCTCTTCCTCGGCCTGAGCGGGTCTCCCCCAGGAAGCCCGAGGTGTGAGCGCATCCCGACCGGCTGGGGAAGGCTGGCCGAGTAGAGTCCCCGTAATTGAGGCTGAATGCCACATGGTGCAGGCGGTATTTTATTATTTATTTTATTATTTTGTATTTTATTATTTTATATTTTATTATTTTGTACTTTATTATTTATTTGTCCATTTTATTTTTCTGGTTCTGCCACCGTCCAGCCCCAGCATCCCCTGAACCTGTGTAATTCTTACTGGAGCCCCTGGAAGTTTTGGGCTGGCGAGGCCGTACGCGCTCTGCACCGAGTCCAGGGGTGTTAGGTGGAGGCCCTCGGTCCCGCGTGACTGATTTAAATATTGGGGTGCCTTCTCTTCAGAGCAGGTAGAAGCACAGAGGAAAAATGCCTGAAATCAGCTGGAGGGTTTAGTAAGTTTCTAGTTCCTCATTCAGCACAGGTATGGGTTTGAGAGCACGAGCAGTCTGGCAGACGTGGACAGCAGGCCTGGAAGCCTTCTTGCACTGAGTGGCAATCTGCTGTTTTTAACCTAATCCTGGCTAGAAGACCTCTGTGCCTGCCCAGGGTGAATATCTCTCTGGTACGTTTTCTTCTGAGATACACATGCCAAATAAATGGTGTATGTGCAGTAGACTTTTTTTTTTTTTCCTGTGCCTTTGATGTCTCAAACAGTTGCTTTTTGGCCTGTTAGCGTTGGGAGGTGTGCAGTGGGATAGCTCCTGTGCTGTATGTTAGTCTCCTCAGTGCGTAATGAGTATGCATACGTCCACAGATCCAAGTAGTATCTCTTGCCAAATTGCAAACAAATTACTCAAGATATGTTACAAAACATGATTTTATTAATCTTTTTTTTACATGGCTTTTAATGTCTGCTATTTATTTATATATAATTCTAGGTGTCTGTTTAACCATTATATTAAGGTGTGCAGCGTGCAATTTGAATGATATACAAAATGCAGTGAACAAAAGCATTGGCATTATTTCCTAAGGATGATTCTCTGATGACAAACTGCTGAATAATTATCAAACGTTTCAAGTATGATTTTGCAATTAGCAAAAATTAACCATTGCTCTTCTGTAAAGCACTGTTGATTTTGAACATGGTGTTACGGCTAATATTTAACTTACGCTGTGTGTCACAGTGTAAGTTGATCCCAGAAAATTAACCAGTGGGTTAACTATCTATTCATGCCTTCTAAATGAAAACATTTCCAATGGCGTGTGTTTGTACAGCAGTAGTGCTACAGGTTCCCTCTGTTGAATGAGTTGGAGTGAAAGAGTTAGTGTAACAGCTTTTAATATACCCTTGTTTTTTATGGTTGCCACGGGAATATTTTCACGGCAGGCCTGCACAGCCCACGTATGTTTTTCTGAAAGAGCAGTCGGAACAGAGAAGCAGCGCTATGCCGTATTAAATTGTGTGCTTCACTCTTTGCTACCTGCAGACAGCAGCAAGTGGCAGGGGGTGTGTAAGGAACCAGTTTTCTATTTACTTCCTTTTATACCAAATCTTCACCAAAGCACTCTGGTTTCATGCTGTAGCAACTTTTCTCCTGTCCTCACACAAAGGCTGGAAAAATACACACGCACATAAATTGCTAATGATTAAGCACCTCTCTTCAGTCACTTTCCTTTAGCTACTGTGTACCACTCCCGATTCACCTCTGTCTTCTGCCCACATGCCTCTCTGTAAATCATTGACCTTGCAGCCAGGTGATGAAACTATGGTTTTATATCTCCTTCCTCTGATTGAAAACCCCTGCTGACATGCCAAACTGCTGCAGAGGTCTCTTCTCCTGTCCACTGGAGAATGAAGTATATGATTTTAAAAATGGGTCACTCCTCGGAGACCAGGTTTGTTGTTGCTCTGGATTTGATGTGCGTTCCTTCAGAAAGTCGATGTTTTTGAGGTGCAGCCGACTGAGACTGTACTGTTCCTGCCTTTAGGTGAGGAAGGCATCAGCCAGGGCACAGCTGTAAAGCAGAGGAAAGCTCTCGTAACCTTCAAGTGTGCTTGAGTTAGCTGCTACAGCCCTAAGCAAAGCAGGTAATCACAGAAGAAACAAAGGGTTGCTGCGCTGATGTGAGGATGTGAACAAACATGTTGCAGAGAGCAGTGTTCATTTGCAGTCCTCTGACCGTCTTTGGCAGCAGTTCTGCCCATTTTTTCAATCCGTATTTAATTCGTAGGGTCTAAAATCTAAAGAGTAAAAAAACTGATAATGGAATAGCAGTGCAGAGGCCTCCACAACTCAGTTCTCCTCTGAAGGGGCTGATGTTTTAGCTGAAGATGCCAGTTCCTTTGCTGAATCATTTTCAGTGTCCTTTATTGCAGGTTTGTTGAAAAGTAAAGAGTAAAACTACAGACCGGGCTAATTTAAGTGTTGTGTAATGAAAATCTGCTCAAAGTTAGTCTTCATTAATTTCTTTCAAGTCTAAAAAAATGGTCTGTGGCTTTTCAGAAGATTTCAGATCATCTCAATACAGCTGATGACAGTGAAGACCTTTGAGGAACAGGAGGATTTACTAAGGAGTAGATTCTGTTGGATGTGTAAAACTTCTGCTGAAGTCCTTGAAATTTTTGTGAGTGGTGTAGATTATAAAGGAGTATTTTAAAAGAAAATTTCCCAACTTAAAAATGCATATATGAAAATGCTTAGCCACACACTGTATGTAGTATGCCTGGTACTAAAGAATATTTAGATCATAAACGGTCCTCATGGAGCTGGAACTTGTGTCGTGACAGGTTCTTCTGTTTGCTCAGAGCCATCTCTTTGTCTTTTAAGGGCTCCTCAAGCACGAGGATGGAAATGACTATGATAAAACCATGAGGTTGTGTCATCAAACTTACTTATCTTCTTAATAGAGACACCGATGACAGAAATTTTCTTAAATCAAATCTTGGAATCTGTTCAGAGGTTTCGTTTAAAAACTTCCTCCACATGTTTTCAGAAGTGCCTTCCTGTCCCTGCTTTTGCCATGGGGACCTCTTTCCTTTTTTTGTTTTCAAAGAAGTTATCAGATTTTATCCTAATGTTATGCCAGTCCTACTTAAGAAAATGCTTCTCTTAAATTTCTGGTGCACAGATTTTACGATCAAAGTGAGGTTAATTGATTTTTTTTTTTTTTTCCTGAAAGGTGAAGCCTTTTCTTAATTATGGTGAATGTTACTTGAAGTATGCTTAGTGTTCTCCTGTTCACAAGCACGTTCCTGTAAGTTTAGAACCAAAACCTACTGTAAGATAAAATATTTCTTTTGAAGTGTTAGGTTTTTAAAATATTTAGATACCTGTTCTTGTGTTATTGAGATACCACTGTGCTCTGTACTACTCTTCTTCTGAAACCGTGCTTTGTATTTGTATGATGATCTAATACGCTATATAATTACAGTAGCTCTCCCTACCATCTGTTGAGCCAGTTTCAAATTACTTAAAAAAACAAAACAAAAAGAACAAAACCAGATCAGGTGTTTTGGGGGCTATTATCTGAAGATGTTCAATCTGTTTTAAAATAGACTGAAGCAGAGGGCAAAATTATTTTTCAAAACAAAATTGGGACATGTAAGAAAAGTATATGAGACGCGTAACCTCCACTAGTTACTTGATTCTTTTTGCTCTCTGGTAGTAATTTACAGTGTCATAATACTCCTCCTTTGAAAAGATAGTTTGCCAAACGAGGTGCTATTTTTGGAGAACATGACTAGTCTAGCTGTCCTATACTAGATGCCCATTTGGAGAGAGAAAAAAAGCCCAGACCAAAACAAAACATGGGCATGGATGAAATAGCTGTGCATGATGAAACGGAATGGATCCATCCGTGGGAGGACTTGACCCTCTCCGAGGAATACCACCCTCTCCGAGATGCACTGGGGCAAAGGGAATCCAGGACACTTCCCTGTCAGTTGACATGATGAAGCTCTTTGTTCGCATTTTCAGTCATCCGTTTCTGTATCTGCCATCAGGGTGTTCTTCCTTTTGTATTCAGCTACACTCATGGCTACTGCAAAGGAGTATGAGGCAGTTAGGTGGAGCCTGCCATTTGACTTCTAGATTCTTCACAAAAAGAACTTGGCAATACACAGTAAACAGGACAGAAAGCAGCTGCGTAATGTTGTGAAAGAGTTTGGTAGCCTAGGCAGCAGGGACAGCACTTGTAATTCACTGACAGATATGTCCTAATTGGCCTGAAAGTTGATTTGATAAGAAGCTTTCCAGTCTAGCTGCAGGAGCCATCTCATCTCCCAAGGCTCAGAGTGATGCATCATTAAGGAAAGCTTTTCCATTAGCTTATTTAACCTTTATGAAAGGGTGCTATTAAGGAAAGTTCATTCAGTCTATTCAGCAAAATGTGAAAACCACCCTGGAAGGGACAAAAAAGGTAAGTGAGTATGGCAAAACTTCGGGCAAGGGATTCCTCGGTAGCTATTGTGGAAAGTAACTGGAGGAGATCCCAAGTTTGTGTGTAGCAGTTGATGTTAGGGTCGCAAACTGCAAAGTCCACAGGGTTTTCTTATCTGTACTGCTGAGTTGCGTATTTTTTTGACAAACAAGATCAGACACAGGAGAGGCTGAAAGTTCTTTATAAGAAAGTTCAGTGCGTTGTTTACTAGGACAACCACCTGCAGTGGTGCTTTTAGTTAGTTAGATTTGTCAGAGTCTAGTCTAGGATTTGATTAGAACCTAATCACACTGCAGGTGGTGGTAGGTATTCATCTGCATTAGTGTATTGGTTTGGATCAAGTGTATACCTTGAGCAGATCTCCTGATTGACCCTACTTACTGCTCTATGGTGTGCACCACAGAGCAGGCTCACAGCACATGCATTGAATTCCTTTTTGCATGAGATCAAATAGGAAGACATGCTCTAGGAGCGCACCTTTTGAGCTCCAACCCCTAATGGAATGTTCAGCCTGTAGGACCATACAAGAGGTAGTCTGAAATAAAGCCCGTTTCATGCGTATAGTATGGATACTGGGTATTTAGGATACAACTGTTTTACTCTGTAGCTCTTCTGCTGTTGTGCCGTATTTGCTAACATAGACAATGCAAACTTGCTGTCTTGGGATGCTTTTAGTTTTGCAGGTCAAAGGTAGTAACATGGGAAGAGTAAGCATTTCTTTTTTGTGCTCTTCTTCCATGAAGACACAGTTAAAAATTATTTACTTGGTCATCCTGACCACAGATATGCACCTGCATCCTCTGTCTCCATCCTCTATGTCTTCTCTATGCCTATTTTTTTTTTTGTCTTTCTTTAATTTTCTTGTAGCATCAAGAGATTGTCAAAAGATCACATTGTGTCTACTTGTGAGTTTTGATTTGTTCATTTTACTCCTTGGCACCATCAAGAACGGGAGTAATTTTAAAGACACACGATCTAGGGTGCTTTCCTCCCCTCTAGAGAGTGACCATAGTGTCAGTCTCCAGTAAATAGGAAGGTATCAGTCGCCACAGTGATAAGAGTCTGGGTCAGATGCTGGTGCCTGTGGTCCCAGAAGCTGTGAGGAGCAGCCTACTGCTCTGGCTCTGTCCTGGGGGTGTTCAGGCTGTCTGATGTGATCTCAGGAGTACTCAAGGACTTAAGGACAACTGGTGAGTAGAGGTATCAAAAGGTGAACTGTGGCAAAAAGCTAAGTAGGCGTGTTTGTACTGCCTAAGTAGGCAGCCTGAACAATGCGGGCTTACGCTGCCCTGGTAGTCCCAGAGGTAAGCTTCCAGTGCTGCTTGTAGTATCATAAACCAGCAGAGAATTTGCTCTATATTTACATATCTTACACAGCAGCTAATGACAATGAATTAGGTCTTATGCATAATTTAATCAATTGAGAAGGCTTTTCTTCCTCAGAAGTTACTATTCTGTATGTAAACAATCTGGGTAATTTTGGCACATTTCCCACTGGCACAGTTTCCTTCTCTATAGCACAACTGACAGCTGTAGTTAAGTAGTTCTGTTACTTAAAGATAAAAAGCCATATTGTCTCACTGCCCTTTCCCAGAATGGGAGTCGCTTGCCTTTGTGTTTTGTCTCAGTTCTGTAGCAGCTACTTCACAGAATGCAGTGATACAATGGTGAAGTTTAGCATGGTTATAAAAGTTTGCTGAGCAATGCCATAGTAGATTGAAGACCTTCCTTTGCTTTTCCTTTACAGAGAATGTGTCTTGATGCACTTACAAAGCTCTCGGTTACGTGTCTGAAATCAGTCATCATTCATAGAATAGTTTGGGTTGGAAGGGACCTATAAAGGTCATTTAGTCCAACCCTGCCCCTGCAGTGAGCAGGGACGTCATCAACTAGATCAGGTTGCTCAGAGCCATGTCCAGCCTGACCTTGAACATTTCCAGGGATGAGGCATCTACCACCTCTCTGGGCAACTTGTTCCAGTGTTTCACCACCCTTATTGTAAACAATTTCTTCCTTATATCTAGTATAAATCTACCTTCTTTTAGTTTAAAACCATAACCTCTTGTCCTGCCGCAACAGGCCCTGCTAAAAAGTTTGTCCCCGTCTTTCCTGTAGGCCCCCTTTTAAGTACTGGAAGGCTGCTATAAGGTCTCCCTGCAGCCTTCTCTTCTCCAGGCTGAACAACCCTAGCTCTCTCAGCCTGTCCTCGTAGGAGAGGTGTACCATCATTTTTGTGGCCCTCCTCTGGACCTGCTCCAAGAAGTCTATGTCTTTCCTGTACTGAGGACTCCAAAGCTTCAGCTGGCCTTCAGTTTCTTGAGGAAATTCATTCATCTCATTATAGTTTCAATCATTTAATTTTTATATAGCCATTTTTGAACTTAATGTGATTTTCCTTCTGGGCTGATAACCTATTTCATCCTTATAAACTTATGTCAGATGTTAAGGTTCTTGCTGCCTTGTGAGATGTTTTGTCAAAATGTGATCGTTCATCTAATTGCCTAGCTTTATTTCCTTACAGACTGATTTGTGTCTAAGGTTTATAATTTTGTAATGTTGTGTGATCCTTGTTTAAATTTTTTGCTGCTGATTTCAGTGGTCAATGACAGTGCACTACAGCACGTTGGTATTTAAACCATGAATGTCTAGTATTCTTTTAAATAAGCCGCCCATGCACTTGTATTTTGAACAATCTTTTCTGTCCTGTCAGTTTTCTGTTCAAACAGCTTGCTTAAAAGTAATGTCACTGTGAAGTCCCTTAGAAACCTGATTTGCTCCACAATCCATTATTATTATGACGAGTATTTGGGTCTGGAGTGCTCTAAGAACAGAAAGAGGAATGGGCATCAGTGTCCCAGTTGTGGAGACCCTGAGTTCTGGATAAATTAGCAAAAAAGGAGATGCTGTTCCCACCTCCCTAGCAAATATGTGGGGCTGCTGTACCCATGCCACCCACAGCCCCACAGGACTCTGCTGCCTGGACTTAGTGTTAGGAGGGATGGGCTTTTGATGGCATCAGAAGCATTAGCAGCTATGGATGGAGAGCAGGAAACTGCTTAGGAAATGACGGGTATCAAGTTTTTTGTAGGGGGTCTGTGTGTGTCTAGAAGAATGGAGGGCAGGGGACAGGATAGGGGAACACAAAGTGCAGACCATCCCCGGAAGAAACGGTAGTTCAGTCTAGAGAGTTTGAGACCTTGTGAGCTACTTCTGGTAACTGGTGTATATGGCAAAATACATCATAGATGCGGTAATTTTTAACACTGGCTTGACACTGAAGAGTCTGGCCGTGGTTCATTAGAGCCTCTGTCATCTTGCAGTTGCAAGGAATAGGTTATGGTGGTGACCACTGTTTGGCACTTCATGTTTCAGGTGGTTATAGAGTTCCATGAAGTTTTAATTAATTTGAAAGCAGTTAATCTTACAAATACTGCTTTGCACTATACAACTTCTTCACATTTTTCAGTTTCTACTATATAACTCAGTTGGGAGTGAGGGAGGTGGGGAGGAAAGATGCCTTTGTAGCCTCCTGCCTCCCAGCCAGCTGGTCTTTATCTGGGTGGTATAATTCATATATAAAACATTGAATGCAGTCTTTTTGGTTGACTGCACACGGCAACAGCTGATTGAACAGCCGGTTCATACTATGCATCATGATTACCTGGATAGCTTGCGTATAAACTCGCATCCTGTTTGCTTGAGTAATAGATGTGTGTTTGAATGCATTAAATATTGGAGCAAGACACCTCTTTTGTTCCAATATGAGTTAATTTTTTATGAGGCTAATGTGGCCAGAGGCTGAATCAGCAAGTTATGCTAAATAGTGAGCACAAATGAGGAAAGGAAAGAGTATAAATTCTTTAATTTTACATCTTAGATACTTCTCTTTTCCTCTATGGTTCCTTCACCTTTCTTTTCCCATGCATTATATCAGAATGGTACAAATCTAATGGTAGCATTTTTTCTTTCATAACACTGACGTTTTTATGAGCTGTTTGGCTCAATCTTTCTCCTGCATGCACTTGGAGATGGAGGGAAGACAGTCACTTGAAAATCTTCTTATTCAGCAGTTCCTTTTTGGGCTTCCCTGGTTAACATCTATGTTCTCACCCTTTGGTATTTCAGCCTGGTTCATCCTGAGCTGGCCATCAAGAAATGAAGCGGTCTTTTTGGGATATCAGCAAAGAGCTGGCTGGCATGTGAAATAATTACACAGGATGTTGGGCAGTGGTGGGGTTCATCTTCATTTTTCAGTTGTTCCAATAGATAAAATGTTCACAAATCCTTGTAAGCTTTACAAGCTATTAGTATCTAGCCTGCATGTGCATATGTGTAGACACTTACCTACTGTATACATGTGCTATGATGATGCTGATAGGAATTTCCAGAGAGTCACTGGGGCACGGCTTGGTGGATATTTAAAAGTGACACTGAGATATGCTCAATATAAATCCATAATTATTAGGTGCAACTGGGTGAAAATAGTTAGCTGAACGTCAAGGAAAACATGAAACAAAATGGATAGCCATGGAATGAAGGCATGGTGGCTCTGCTTGGGGCTTTGCTAGCTGCCACGAGAAGTGACCTTCTCTAGATGGATGCCAGTGAGTCACCAGATACTGAGAAATCCAAGAAATTACGTTACTCTTTAATGTCAAGATGTGAGAATGATAGTCTGTTTATTTTTTAAGTTCACATCTTCTATTTGATCATGCATTTTGAGCATTTACTTTTCTCAGGGGACTAAAAAAAATGAATTCTTTTTTTGAGAACATGCAAGACTCAGCAAAACAGATAAGCATTTCTCTTCTGAGGCAACTGCTGCATATTTTGCAAAATTTTCCAGACGTAGCTTAGTCTTTTTTTCTCACCTTGCTGTGTATGGAAGGCAAACTCTTCTTCAGAGTAAATCTGGCTGGCGTTTTATTTGCTTGTATATCTCTTTGTAATAGTAATGCCTAAAAGGATGCTTTTAGTAAACTACCCATATAGTGCCTCAGCCAGTTCATTGTGCTATGCTTTGTTTGTTCCAATGCTACAGTATGTTTGTTGTAGTTCTACCTTGTCTTTCAGTTTTGTGTACCACCTCTGTTTCTTCCGTCTGTCTGTTGTGTTCTGAGGCAGCCTAGGTTGTAAACTAGCAGAAAGGGATGCCCTAAGCCAAAGGAGGCCCTGAGATTGAAAGTGTGAGATAATACTGCAGTACAGATGATGATAATAATAATGCAATTAACTTTAACTCTTCAATATTTCCTGGGGCCATAACAAAGGACATGCAGAATGTGTTTGGGTTTTGTTTTTTTTTACCTGACTGGAGCCTAGAAACAGATTTCTGACTCCTCCTTTCGAAGTGTGAGGTGGGCATTGAATGGATGTACCGCTCCATGTGTAGGACATGACAATGAAATGAAGAGAATACTGAATAAATGATTGATAGTAGAAATACTCATCCTTTGAAATGCTGGAGTGCCCAGTTTTGTCAGTCTAAAGTTTCATTGGAAACTTCAAATGTAAAAATGCAATGGAAACTAAAGGGAAGCCCTGGGCAAGGGCAGAACAGCTGTGGCTTCAGTGCTTGAGCCTGGGCACCACTGCACTGGAGGTGTTGGGTTTCCACCCAAATGCAACATGCTCATCTTACTCATAACTGGCCAGGCTCTATATCACTTAACCAAGTGCGGTGCCTGGAACAAATGTAGACTGAATGTTTTTAATGTTGATTTTAAGAACTCTGCTTAATAAATACTGCTCCCTGCACACAGGATGAGTCATCTAGGAGCACTTCCAGGGAGAAGAGATCACAGAAAGTTGGGACTGGAGTTTGTGCTCACGTAAAGTCGCATTAACTCATGGGGACGCTCATACTGACCTCAGTGGCAAGGTCACAGAACCAGCACTCAGACAGAAAAACTCATTGCCTTGGCTAGACAATGAAATGCTAACAGAAATAAATTATATTTGCTCATAGATTGCCATATCCTAGGCAGAAATGTTATGTCTTTTGTACAAATATTTTAAGTAAATGTACATTTTAACCAGATAAGCAGAAAGGTAATGTCTTTTTTTGCTCCTTGGGGTTTCTGAAACTGTAATTTTATTGTTTTATTATTTTTTAAGTTCTCTTATGTTGTAGGTGACTGATACTCATTTTAATGGCATTCATTGGTGCATAGTGATACAGCTTAGGACGAGAGAGTATCTTCCCCCATGGTCAAAATACTTGCATCAGAAAAGAGTGTCTTTGATACCGTTCACTGTACTGTTCAGCATGTGAAGGTAAAGCCTTGAGAATAACCAAGAGTGAAAATTTAGAGACCCAGCTCTACCATGTTTTTAGGTTCTGAACTATAATTTTTGTATCTTTCTTCCATGAAATTGAGTCAGATATCTAAAGTACTTTTGTAAAGGTGGGCCAAATTTGAGAACTTAAAAGGTTACCTTCACCCTGAAAGCATATGGGCGTAGGTGAGGGGCTAAGTTAATAAAAGGTATTGTTGGGTTGCAGTATCTTGTTGTCCTTCTAGCCCTTTGCTTTTCCGAAGTATTGTCACCTCTTGGAACAATCTGGTTGCTGTGTACCTTCTCTTGCAGGGGACTAAGAAAGCAATGAAGCGGGAAAACTGACTGTTGTTCATGCACACCATTTTTTGATAGCAATGTGCCAGCTTGATGTGTATTAAATTTCAGGTGGTGTGATCTTAGCTATCTCTGTTGTAGTGCTGCCATTACAATTGTGAGCATGTTCCTTGAATTTATAAGAGGATAGTATTCTTCACATGAGCCAAAGCCCTTGACCTTTCTGTAATGTGAGGAAAGTTGCAAAAAATGCCTGTTACCACCTTAACTCACCCAGACCCTGGGCCAGTGTTGGCTTTGCCTTTTTTTGGTGTTGCTGGGTTTTTTTTTTCAATTTTGCTTACAATCCTTATCTATAATGCCTTTACAGGCGGTATTGTCTCAAGCCATTATTTCAATTAAAACATTTTAGCTGGCTAATGATGAGTGACAGAGGTAAAGGTGACCAGCGCCAGGTTCAATCTCTCAGTGGCAGAGCAGTAATTGGATTGTGTTCATTAGAGCAGTCAACACAAACAAAACCAATGCTATTAAATTGCAGTTTCTAACACTGTAATGCAATAAAGAAACTGCAGAACACTCGAAGGGGAAAACCCACTGGTGCAAAATGGCTGCTTAGCTGTGGATAAGAACATGCCTTTTCTCTGGTTCTGCCCTCCATCCCTTCAGTATTGCAGCGGCATGCAAACTGTAGTACGCTAATGGCACTGAACTAACAGGATGTTTTTGGGACATCTCTTAAAAGGAGGTCAGAGAACCCTGAGTATAAACAAGGAGGGGTTTTATTTTGAATTTTAGAGTAATTAGGTCTAAGCAACAGCAAACAGGATTCTTCTATTAACCGATCTAATTTTTAGACCATGGTATTCCTGGTCAAAGGAGTGTTTTTCTGCTTCCCCCACAATTTACCTCAACTGCTTGGGGCGCGTTCCTCTTTATTTCTTCCTATTGCCCTAGGTCAATCACTGCAACTGTGTTGACCATGAACAAAGAGGTTCTCCTCAAAAGTTATTCTGCAGTGTTAAGACAGATGGATTTTGTTTCACTGGGTTCAGTGTGGCAGTTTCGGCCAAACTCATTTATTTGCTGTATGAGTTTTGTATGTATTTCTGAACATCAGAGATGGTAGGTGAGGGTTACTGTATGAAGACATCTGATAGTGAGAGAAGTTGTGTTTCCCATGTGATCCCACAGCAATATCAGCTTCTGTAACTTTTTGTAGGTTTTGACAGATTTTCTGGTTTTACTTAACATTTCAGCTCCTTAAGGTTTCATGATTTTTGTGAGACTCATCACTTCCGTTAAGAAAAGAAACTAAATTCCTGGCCTCTCTGGTCAAAATGAGACTTAGACTCAAGATCAAGAAGGAGAATACAAATACTGAGATTTCTAAAATAACAGCTTCAAAGTGTTAAATGTCCATGACCAAATGTGGTCTGACTAGTATTTTTGAATATTTACGTTAAGAAATACTTCAGTTCATTTACGTTAGTGACCCTGAACTCCTTATTTGTTTATATATAATCAGTTATGATACGTTTCCTTTTCTTGCTGTCAGTCTTGTGAAACGTTTTTACATCCCACAATTTCTCTGTTAACCTCAGGGCAGAGGACTGTGCTCGTTATGCCATTTCCAAGGTGCATTTTGTGACAAATCCTCACATTGAGCCTTGTGCTATGATTGTTTACTGCTCTGGGACCCTGTCAAGGTGCTCCAGTGCTGCGGGCTGCTCTGCCCACTGGCTCCAGGTAAAGGAGCATCTGTTACCTGACATCTCTGCAGACAGAGATTTAGATGTGGCCGAACAGGTTGAGCGCAAGGAAAAAGTCCTCAAGAAACTCATCAGTTTTGGCTTTATTTACCAGGTTTGTTACGGCAGCCGCTTCTCATGCAGATGTGCTTGAGCTTTCAGCTGGCTGCCTGGAGGATGACTTGCAGTGCGGCTGCTGCACCTGGGGATACACTGGGAAAACCAGGTGTTAGCCCCTGCTCAAACACATGGTGTCAAGGGGGATGCTGTCAGCGGTTAACTGAGCCAGTGTAGGGCTTGTTCACACATGTATATCCAAGCTGTGGAGGGACAACAAAGGTAAAAATCATCTCCTTGCCTCTTTGAAGTGTTGGATGTTTCTAGTCTACACGTACAGCCGATGTGTGTGTGCAGAGCCCAAGTGTCTGGTATCTGTTATGAATGTTAAAACTCCCCTGGGCAGTACTTTGTAAACATATCTTTGGTGTCAAAATAAATAAATAAGGAGGAGGAGAGAGAAGTATCAGCAAATTTCATGAATCTGAGGAAATCTAGGTGTGAGACATAGAAGTTCTGCAGTTAAGACATGCAAGTAAGTACAGTACAAGTATGATGGCAGCCTTTCTTCCTGCTCAACTTACAATTTTAGTTGGAGAGAGAAATTTTTAAGGTTATAAAGTAAACAATTTTTTGTCAGCCATCTTAGAAGCTATTAAATGAATGACTGTGGCTTAGAGGCTCTTTCTTTGCTCCCTACATGAATTGAATTTAGAATTTGTACATGATTTTTATAATTACATATATGAGAGAAGAGGTTGGGTTTTTTTTGTTCTTAGAAGGGAGGTAATAAATATGGGGGAACACAATAAAGTAGTGAATAATACAGAGAAAGTACATCAGGAGCTGCAGGAATGCCTTCAGAAATAAACTTTATTTTCAGCTTTATAATCTTTCCCCCTCCAAGTTACCCGTCCTGTCCCTTGTATATTGCAAGGGAATTGGGTGTAGCCCAGGGGAGAAATAAAATCTTGGTGACGGGCTTGCTGTTGTCTATTGGTTGTCTAGCTGTCTGGAGAATGACAGAAGTATCCTATGAAAAAAAACCAAAACCAAAACCAAAGTAAATGGAAGAAGACACAAGTATCTTTTAGAGACGCATCAGAGATGCAGCTTCCAATCATGTCCTTTCTAGTGATTTTTTTTGTGGAAATGCTAAGGCTAAAAGGGTATTTCAGTAAATTTGCTGATTCCAGGCAGAATCAGATTGATGTTACAAAATTTCAATCAGTTTTTTAAAAATTTATTTTAAAATGTTTGTTAGATAGTCAGATGTGTTTGATTGTAGGGCTTCATTGTAGTCCATAATACATGGGAGTCAGAAGGAAAATGTGACTGACTCCTGTCACGTTTGTCAATCCAAATGCAAGTTTGGATTCTGTCCTAGCACAGAAATTTAAGATTTTCTCTTTAGGAAAAAAAACCCACCCCAAAACCAAACAAAAACCAGTTGGAATTAGTTGTTCTCTTAATGTAAGAAAGCTTAGTGTTAGGAAGTCGGGTTATAATGAAGCTGTGTAATCAAATGGTGCAATTTAAGATGTTTAGCAGGTACAGAGGTATCAAAACAGAAAAGAAGTAAGTTGGAACTGAAGATGACATAATAATTGTGATTATTACATTTGAGTAAGATCTGTGTGAATGTGAACTGCTGCACGATGGAGAAACAATTTTCGTGGCTTGAACTTGCATTATAAAATTCTGGGGGAGGCAATCTTTCACCAGTATCTCTGAGTGACAGTGGTTGGGTACCGGGTTGCTATGGTAACAGATGAAGGTTTGGCTGGTTAAACATTCTCTAAGCACAATGGTATTTTCAGTCTGGGGCTTCAAATAAGACCTATCATCTTTGCTTCTTTGTTGTTTGCATTAATTATCTGCCTATCAATTCTCTGAGCAGAACTGCAGGTGAGGCTGCTTAACCATATGTTTTCTGCCATATATATATATATGGTGCTCTGTTGCCCCTTGAAGAAAGCTGACCTACAATGGAAACTGGACCCAATTACTGTCCTCTGCGAAGCAGTGGCAAAAGTGGTTGAGCCCTTGTATTGCCATTCAGATCTGATTCTGTTGAAATGCTCCTGGGGAGGAGGGGAAGGTGCCACTGGATGATGAAACATTGTGCGTGAAATAGGAGTAATAACAACATCAGTCACGTTTTTGGATGAACTTTACATTTGAATGTGGCTGTTTGCCTCACTTGTGAGGAATGAGGGTAATATTAAACGTCTGCCTTTTGTTAGTGATGTGCAAGAGAGTGAGAGGTAAGCCAGAGGCAGTGCTGAAATGTGAAACTTGTGAAGGGTTAAACTTCCTAAAAGGAGATCTTATATCATGTCTGACAGATTTTTCGAGGCTTTACTTTGCAGGCTTCATGCACGCTCTGTTTGCGGCAATTGGAGTATTAAGCATAAGAGAGGCCACTCCGACTCTTGTCTAGAAAAGAGGTTGTGGTTTGTAGGAGTTTCCTGCAGCAATTTTTAGTTTTTGAAAAGCAAACCTCAACCTCATGCCCCAATATTCATGTGCTAGTATTCATTTCCATTTTAATATGTTTTTGTCGCTGTTCCTGGTGCCTTATCTGTCCTTGTATCACTTTGGTTCAGAGCTCTCGCTCTGCAGCATCCAGTCCTCTCACTGTTATTGTAGTAACAGTCCCAGGGCCCATTTGGGGTCTTGGGTCCAGCTCCAGGGAACAGGTACAGGGTGATGTGGTAGTACTGTGATTCCAAATATGTGAGATACCAAAAATAGCAACATTCTCGCCTGTCAATATTGCACTGTAATGTGGTATCTGTGATACCAGTCTCTCCTTATCCTGCACTGTGCGTGCTCTGAGACTTAATCTGGTCCTTTGGTGTGCCAACTGACCCTTCTGAGCCTCTGCCTTTGCTTCTTCCACGTTTTTCCCCAGTTACATGTTTGTGATGAGGGAGGGGAGGAGCTACAGGTTGGCCGTGTTCCCTGCCTTTGTCAGCAATTATCTACATAATTTCTCCAGCAAACTTTGGACTGGAACAGAGCTGTCATGTAGGTGAGAGAAGGGGGTGGACTACCATCCCTTGAGGAGAAATAAGTGGTCAGGTGGTGCTTAGTTTGGGAACCCTGTAGACTGCAACTTCCACTGTGGAGTCAAGCTCCAAGGACACATCCCTCCCCCTACAGAGATCTGATCTGCTGGAGGATGGTCATGGGGCAGCGAGATGTTAATGAGCTTGATCCTCCCCTCCACACTGGTTTGGTTTTTTGTATTTGCATCAGGAAAGAGTAAACTGTTATCCGTCTCTAACAGGTTACGTGGGTGTATGGAGGAAAAAAAGGCGGCACCTGCCCCAAAATAAACAATAGGGAGTAAATAGCAGGTGCAATCGCTTGGATAAAAGGTGCGTAAGGAAACAGGGAGGTGGCATCTGGGTTGATCACTGCAAATCGGCTGCATTTCAGTTCAGTCTAGAGAGCTATCCTTTCACAAGCTTCTCTGTCTGTTCAGCTCTTGGGAATAAACTGCCTTTGTTCCCAGCTGTACTGAAATGTTTATTCATTAGTTTTTAATAAAGGAAGTCAAATTTCATATTCCTTAAACAGTGTTGGTAACTGAATATTGTTAATTGATTAGTCAATGCCTGTTAGCATGATAAGCCAACAGAAACCTGCAGTGACAACAGCCTTCAGATTATGTATTCATTCTGTAAATTATTAATAACTACTATTGATCCTCTCCCAACTGATGAAATACTTGTCTTTTTTGAAGAGCATTTTTTTTTTCTTTAACTGGTAAGCTATATTTATTTAGGGGATTTGTTGCCTATTTTTCCTTCAGGAGCCAATCTCTTTTTGCAAGTTATTTGAAGGGGTGGTCCACGTTTGCATACCATGACTGGTTTTTGTGTTTTGTTCTTCCTTAGTATCTTCAAATATTTGTGAATGTAGTCAAGGCCACTGATCCAGCCAGGTGTTTTTGCAATGTAATTTCCTCAATAAGGAAGTACGGAAAGACCTTCATCAGTGTCATTACTGGTTTTCTCACTAACACTTACGTGAAAACCCAAGATAATAAGCCCACGAAGATAGAAATAAAAGCAGGACAGTATGATCTTTTAATGGAAACATCTGCTGCTTCTCTTCAGAAAATGTCAAATCCTTTAGATAGGTCTACACCATTGTCTCTTTTTTTACGCATGGGGAAACAAAGAACTTAAGTGATTTAACCAGCACAGTGCAGCAGGTTCACTGCAGTGCTGGGAACAGGACATGGTTCTCCTACTCCCAAGCCACCAGGATGACCAGGATGTTCTGTAGCACCTTTAGAAGCTCTCATTAATATTCTTTCTCTATCCAGGGCTGTTGTATTTCCTTCATTATCATTTTGTTCAGTCCTGCCATGCTAGCTTTGGCCATCTGTTTTTCCTGCCAGTGCTTTTGCCATTTCTTCCATGGCTGCCATATGCTTGGAACAATCTGCTTGGACAACTCCTTCTCAAAAACTACATGTACTAGGACACAGAGAGGAAACTGATTGCTTTCTGACCGTGACAAGACAGAGAGCCAGCAAGGATAGCTAAATTGTGATGTAGGAGTGTCGCTTCTAGCCTGGCCTGTGCTGAACTTTATTCAACACATCTTATCAGTTCAAGAAGGTGACGCAACCCTCCAGAATGTAACTCTTGTCCCACTAGAAATTCACTCACATGTGGCCAAAGTAAGAACCTCAGTTTATACAAATCTCAGTTTGTGTGCTGAAGTAAAAGGCAGAGATGATCTTAAGAAGTTAAGAGGTTGCGGGCTATATTTGCTCCATGTCGTGCACCCTTTCTAGTTCCCTTCATTCCCATAGCAGCTTGACACACTTGCTGCATGGCCTGATGCTAATGTTTTCCTCTGCAGTTATAAGAATTTATGGCATCAGAGCTAAAATGAGATGTTCCCTCCTGTATTCCTATTGTTCCCTCTCTTGGTGTCTCAGCTTCAAGAATTGCAAGATGGCAATAAAAGTGTGTGAAGAAAATGGATGAGGAATGAAACAATTTTTTTGCGTACTCTTACCCATATTTTTTCTTCTTGTTGCCGCACACAAGCTCACATTCTGTCTCTTCTGAGTCAGACCATGTGTTCTTCAGGAGAAGAAACCAGTGACCTGACTGTATGGGACTTTGCTAATGTACTTGAAAATATTCAGACCTGGAAAGCAGACACTTAAAACAAGCTTCAGGAAACATTTTGAAATTTAGGGGACAGTCCTAGTAAAACTTCACTTCTTCCTTTTTTTGTTGGGGTTATAAAAGATGATGTGCTGATGTTAGAAAGCTGTCCTCCCCAAGTTCTCTTCCAGGCTGGCTGACTATTGTAACAAGCACGTGGTGCAAAAGGTGCTCAGCACATATAAAATTGACCACAAAATCTTTGAGTATGTGGCTTCAGTTCCATTTCATGATTATTGTTCTTTTTAATTCCACCTCACCCCCCAGCAAAGTATTTGAATGAAAAATTCAGGATTTGGATGGATAGCTATGAGAGTGTTTACATGTCAAGTCACAAAAGCCATGGGGCGCATGTACAGAAGTATTCTTTAATTGTTTTTCTTTGTATCTTTTAGGTCTCTCAGCAGCCAAACTCCTGACTGAGTCAGGCTTGAATGTGGTGTTGCTGGAAGCCAATGACAGGGTCGGTGGAAGAACTTTCACCGTAAGGGTAATTATCTCCAAACCCATTTATGCTACATATACATACACATGGTATATACTGTACATCTGTATAATTATACATGTGTATGTATGTATATATGTACAGTATACATATACTATATGAATAGTGTATGTAAATGAATTTATTTATCTTTCCTGCTAGAGGACCTCCTTGAGGGAAAATTTCTAGAGCACTAGCAGGTGGGAAATTTCCTAATATTGTACCAGCAAGACTAGGGAAAGACTGGCATGATGGTGGGGACAAAATGTTTCCGTGTGATCTGCAGGCTCTTGAGTCATCAGTGCTTTCATCTGGGAAGGAAAACATGATTAGCTAAGTTTCAAAATCATTTTGCAGGCTGAGACACTGGAGAAGTCTCTATGGAAAAACAACCGTAAAAAGCCTCATGAGGAGTCATGAAGGCTAGAGGAATGGCAGGGGTGACTGGGAACTAGAACCGGCATGTCTGCCTTCACTCCTTTACCTTCTGCCCTGCCTGGGAGACCCTATCCCACTCTGCTTATTAGAAATTTTTACCTGTGCTTCTTAGTAGTACAGTCTGTTTTGAACTAGTCGTTGGCAAGGTGCCTGACTGAGCAAGAACCACACAGATGTCTGACTGTCCTCCTCTCTCTGCCTGTCAGGCTCTTTCCTCTCATGTTTGTTAAGGCTGTAATGTAACAACAGGCCAGCTAAGCTGGTTATGAACTCCTTATCTGAGATCCTTGGTAGCCACCACACCAGAACTCTACCAAAGAATTGAAGTTTTCCACGGGGAGAGGAATCTTAGCCAAAATGCTCTGGGAGTGTTTCATTTAAAGAATTCCTCTGGATTGCTCTTTTAACTTTTATGCTGTTTACAAAGGGTTTATCTTTTTTTAATCCTTTTTTTCCCCTCCCTCTTTTGTGTGTTGTGTGTGATAAACTAGAATAAGCAAGTTAAATATGTGGACCTTGGAGGAGCTTATGTGGGACCAACACAAAATCGTCTCCTGCGGTTATCTAAAGAGTTAGGAATAGAGACGTATAAAGTGAATGAAGTTGAGCACCTGATACACCATGTCAAGGTAAGATGCTCTCAAGCATGCTGTTCTAGGCAAGTTGTAGTGATCTCCTTTCTCGTTGTTTTCTATCCATGCTACAGTGGAGTATACCTTTTTAAGTATGCATCATCTGAGTTTCTTGGGGGAAAATAAGTATCTTGATAATGAAGAACTCATACAAATTACTTTATGCATGCACTTCTATATGTGTACCCTGTAGACGCATCCTGTTAGCTGATGCCTTGGTTCAGGTCTGACCTCTTAGTTAAAAGCTCTTAAAAAGCATCATTGTTTATGAACAGTACAACTGTGACTCTACTGTACAGGTCGGCTGTCCGAGGTGTCTGAAAGTCCCTTTGAGAAGTACTTGAAGTATCTTCAGTCAGACTGAAAGTTTCTCAGGATGGGCTTCCTAAACCAGTGACAGTTATTATCCTGACTGAAAGAAACGTGAGAGGTTAAGTCTGGTTTGCTGATGGGGAAACTAACATGCAGAGTAATAAAAGGCATTGTAATAGTAATTACAAAAGGCTCTGGGATTCAAACGTTCTTGTGGAGGCAGATCTAAATGATCTGTTCATGATCCGAAACAGGACAGCTATGGCAAAGCTGTTAAAAAGCCCACGTATTCTCAGTATTTGTACTATACTTTCTCCAAAAGAGCATCCTTTTTCCTTTCCTGATATAGTGCAGTGTTGCACTCCTACAGAAGAGAAGCTTTCTATGTTAGTCCTGAGGAAATTAGCATTGAGTTTCATTATATGCTTATAAAAAGCCATTGTGCAATGACTAGCAAAATATTTGTCAGATAGTAGTTGGTGTTTGATCAAAGGTTAAAGGAAACATTGGCAGATTTAAAAACAGCAATAGAGAAAAGGTGTTCTGCCATATGTTTTCCAATATTTTTCTCAGTCAATTGTTATAAAAGAGTGTGTTTTCAAAGTGATTTGCTATGGTGACTGTCAACAATTACTTCTGCTGTGGTAGAACTGATGGGTATATATAGACTGTTCTGTTTCGTCTGCCTCTGGCATCATCCTCAAACTCAAATTTTCTGCTTGTTCGCACTATTTAGCCTTCAGAGTCTCTTCAATAGCAAGAGGAGATCATGCCGTGACAGGAAACCTTAATGGTAGAAGATGATCGATGTGGCCAGGCAGGATAACCAGCTCTCAGGACAACCTAGCTGTCCTAGCATGGGGGTGTTCCAAAACGCTGCCAGAAGTCACTGAAGGCAAAGCTGAAGCTGACATGTGGGCCTGATTTATTGTCAGCAGCTAGTCAAACATGGCTGCTTGTTTGGTAAGCCAGACGCCATTTTCTTTTAGGATCTCTAAGAACCAGCTTGTGGGGGGATATTGGTATTACTAAGCTGGTTGAAATAGCCTTTTGTTTTCCAACAGGCTTTTAGAGTGAGGAAAACAGAATGGCACAAAAGTAGAAGTTTGGCTCTTGCCAAGGACAGTCTGTCTTTCCCTTGACCACAAGTGTCTTATCGCATGAGTTGCCAGAAGTTGTGCATAGCCTTTTAGCGTCGTCTGTGGATACCTTTTAGCCCAGGGTGGTGAGTGCTGGTGTGAGTCAAGGCTCTCAGCTTTCCTCCGTACTCGGCTGCCTGTAGGACAGCTCCTGGAGAGAGGAGGGAGAGAAGTGTGTGCCAGGACTCCCCGGTAGCCAGGCAGGAGGTAAAGAGAGGAGATATTCCACAGTCAGTAGCACCTCTTAATTTCATTCATTTTAGATCTTTTATTTCCTTTTTGTTTCTGTGTTTATACAGCCGTGGAAAAGTATTAACATAGTTGAAGAATTACACTCAGTTAAGTAATTGGAACATGAGCACTATATGGTAGACGTATGCGTTGTTGTGTGGCCGAATTGGTGTAATAATCTCCAGCCTTTTGCATTTCATGGATCTGTAATACATTCCTTACAGGTCTCTCACTTTCAGCCGTGTGGCTTGCCCATGCTTTCCCTGCAAATGGACAATGCTCTCGTGTGCTCCCGGAAATCTAAGCAGTACTCTTAAATCATAGCTTACAAACCGGGTTCCAAAATATACAAAGGTCTGTTGCCCCTGTGTGAATTTGAATTCACATGCTGACCCAGGCTTTGTGACTGTGGCCAAAAATAATTAAATTCTGGACCACAAAATTCTCTGAATCCAGAGAGGCAATGAAACCTAAAGGTTTTAATTCTTCTCTCACTACACAATCAGGCATCACAGTGCATCTTGTAAAATCAGCTGCTGTTTTTACATACACCCAAAGGCAAAATCAAGCCTTTCATAGTTAATTAAATTCATTTTGGAGGCTTTTTAATACAAGTAATATATGCAGCTTCTTTGTACTACAAAATGAAAAGAATGTATTTTGTTGATCTCTGGGTGGGTCTCTGCTAATTAGGCTTTACCAGCTTGATTGGGTTGTGTGGTTTTTTCCCCTTTAATCTTTTTTAATGTCAGGTTCCATTGTGAGATTATTTTTTGTCTCGCTTATATTGTGTGTGATATCTTCATAGAAACTCAAAATTATATTTCTTGCCCTACATTTTTTTCGTTCCCTCTACTTGTTAAGCAGCCTTTTTCATCATCTTTGAAAAGAGATTAGTATGTTCTTTTCATTTGTGTAAATACTGGTTCATCAGCCTTAGTGAGAAAATTAGTATAGCTCTGCAAGTAGTATTTGATAGGCAAATTGCTGCCTGAACACCATTGCTTTTCAATAGCATAACTGAAGGTAGGTTCATCAGTCCAGATTGAAGAAGCAAAAGCAGAAATATCTGGGAAGTCATTGTCTCCTAACACTCCTTCCATTGGACTGGTAAGCAGATGTAAAACACTTCTTAAAATAAGATAACTTTTCCTTAGCTGCCCAAGAGAGGATTCAGGGCCCTAACTTAGATACATAAATTTGCAACTTTTGACTGGTGGTGTTTTCCTCACCAAAATGACAGCTTTTGTCTTAGAAAAACAAACCAAAGTACATATAGTCCAGGTAATTTTTAGCTTTGCCATCTAACAGTCCCTGGAAAGAAGTGTGGAATATGCAAACATGTCAACTATTGTGAGGGTTTAATTATCAACATATTTTCTTCATTAATTCAAATTGCACTTCACTTTTGTGCAGTCCCAATAATCATGCAAACTTCCTGCATTTTAAAACACAAATTTACAAATGTCATCAAATGTAACACAGGTTCCTTTGCTAAGTAAGATAACTGTGGAACTGGTTTACTCTGCTACTCTAAATCTGTGTAAAGAAACATTTCTTTGTATCACAGGTTTGCCAAGTTAATCCTTTTAGAACTTGATTCCTTCGTATACTGTAAGGATGATCTACTCTTTGTCCTGCTGTGGTGCCCGCTGAACATCCTCTGATCCTGTTTTCGCTGATGGAGAGCTTACATGAAAACCTGGCAACATAGACTGGCAACAAGACTCCTCTTACTAGCTGCTTTAGACCAACAAAGCTTGTTTCTCAAAATCTAGTTGTTAGACTGTGGTAGATTCCCCCATTGCCATTGATGCCCATAAACATTTTTTTCTAGGTGTTTTTTTGACGAGAACTTTCTATGAGATAATGCCATGATCCTTCCTGGAATTTCCCCAAATTATAGCATTGTTGCTAGAAAGTGGTAGTAACATTTATTTCTTTTAATCTCTGTGTTGTCTCAGTGCAGACTGTGGATAGTGCTAACAGCTGGCTTAGGTAGCTGGCTGTTTTGACAGTGTATTGCACCTGGAACATTTCTCCTGTGGTGGTAATTAAGATAAGTTCTGCTAGTTGTTTCCTTAGTGCCAAAAGGCAGACTTGGCATTGCGCACATCCGGAGGGTCTTTCAGGTTAAAATGCTGGGTGAAACATGAAGCATCCCCTCCCTACTTGCTCATTGGGTTCTTGACAGTGAGTTGCTGATTAATTCATTACCACAATTAAGTTCCCTGTAAAAGAATGGATTTTCCTCATACCCATTCATCTGCCAGCAGCACTGGCTAGAGGTGTCCAATGCCCTCTTCAAGTTTAGCACAACTTTCATACAAGTAGAATCATAGAATCATTTAGGTTGGAAAAGACCTTTAAGATCATCGAGTCCAACCATTAACCTAACAATGCCAAGTCCACCACTAAATGGTGTCCCTAGGCACCACAACTACACGTCTTTTAAATACTTCCAGGGATGGCAACTCCACCACTTCCCTGGGCAGCCTGTTCCAATGCTTGACAACCCTTTTGGTGAAGAAATTTCCAATCTAAACCTCCCCTGGCGCAACTTCAGGCTGTGTCCTCTTGTCCTATCACTTGCTGCTTGGGAGAAGAGACTAACACCCACCTCACTACAACCTCCTTTCAGGTAGTTGTAGGGAGCAATGAGGTCCCCCCTCAGCCTTCTTTTCTCCAGACTAAACAACCCCAGTTCCCTCAGCCGGTCCTCATAAGGCTTGTGCTCTAGACTCTTCACCAGCTTTGTTGCTCTTCTTTGGACACTCTCCAGCACCTCAATGTCTGTCTTGTAGTGAGGAGCCCAAAACTGAACACGGTATTCAAGGTACAGCCTCACCAGTGCTGAGTACAGGGGGATGATCACTTCCCTAGTTCTGCTGGCCACACTATTTCTAATACAAGCCAGGCTGCTGTTGGCCTTCTTGGCCACCTGGGCACACTGATGGCTCATATTCAGCCAGCTGTTGACCAACACCCCCAGGTCCTTTTCTGCCAGGCAGCTTTCCAGCACTGCATGGGGTTGTTGTGACCCAAGTGCAGGACCTGGCAGTTGGCCTTGTTGAGCCTCACACAGTTGGCCTCAGCCCATCGATCTGGCATGTCCAGATCCCCCTGTAGAGCCTTCCTACACTCAAGCAGATCAACACTCCTGCCCAGCTTGGTGTCGTGTGCAAACTTACTGAGGGTGTACTTGATCCCCTTGTCCAGATCATTGATAAAGATATTAACAGAACTGGCCCCAATACTGAGCCCCGGGGAACACCACTTGTGACCGGCCACCAACTGGATTTAACTCCATTCATCACCACTCTTTGGGCCCGGCCATCCAGCCGGTTTTTTACCCAGTGAAATGTATGCCCATCCAAGCCATGAGCAGCCAGTTTCTCCAGGAGAATGCTGTGGGAAATTGTGTCAAAGGCTTTACTAAAGTCTAGGTAGACAACATCTACAGCCTTTCCGTCATCCATTCAGGTCATCTTGTCATAGAAGGAGATCAGGTTTGTCAAGCAGGACCTGCCTTTCATACCCATGCTGACTGGGTCTAATCACCTGGTTGTTCTGTACATGCCATGTGATGATACTCAAGATGATCTACTCCATAACCTTCTCTGGCACTGAGGTCAGACTGACGGGTCTGTAGTTCCCCAGATCCACCTTGTGGCTCTTCTTGTGGATGGGAGTCACACTTGCTAACCACCAGTCAACTGGGACCTCCCTGGTTAGCCAGTACTGCTGATAAATGATGGAAGGTGGCTTGGTGAGCACTTCTGCCATCTCCCTCAGTACCCTTGGGTGGATCCCATCCAGCCCCATAGACTTGTGAGTGTCTAAGTGGTATAGCAGGTTGCTAACCATTTCCCCTTGGATTATGGGGCCTTCATTCTGCTCCCCTTCCCTGTCTTCCAGCTCAGGGGGCTGGATACCCCAAGAACAACTGGTCTTACTATTAAAGACTGAGGCAAAGGCAGCATTAAGTACCTCTGCCTTTTTTCTTCATCCTTTGTCACTATGTTTCCCTCTGCGTCCAATAAAGGATGAAGATTCTTCTTAGTCCTCTTTTTGTTGTTACTATATTTATAGAAACATTTTTTATTGTCTTTTACGGCAGTAGCCAGATTGAATTCTAGTTGGGCTTTGGCCTTTCTAATTTTCTCCCTGCATAACCTCACAACATCTGTGTAGTCCTCCTGAGTTGCCTGCCCCTTCTTCCAAAGGTCATAAACTCTCTTTTTTTCCCCCAAGTTCCAGCCAAAGCTCTCAGTTCAGCCAGGCTAGTCTTCTTCCCTACTGGCTTGTCTTTTGGCACATGGGGATGGCCTGTTTCTGCACCTTTAAGATTTCCTTCTTGAAGAATGTCCAGCCTTCCTGGACTCCTTTGCCTCCCAAGGGACTCTGTCAGCCAGGCTCCTAAACAGGCCAAAGTCTGCCCTCTGAAAGTCCAAAGTAGCGGTTTGCTAACCCACCTACTTAACTTCTCCAAGAATCAAAAACTCTATCATTTTGTGATCGATATGCCCAAGATGGCCTCCAGCCATCACATCACCCACCAGTCCTTCTCTGTTCACAAACAACAGGTCTAGCAGGACACCTTCCCTATTTGGCTTATTCACGAGCGGTGTCAGGAAGCTATCTTCCACACACTCCACAAACTCCTAGAATGTTTTCTCTCAGCTGTACTGTATTTCCAGCAGAAGTCTGGTAAGTTAAAGTCCCCCATGAAAAGAAGGTCTAGCGATTGTGAGTCTTCTCCCAGCTGCTTATAGAGTATTTCATCTGCCTCTTCATCCTGGCTGGGTCGTCTGTTACAGACTCCCACCATGATGTCTGCCTTGTTGGCCTTCCTCCTGATTCTTGCCCATAAACACTGGACCCTTTCATCGCCATCGTCAAGCTCTAGACAGTCAAGGCAGTCCCTAACATACAGTGCTATGCCACTGCTTCTCCTTCCTTGCCTATCCTTTCTGACAAGTTTATAGCCATCCATTGCAGCACTCCAGTTGTGCGAGTCATCCCACCATGTTTCTGTGATGGCAACTATGTCATAGTTTTCCTGCTGCACAATGGCTTCCAGCTCCTCCTGTTTATGGCCCGTGCGGCGCGCGTTGGTGTAGATGCACTTCAGTTGGGCTTATTGATCCTGCCACCTTTTGCGGGGGAGAAGCCCTAATTCCTCTGTGACCATTCTCAGGCGCTTCCGTGGTTTGTAACACATCAATATCCCTTGCGTCTTTGCTCCCACATGGCTTTCCATCCCCTGCCTCCACTGAGATGGCAGACTGAAGGACCTTGCTAGCACACCATGCTTCAAACATCGGCGTGCCACCGCTAGGCTTATGTCTAGTGAGTCTGGTTTTATCCCTTTCCCCCTTCAACTCGAGTTTAAAGCTCTTTCAATGACCCCTGCTCATTGAAATATTGTATATACAACTGGCATCTCTGGGGAGAATACTAAGGTGAACCCAGTCTGCAGCACATCACCGAAGGTGAATATTTAGTCTTATATATGCAATACTTTTAACTAGGACCACAAATCTGCACTAACGTTAGCGGGTTACATACTGTTCTACAATAGATTTGCAGAAAAAAATTTTACAGCCCTCTTGGGTGTCATTCATTTTCAGTACTACGGTGCTTATTAAAATGCAGTTTGTTGTGTTCTCGTTCATGAATAAAAAATGGGATGGTCCTGTTGTATTGAGATTTAATTAGCAGCTGGATAAGTGACTGCTGTATCTAAAGTTACAGAATTTAGTGGTGTTTCTTCTGTGATTTCAGTGATATATGCACTGAAGCTAAGCAATATGATTTATTTAAGCTTTTGACCTGCTTCTCTGCAAATCTAAGGGCAGTATCTCCTGGCATAGTCTGTAGTATAGAGCATAACAGCTTAAATTGATTTTTGAACGACTAGATAAAAGTCCTTTCATTTTTCTTTGTATATCTTAATTAGAGCGCAGTCAGAGAATGAAAAGTCTGTGAGACTCTCAGTTGCCATCAATTTAAGGCTAGATGAAATGGCATCACATCTTTTATTTTTTCCCCTTTTTGCTGACAATTTGTAAGCAAGAACTTGGGGAACTGAGAAGAATACATCTGCATTTTTAAGAAGCTGGGCATCTGGTGACTTGAAAAGGAAGCCAAGTAAATTCAAAGATGCTTAAATTACTACAGGGCCTTGGTAATTTCACATGTCATTACTGGAATGCAGATGTATGTTATTTTAACTCTTTACTAGATAGGAAGATGCAGGCTTTCCTGTCACAACTGTGTCATTAATCACTGGTAACCTCAGAAGCGAGTCTGAGGATTGAATAGGCTGAGATTGGTGAAACCATCTTCCAGACTCCCACAAGGGATATCCTCCACGCTGTGAATGAACAGTAGTCATTGGCAGGAGTATCAGAAAGGCTTGTCTTGTTTCAGTCTCATTGGACCTGCCCTGTAAATAGAAGGGCATCTTCCCTTTTTGGTGCCAGCCACCTGGCAAGCAGGAAGTTTGTAATTAGGCCTTTTTAATTAAAAAATGGATAATATTTGTATTACAGCAGCCTAAAAGAAGCAAGTGTATGTACAGCAAATCTGCAGAGTGATCTCTGTCAAAGGGGACTGTAAGGCAACATCTCGCAAGGGATGTTTATTGATCAGGAAGATTGACTGGAAGACTGGCAGCTGTGACCTAATGGTAGCATGAGGATGAAAGTAGTAAGAAAAATGAACTGGAAATAAAGTATGCATTTCTTAATTAAATTTGAATGGAAAGAAACTTCCTCAGTCTTAACCCTCCCAGACCCTAGGGTCTGTTCCCTAGGAGATAAGGAAAAGGAGCTGTGCTCCCACCTAGCTTATGTAATTCAGGCTGCTGGGAGAAGAGCTTCAATTACATCTGATTGTAAGAACTGATGTGTGTTTCCCTTGAGAAGTTGATTGAGGTCTACAGAAAAACAGAATTAGAGAAATGTGTATTTCGTACAGGAACAGCTGGCTGAGCATACTGGATTTGAAACGTGTAAAATTTTATGTATGATGTCTTTTTTTTTTTTTTTTTAGGTAAGAAATTTAATAGCCTGGAGTATCTCAGAAACAAAACTAGTGAGACCAACACTATCTTCTACTTTAAAGACAGTGTTTTAGTTGTGAGAGAGCATGTGTGCCCAGTGTGCTTGGTTATGTTATCTGTGGGTAGAGCTCATTTGATGTCTTTCTCCCAATGAAACTCCTCTTTTCTCCTGTTTCCATTTATTTTTGCTATTTATTTGCTTTTGAGAGGGGAAAGAGGTTTTTTTTAAGACTAATTCTAGAAATACTGAGAAGTTTTCTATTGATTTTGTCCACTTTGTTGGCAGGTTTAATTCAGGTGTTGAAAGCAACACGCGGATCCATTTTCAAAGAGTATTTAGAACCACAGTCCCTATAAATCTGTGCTTCATAACACTTTTGTAATGCTTTTTGTAAAGGTGTTTTTAGTGTCTGAAAACCAAAAATCCCATTCTAGTAGGAAGGAGACTTAGTTAACTCTTTTCTCAGCTGATTGGAACAAATAGTTGTAATCGCTTTTTAATTCAGAGCAGAACCTCAATTTCCCTTTCTAAATCACTTCAGTGTTGTTGTTTTTCTTGTTCTGCCTTTTTGCAGACAAGACAAGTATTCCAGCGATTGCATGACTGAGGTTGTGGCAGAGTGAAGATGGACTTTATTTCTATAATATGGCAGAAACAAATTGCTCCCAATTAGCTCCCTACCTTTTCAGGATGTATGTTTCAAGCCAATGAGTCTGGCTATGCTACACTTAAAATGGAATGACTTTTGCTGACCAAATTTCACAAAACACTGGCATCCACAGCTCATGATCTCAAATTAGATATTGAAAGATATTTGGAGGATATTTTGGCATGTCTTAATATTGTAGCTTTGCACTGTTAGTTATGGAGATTTTCTTGTGCTGCATTTATATTTTCTAACCTATGTATCTTTTTACCTTTAGGATGTCTGTCAGTATAGTAACCAGCTGAGCATATAAGCTCCTGAACAGTTTCTCAAAGAAGGGAACTTCAGTGAAGCTCAACACTGTTACAAGTTTCTACGTAGGCCTGTATACCTCTCTCAGCTTGGTCCAGCTAGTTGACATGTTTTATTGCAAATTATGATTACACAAGAGGCTTAGTCCCAAAGACACATATTGTTAGATGTTATGGATTTAAAAAAATCCCAAAGAACACCCCCTATAAACCAAACCCAAAGGGTAGTTTTCCACAGGGCAGTAGATGAGAAACTGAGTATCTGGGACAGGTACAGAGTTACATCCTGAAGTGATGCTCTGCTGTCTCATTTTCCTTCTCACAACTTTGTGTCTTACTGTTTCTGTGCTTTATACGGATGACGTTATTAGGATTTTAAGTTGAGAGAAAGTGTGTGTGATGTACCAGTGCTGCGGATCAGCAGAGGGCACTACGTGCCTATAAACCTATGTAACTGTGAGTTAACATGCGATGTGACATTGGTGAAGTTAGCATCAGTTACTCCAAGGTTTAGATCATTTAGCTGAGGGAATATCTGTGCTCATTCAGTAATGCAGAGAATGCACCACACCATCTCGTTTCTTCCAGTGAAAGCTGACTATATTTAGAAGATGTTTATACTGTGCTGTAAAAAATACATGGAGCATTGGCACCAGGGACTTTGGTTTGCAGTACTGCATCCCACTCGGGCGCTACCTGGGTACATAATGTTTTGGGGAGCATGAAGCTGTCTTGTGCCTGCAAAAGCAGGCTTTCTCCTGAGATCCCGCTCTGCATTGAGATACTGATGATATTTCCTGGCAGAGCATGTCCCTTCTCAGCCAACCATTCATTCACTCTCACCCTCCCAGGAGAAAGTGTGTGGGATCCCGCCCCTATGCCCTCCCAAATGCTTTGGATGATATTCAAGGGGCTGCTGATGCTCAGTTGCCATGCTGTGGGGTTTTTTTTCCCCCCTATAAAAACCCATTTCTTATGTCAGCTATTTGACCTGAAACAGAGCTGATGTATGCAGAAAGTTTATTTCTATACTACTTATATTACATGGGTCCAGTGTAACTAAGCCAAACATTGGTTGACGTGAAACAGATGGATGAGAAAATCTGTTGGGAATTGTAATATTTGTGACAAACACTGGATTTCTCATTTCTCTGTTTGTTTATTCCTGAGACAGCTGGGTTGCCTGAATTTCTTCCCTATAGTTTCAGCTTCTTCAGTATGCCTTAGCCCATACTGCAGCAATGGCTTTTGTAAGCAGAAAGTGACCCATACAACAGCAGGTAGACCTCCAGCTGCTGATGCTGGTGTTCTGCTTTTGGAAGCATTGCAAGGGGCACCATGAAACAGTTTCTAAAAATATATATATATGTCTGTATTAAATACCACTAAGCCCTAAAAAAATAAAAGGTAAGAAATACTTCTGAGCGTTATAGTACTGGTGTTGAAATATGTCAGATGATTAGAAGGGGTGGTTATTATTGCTGGTTTTATACCACTCTGATTTAGGTATAAAAAATATTTGAAAAGGAAATGTTTTGTGCATCTTGGGGCATATTTTTCATCTGTGTTTTGTTTTTCTTTGGAGATTATACAGCACCAGGAGGTATGGAGAATGCTATTCCCAGCAATGTCATAGAAATAGGCAAAATTTACCCAAATATCAATAAGGTTGTTGTTTTTGCGAAAGTGCCAATTCATCAGAAGTAGAGCTGAAATAGTTCAGTTTGTTGGAAACAACTCAGAGGTACGTGTAGTCTTTCTTTGCTGCTGCTGTTTTTGTTTCTGTGTAGAGCCTAGTCTTGCAGTTTCTTCTCAAACAAAATTCTGATTGACAGTTCCTGGAATTTTGTCTATGTAGGAAATAAGGATTGGGCCTTAGGTAATGTCTTAGAAGCTCTTGAAAGTGACTTTCACAGGAGAGTCCCTCACTTCTATGATTGTTTTTATTTTTCCGGGTTGAAGTTTGTTCTTGTGCTTTATGAGACTTGTCCCCCCAGATTTCTGCACAAGAGACGTACCCAAGATTTCCCTTTCAGCAGTTCAAATGCAGTGAAATAGAAGAATACTAAAACAAAGATACGTTTTGTGTGTCTCTTAGCTGTGCGCTCATGAGGAAGCCCCACAGGGAATTCATAAGACTGGAGTTAACTCAGAGGGGATAACTCAGTTAGGATTGCCTCTGGTAGAGAAGGAAGCTCAGAACAAAATCAATAATTGAAATAACTCGTTTTGATGCTGTCCTGGTTTTCTTGAGCACAGCAGTATACGTGTTTCATAAATGTAAATCTGGGAAATGCTAGGTATTTAAAACCGAACTGATACGCTATGTCTTTGGAATAGCTACATGGTGTTTACACTAGTGAAGGGTGGCTCCAGTGTTCAGAAGAAGGCGTGGTAAAACCGACTTCTTGCTGTCATAGGAGTTAGTTATGGAATTTTAATGTGCCCAAAAAGGCTAAAAGGTAATTACCGCCATGGTTTAGATATTACTAGCTGGGACAGGAAGGTACTCAGTCTGAGAGCTTTTGCTACTTTGCTGCAGAGTATGAAGGTGTGCCCCAGTTCAAATTAATTTCATGTTAAGAGGTAATAGCATGCAGTCCATGTCAGGACCAAATGCTTCTGATGAAACAAACTCAATGAGTTCATGTCCACCTACAGGGATATATTTTCCTGATTCCAATTTAATGTATTTTCATCTGATTGAGAACAAGAGCTGTAAAAATGCGCTTTTTTTCCATGCTGAATGAAAAAAAACCCAAAAAACAAAATAACCTTCTGTTTTCTGGAGTACCTGTGAACATGTACTGTAATTGGAAATGCTAAGTTTTCAACCTTGGTACCTCTGACTCATGAAGTAACTGGAGATCTACTCTGGCTATGACAAAACTTCTGAATGAAAACTTTTTAAAATTTGACGGTTTTGCATTTTATAAACCATGATCTCTCCTCTAAAGCACCGCAAAATGAAATTGTTGTTTTGCAGCTACTTCTTCATATGTCCATGTACCAAAGAATTAATTCCTTTCCTCCCACGCTTTGCTTTCTTCATAACTTTCATTACCTTGGTGTTTCTGACAAGGATTCCATTAGAGTCCTGCATCCATACAAAGACTAGATGAAAAAACAGTTTCTTCTTCACTTTCTCTAACCTGTTGGGGTTTTTTTTTTTTGCAAACTAATTTTCTCTTATTCTTAGGTTTGATTTCTGGCCTTACTGCTTTCTATCTCTCGCTTTGAATTAGAAGTCTTCAAAGTTATTAGCCAGCATTTTTCAAGGTTATATCTCATTTTGTTATTTCTGGACCAAGTTTTGAGTCTTTCAGAGTCCCTTTGTGCCCTTTTGCTGTCTCTTCTGGTGCTTGCAAACACCTGCAGGTTTCAATAATGTGCTCCCTGTCCCTTCTTTCACATTATTAATAAAGGGGCTGAATCAAATCAAGTTTGACACTTCTGCGAGTAAGTGGTCTTCCGATACTTCTCATCAACAAGACACAGTGTTGTTATTGTTACCTCGTTCTAAATATTAAATCTTGATGCAGTATTTCTTTTTAAGCCAATGTAAATATTTTTTTTAGTGATGGGTTGTTGTGGCACTGCATCAAATATCTATTAAAACTTAGTACTTCTACCAATTGACATTCATGCTGATGCAATGCCCACTTAAATACATAACTTAATATAAGCTTTGAAAAATCAGCTGTGGCACACAATATGGCCTTTATTGTTTATCTATTTTATGGAGTCCAGAATGCATTGTGAAAAAAACGAGTAACTGCGTAATACTAATGAGCATTTCTTTGTGAATTTTTAAAGCTGTTATGCTGCCATTCAGCCAGGGAAATCCCATGTAAATAAAATAGCTCTACAAACTACCTGTCTTCTTCCACTCTTAGTTCAGCTAGACCTTCTGAATAGCTAGTAGTGGAGATACAGATATATAAAATCTAACTATTAAATAGATCATGATGTCATTAGGACATTCATATTGGCCACACTGTCGCTCTCTGGAATTTATGATCAGAGATGTTGGATTGGAAGAATGACTCAGTATTAGTAAATGTTACATTTACATTTTCTGTAGGGCTGGGGATTTTTAGCTGAAATTGTTTTTTTTCCAGGAACGCATCTTAGCTCTCATTTTAGTGTGTAGTAAAGCTCATCACAGCTGCTTTTGTCTGATTTTGAAAGAAAAAAAACCCTACTTAAATACAATTAACAGTTTGGTCTTTAATGAGCATTTAGGAGGAAAAGAAAAAAAGTTTCTCTTTTTCAGTAACAAATAACCAATTTTTCATCTCACTTGAGCAATGCTATTCCATCTCATTTTTTTGGTCTGATCTTAGTGACTCTGCTGCAGGGTATTACTTTTGTTGCCCAGAAGTGCCCAATATAAAGCTTTGAAGATACAAGGGAGCATCAGTTCTTCACACAACTGACTTAATTCAGCTGTGTATCACACTTAAGTTGCACATGTAGAATAACAGGATCACAGAATGGTTGAGGTTGGACAGGACCTCTGGAGGTCATCTTGTTCAACCTTCCTGCTCAAGCAGGGCCACCTAGAGCTGGTTGCCTAGGACCATGTCCAGATGGCTTTTGAATATCTCCAAGGATGGAGACTTCACCACCTCTCTGGGCAACCTGTGCCAGTGCTTGGCCACCCTTACACTGAAAAAGTGTTTCCTTACATTCAGACGGAAGCTCCCATGTTTCATTTTGTGCACATTGCCTCTTGTTGTACGTGCATGCACAGACATGATCTGTTGGAAGCTATTACATGTATTGATTAAATTTGTGCTTTCTTCCAGTGAATACTTAACCATTTGGTGCAGCTTCCCACACATAAAAGCCATGATTATATGTTTAGTTTTTATGATGTTTTTGTTTGTTTCTCATCTTGTAGGGTAAGTCTTACCCCTTTAAAGGTCCATTCCCTCCTATGTGGAATCCATTGGCCTACCTGGACTACAACAACCTATGGAGGACCATGGATGAAATGGGAAAGGAGGTATGGCATGAGGAATTGCAGCTGACCGTCTCTGCTCAGCTTTGTCTCCATGAGGGGCAGAGTGAAGACAGGACTAGGATGCAGATAGGCCAAGCTGCGCTAGCTTGAACAAACCTGGTGCTGGCAAGAGCAGCATTGTGCTGTGCATGTTGGTACACACTGATGGTCAGAGCACATGTTATAAGTGGCATCCTAGCAAGCTTTTCTGAAGCCGTGCCGCTGAGGCTGTCTGCAGGCATACCTTTGTTTTTCTATATATATGAACATTAGGATTTATGCATGTGATTATTAGCACTTTGCCTGATGATTGGGTAAGTAATATTTTAAGAGGCTTCTAGACCTCAAACATACGCCCTTCTCCACTGTCAAATCCAGCTCAACCCTTTTAGTTTGTTACCAGTAGTGTATGTTTTCCATTGACTGAGCTACAAGACTTTGAGAAGAAATTGTTGTTACTTGCATAGAGGAATGGGAAAGATATGGAATAACTCAGAGACATTCCACAGCACTGTACTTTGCCTTTCTAGGCCAAGTTCTTAACTCTAAAATTATTCTCTATTCTTAAATCTAAAAAAAAAAAATATCTTAAAACAAACAAACAACAAAAACCTAAAAACATCATCTGTTAAGTTCACTGTATTACCTGCCAGGAATTTGCAGGCTGAATTACCATGATTGATTGTGTTTGTTGTCTCTTTCGTATGTTACTCATTCATTTGCTGATGAATGCTCGTTTATGTCTCCTTAGATTCCAAGTGAAGCCCCATGGAAGGCTCCACATGCAGAAGAATGGGACAAAATGACCATGCAAGATTTCATAGATAAAATTTGCTGGACAAAGTAAGAAACTCTTTAACATGAAATATAACCGCTTATATTTGTATACCATAGACCTCCAAGCAGGCGTTACTGCTTTGCAAACAGATATAACTACCACTAGAATAGAGCCTTTTTAAAGAAATGGGGTGAGAAAATCTTGTAATAATGGACCACAACACCTGTCAGCACACACAGTAAATTCTGTTATATTTCCATAACTTTTTAGACTAAAGTAGAGGTAAAAGGAGGATGTATTTGGGGAGGGTTACTTCTGAAGACATAGGTAGTACCTTCATCTGTTACATGCACTTGCCCTCTCTTTACTGTGCGTTTAACTTTTAAGAGAAAAATGCTCTGGCTACAGCAGGTTTTTTAATCAAATTTTTAATGGAAAAACACGGATTTATTCTGTGCTGGACCAGCTGATTTTACCAAAGTGCTATAAAAATAACATTTGTCTTGAAATAGCACTAAATCATTTTAACACCCATCATTCTATTGTTTAACTGATGCACTATATACCACCCAGGGAAACTGAAAATGCTTCCTGTTTTTATGTATACATCAAAGCAATTTTTCTTTACTTGCAATTCAACAACAGTTTGATTGATCTTCTTCGCACTGAAGAAAAAAAAAAAAGTTAATTCTGCCTTGCTGTAAAGCAGATTGATTTCTACAGCAACCTTTTCAGAATTGCTAAGCACCCGACACGTGGCTGCAGGGAGCCAACATGAGCTTGGTGCAGCAGCCTACTAGCACCCACTCAAGCTGACACCAGCATCGAACAGGGGCGTTTTTGTGGCTTCAGCCAGCCTCTGGAGAGCGACGTAATCATTGTTAATGGACAGTAGGCTCTTATCCAAAAACTTTTAATCTTCTGGTTGTTTTGCTTTAACGAGAGTGACAATGGCACAAAAGCATATAGAAAGCCTTTCTCATTTGTATCACCTTCTATATTTAGTAAAAACAAATAGAAATGTATGCTGACAGTTCTGCTGGCCCTCTGAACCTCTGATTTGCTAAGGAACTATATAAGTAGGCAAAACGCCACGCACCGGTAGTCATTCAATACCCAATAGCTCAGGTGACTACAGTCATATTTTTTCAAACTCTGATGGAATAAGACTTGACATTTTACCTGAATATTGGCATAACTGTCAGGCTCCCTTACTTCCAAGATGCTTTTCAGATTTTATATGTGCATCTCAGCTTGATTTGCCCAGTTCGTGCAAGATTTAGGTAACATGCCATAGAAACTTCCCACCCTGGAAGGTAATGATCCAGAAGGGTAATCTTCTACTATTTCCTCTCATCTATCAGATGGTACAGATCTGCTTTTGGCTAGAGTTGCATGCTGGAAATGCACCAAGCGTTCTTGGTTGAAATCATACTGCCCTTTCTAGGTGAAACACTAGGAGAAACTGGGGAGCTGAAATGCTGAAAAGCAATGGGAGAAGGCAGCAGAAACAAGGAGAATTTAGCTACCGTATAATAGCTTCTGCTTATGAAATATTAATAAATACATATACTAATTCTCCTATTAGACCAAATATCTTTCAGTTGATCATATTTTACAGTATATGTTTATACATACAAAAATGGATAAATATTTTCTGTATTATTTTTGACTGTCAAGAATGAAGCCAGAGTGCACCCGTATTTCAGAAAATGCATTAGCTTTTTACTTCAGTGGGACTTTGCTTTTTTAGAAAGGACAGAAGATGCCTTTTTACTATGTAGATCTACAGTTGTTTGAAATAGTACGTTTGAGTTACGCTTTTCAATTCTTTTTTTTTTTGTTTTCTTTTTTTGAAAGTTTGAAAAAAGAAAGAAGCAACTAAAAGTGGATTCTGTACTGGTTTTGGAAGTTATTGATTGCCTGATACCTTGCATATGAAATACCTGTAGAATCACGGTCCCTGTCAATCACAATGCAGTTAAGCTGAGCATCTCCTGGTCCTGTCCGTGTCCCTTTAAACTCCTTATCAGAGTGAGGGCAGAAGTATTTACTTCTAACAGGAGGAATGTTTCCCTCAGCCTTAATTAACTCTGACTTAGTGCACTCCAAAATCTTGTACATGTTTTATACAGTAATTTTCAATAGAGCTGTTATGAAAGCACCAACTGGAGGACATAAAGCAGTGATCCTTTTTCAGACTCAGGCCACTTTTCCACTTCTACGTTCATCACCACTGGCTACCAGACCACTGTTTAAAATACTGAGTTGAGCAACCAAAAGTATCCTTTCTCTCTTCTTGCCAGAATTTTGCATGAATGTGTATATGCTGTCTCTTCACTTATGGCTCCCTACTTAAATTTCTTTCCTTGTTGTGTTCCAACTGCAGCACCCTCCCTGAGCACAGCAGAGGAGCAGCCAGCAAGGGGATGCTGGCTCATCCAGAGAATTTAGATAATTAGCTTAGACAAGATCCCTAACTTTTTTATGACAGGTGTTGAATAATCTCTATGCTGTGTGCTTGAGGGACAGGCATTCAGCAGGTGCAAACAGAGCTGCAGATCCTGTATGTAACCCAGGAACGATGGGAGGACCTCGTGGTTTTGGAGTCCAGTGGAGACAGGAGGGCTTGCTTCTCTTAATCCTGAGTCTAGGATGACAAGCTAACTTTGCGTTAGTAGCATAAAGTGACATAAACTTTCATGGGCTCTTATGTCTCCTGGAGCCCTGATTTGGCTGGAATACAGCAGTGCTTGATTAACGTGTTTTTGCAGGATTACTTGAAATATGTTGCATAAAAGGAATTGATAGTTTCCTACTTCAGCTGAAATTAAGGAATCCTTTGCCTGTAGTGAAAGAAGAGGTTGCCAAAGACTGTCTCTCCCCTACTAAAGAACAGTCTTATCACCCTTCTTCATTTTTTAAATAAACTCACTTTCTTGTCTTTGTTGCAGTGCTGCCAAGAGCTTTGCAACTCTGTTCGTGAATGTTGATGTCACTTCTGAACCTCATGAGGTCTCTGCCCTTTGGTTTTTGTGGTATGTGAAGCAGTGTGGGGGGACAACAAGGATATTCTCAACGACCAACGGAGGACAGGTACTGTCAGCCATCACCTTCTGTGGCTCCTAACAGGCCCTGTTTTAACTTCATTCTTTTGCTTGTTTATTTTAGTTCAGAGGGCCAACTGAGACATCCATGGTTTTGAGCCAGTAGCACATTGATAACTATTTCTATCCATTTACACACGTTAATCTGGATCTTACAAAACTGGTGTTGAAGGCTGTTCCTGCGCTGAAGGCATTGGCCCAGGGATCAGTAGATTTGTATCTGTTCCTGGCTCTGGTTAGAACATGTACTTTGCTTATCCATGTTGAAAAAGGAAAGTTTTACTTAGGCTTATTTCTGTCATGAGGCTAAAGCAAGCCTTACCACTTCAGAAGCACTTAATGAAGATGGCAATGCTAGCTGCACAAGTGTGTAGAGCGCTCCAAATTAGTACTGAAAATGTTGCCCAGAGCTGGGTTCCTAAAGGCACAAGATTCCAAGGATTAAAACTATTAAGATTTTAAAATCAGTCTGCAGAAAATGAACACCCCTGCTTAAATATACTATTGTTCCAAAATGTTTGAAGTCTGGTACATTAGTGCTGCTTCTGCATTTCAAGAAAGTAAAGACTCTGTTAATGGTCTTCTACTTGAGAAATGCAAATTTTACTAATTGTATTAGAAATAATTATAGTTTTAGAAATGCAAATTAATCATAAATAAATAACTAAAAATACAAATACGTTGACACACGTTAAAATGCATAAATATGCATAGATAAGCAATAATTATAGGTAATTTAACTGTAAATACGTTGAACAAAATATTATTTGAATTCTGTATTATGTTAGAGGTGATTTGAGTTTAAGTTACGTTAGATTATATACTGCAGGAGACATTTTTGGTATGAGCTACATCACTTCTTATACCTTGTTATTTATAATAAGGATCAGCCTTCCTACTTCTTATAGACAGACCTCTGCAGGGATAAGAGTAAACTTGGAGAAAGGTTTAGAAGTTTAAGTGCTTTTCAGAAGTCTTGCTGATTCACACAGATCTGTGGAATCCATTTGGAGACCACATGAGAAGGGATTTTCTCATGAGGTTACTGATACTTCTAGTTTTGGCTGATGGACAAATACAGGAAGTATTTGAGGAGTTCACTGAAAGAGAAAGTAACGTGGGTATGTTTTCCAGGTGAGACTGCCAAACTTCCCAAAAATGTTTTGATAACAACAGAAGAATGGGGTTTGTTTTGAATGCCAAGCAAAATGTTTGTCGTGATACACACTTCACAAGCACCACTCTGCTGAGTCCTCTTTGCTGAGTTGTTTTCTGTGTTTCAGGAGAGGAAGTTTGTTGGGGGCTCTGGCCAGATCAGTGAGAAAATAATGGAGCGCCTAGGAGGCAGGGTGAAGCTGAGGAAGCCAGTCATCCGCATCGACCAGTCGGGTGAAAGCGTCATAGTGGAAACCTTAGATCATGAATTATATGAGGTAATGAAACCTCTAACACTTAAGCAACTGTTTGTGCTGGGATGGCTAGAAAACGTTTAGCTTTTCCTTTTTGACTTCTCCAAAATCCTGTACAAAAATGTAGCAGAGATTTAAGTGACTATGACAGAAAGTCACACTTTCTGATTGTCCCAAAGTAATAGCAATGATAGAGCTTTAAAGTCATGCCTGAAAAGCAAAGTGTATATTCAAACTCTTCCTTTGCTAACATCTCTTTGTTTTCAGTTACCTTCCGAATTAAAGGATAATTGTAAAGTGAACGCAAAAAGGTAGCTTAGTAATAAGCTTTCTGTGAAAAACATTGCAGGGTTTGCATCCAAATTGTAACAGGCGAGTCCAGATGGAAGGGACACCAATGGACTCTTATAACACAGTGCTTTTTTTTTTAAGTGCTGGAGAAAGAGCAGCTGCCCATCATTCAAACAGATGGCTGTTTATATAATGCTTGTTTGTTGTTTAACAAGCAGGATTTTGTGAGGGTTCAGTTTCCCAATTCTTATGCTAAATGCCAAAATTGCTTCAGAAGATACACCCTGCAGCCTCCCCAGATGTCTGCCAAGATCATTAGAGCAATATACTTAGGACGAAGTAGTTGAGAATGTATTTGGCTTATGTATAATTTCTTTTACAGGGCAAATATGTGATCAGTGCCATTCCCCCAGCTCTTGGTTTGAAGATTCATTTCAACCCGCCTTTACCCCCAATGAGAAACCAGCTCATCAACCGAATCCCCATGGGCTCAGTCATCAAGTGCATTGTGTACTATAAGGAAACTTTCTGGAGGAAGAAGGGTATTATGCTTTAATTGAAAGGAATAGTAGTGACAGAGAGAGGGAAGAAGGTACATGGTAACCGAGTAGACTTTGTGCTTAGACGATGCTGGACCTTAGAAGGAGACTCATACACTGCTATGCCATTTTTACCTTCCCCTGTTTGAGAAACTTGAGAGATCCATTGGGAAGAGAGGGTGGATGGGGGGAATAAAAGGGAGGTAGGCATGAAAGGAGAACTCATGCGTGTTGTTTATTACCTTGATTGTTCTTTGTTGTTCTCTCCTCCTTCAGTAGCATCTGGGTATGAGATGAGTCTCTCCCACTTGTACGGTAATGTAAAGGTACAAGTGATGTGTGATGGAAAGAGATTTTATCCCATCAGCCTACAAAAATTCTGCCTTCTTGGATGCACTGGGCAGGATTAATTGAAGGTGTCCTCACATAGACATCCCCATCCTGGACTCCCTTTGCATGCTGAATACTTCCATCATGATTCCTCAGCTCTCTTTTGGAACTTACCGAATCTAAGACAAAGTGCAATGGAATAGCACCATTTCTCATCACTGGTCATAATGAGTCCAGATCTGTGTTTGTCTACAAATGTCATCCACCCTTCATCTTTGTGAATGATTTTAAGAGTTCTGGATCCTGGCATATTCTGGCTATTAGGTTTGGGATGGATTGGCAAGAGGTGACTTCCATTTCCTGATAGAACCCATAGTTTGTGTACTGTGCTTTGCTAACACTATTGTTCTTCTTTTAAGAACAATTTATTTTCTTCAAATCCTTCTTTTAAGAGGAAAATTGTGTTTTTAAAACAATGTACAAATATCTCCTATGTCTGACATAAATGTCATATACGGAAACAACTGTGGTAGAGGCACTTGAACATCTTCAGTATCTGAGAGCAATCTGTTTCTGTGCAATTAATAATTACCTTGCTAACCAGGTTGCAGAATAATTTATTTTTCTATCATGAATTCAACAACAGGAGATTCCTTTATTGACTTTCTGGTTTAAAGATGCTCGAAAAGGGTTGTTAAATGTCAGCACATCTCAGATCAAAACTTTCTCTTCTAGAGAGGATCTAGCACTTCTCTGACTCAAGGCAACTACACTACACTGCCTTGGCAATCATCAAGGGAGCTGTGTACTAATTTTTGTCACTTGATGGGGGTCACTTTACTTATTTTTTTTTTGTTCTCCTTTCCTTTGTTTTCATATCTCCCTGTATTAGAATCATAGAATCACAGGATGATAGAGATTGGGAGGGACCTCTGGATGTCATCTAGTCCCATGCCTTGCTCAAAGCAGGATAAATTTAGATCAGGTTGTTTAGGGCTTTTTCCGGTCATGTTCTGAGTATTTCACAACTTCTTGGAAGCTTGTTCCTGTGTTTGGATACATGGATCCTAACTTCTTGTCCACCTTGTGCTTAACAGGGTATTGTGGTACCATGATTATTGAAGATGAGGATGCTGCAATTGGTTTAACACTTGACGATACTAAGCCTGATGGCAGCTTTCCTGCCATAATAGGGTAAGAGACAAAGAAGTGTCTAGTTAATGCCTTTTTGGTTTGTCTTGGCAACAACTGAAACAGAAAACCTGCTACTCTTGAAGGGAAGTACTTTAAAATAGTTAAAGGGTTGAGTTTCTGAGTGTGTGGTGAATATGTTCTATGATTTTTTTATTTAAAAAATGTTTTCTTTGTGATTTAATTGTAATTTTAAAAAAACGAAATTCTGCTTTTGTTTTTTTTCCTCACTGTCACCTTTTGCCTTTTTGTGTGGCAAAAATTGGAGAAAAGGAAAGGGAGGAGAAGAAAAAAGGGGGTGATTGCAGAAATGTAAGGTTTTCTCCAAATATATTGGATCCCCCAAATTTTCCAGTTCTTTAAATGAAAATTTGTTTTCTTGAATTACATTTTGCTTTGTTCTGTTTTTTTTAAGCAGCCAGGGAGTATGATCAGTATTAGAAAGTTTATTAAACAATAATTTCCAGTTCAATCCCCGGCTTCACCTCTTGTTGCTATATGCTTGCACCCACTGCTGTATAAAGTTAAGGTCATTGAGAAACAGCTCATACAAATATTCTAACCTGAATCTCAGAGTGATTCTTTCCACAGTGAATCCTGCAAGCAGCAGGCAGAGCATATAACACTGTGTAGAGAGGTGAAGTGGATATTTTGGGTACAGACCCAAAAGCTATTACTATGAATCACAGCATCCCATCATAAGGTATTGGCATTTTAAATAATGCAGGAAATGTAGTAACATAACAGAAGTAAATTGTTTGTGGTCTTCCTACAGCTTCATTCTTTCTCGGAAGTGTAGGAGACTGACAGGTCTCACAAAAGAAGAAAGGTAAGTACAAACACTGGAGATCTGCATGGAATCTGAGTCAAAATTTTGTTATAAATGAAAATGAGCAGGAAAAAAATGCCCCTGATTTGAAGCAAGTTGTCTGTAACCTTAAGTCAGTAGGCAGATGTCACTTTAAGGAAGAAGATATCTTGTTTTTGGATAGAGACCCCATAGAATTCCCACAAACTGGCAGCAGATGTGGTAGCTAGCCCCTGCCCTTTGGAAACTCTCTGGCCCTGGTTCTTATTTTCCAGCAGGGCTGCTCTGCTTATATGACTTTAACAAAAGAACTACTCTAAGCTGCTGAATATGAAAGTAGTGTAGATATTCTGCTGCCCTCACTGGAAAGGGTCCAGGGCCAGCCTCATCCCCCCACACTGATACCTCTCTGGCTTCCTGAAAGTGCACCGAGCTCTTTGAAAGCTTGTCAGAAGGGAAAGGTTTGGCCACTGTGCTTGGTTTTTTTCTAATCACCCTGGAGAGTCCTTCCAGTGTCTGTAACTTAGTGCAACCTTGAGGCTGCTGTAGCTGCCATGAACAATACCTCAGCATCATGAAGGGGTCAAAAAGCTGCCTCCAGCTCTCCACCCTCAGTTATGGGGAAAAAAAATGCCCTTCAGGCACATGTGAAGGTCATTTTTACTGTCTTCTTGAAACAAATCTCTGCATACGGTAGTGCTCTTTTGTTTATTACTAAAATAGAATTTACAAAGTAATGAGTTTTTTCCATCACGCTGATTCACAGTATCTGATCAAATTAAAGCTACAAGTAGAGAGTGTGGATATGAAGAGAGCCTTATTTTGACATAGAGAAAATACTTTTGTTTTTCAAGCATGCCACAAGGAATACTGCGTCCAAATAAACATTTTTACAGTAATAGCTAGTCTAACTAGAGAAGATGTAGTCATCTCAGATTAGCTTTGCAGGTAGTCTAGCAGTCTGTGGATAACGGGTCTAAACAGGGCTGTTGGTGTCCCAGTCTTTTCAAATGGCAGCCTGGTACCACAGAGCACTTTTAATTTTGGCAGGAATGGACAAGGCAGCCTTTTCCTCAGCACTCAGGCTTTGAGGTAGACCCCCAGCAGGTAACTGACAATAAAAGTAGCGTAGGTATTTTGAATTCCAGTGTGCCCAGCATTTTAAGCCATGATAAACAACAAATGGTGTCTTATGCTGTGTGTCAATACACTAGATGCAACTGAGCGTTTGCGGTATTTGAGAACAGCTTCTTTTTCTGTGAAATGAAGGGCTGTCCTGGCTCTTTGCAAGGCACCATGAAGGAAAGGTTGCTTTTCCTTGGGCGTTAAAAGCATTAGCACAGTTATCTGACTCTGCTGCTGCCTACAGCCAAGTTTTAAATGAAAGAATTTTGAACTCTTGTCTTTTGAGGAATAAACCTTAGACTAGGAAGGGACTTTGCTTTGGTAAAGAATGGTTGTGAAATATGCTTGGGCTGGTACCTGATAGAGGTTCCCTAGTGCAGGGGGTTCTCTCATGGCCAGCCAAGGCAGGAACCTGCTGGGCTGTACTTCAGCTTCTCTGCTGCACGTGAGCATAAGTCTCCTTCCAGTGGAAATCTGGGTCCAGGAAAAGGCAGAGCGCGAACCTGAACCTTTTCACGGTGTACAGTCAGGGTGCAACCAGTTTGTGATGCTTAGACAGGGACTATGGTGTCTGTCTGTTCTGGGGACAGGCTTCTTGTGGCACCCTACAGAGGACGCGTCTCACTGAGATGCTGTGCTTGCCTATCAACACAAGCTGGTCTCTCCCTTTGTCGCATTGATGACAGGGTAAGGTTTTTGATAATCCTTGGATATGAACAGTAGGGTGTAGACTCCGTGGCAGCTAGCCTAAATCACAGCTGGGAAGAGTGGTTGTGGGAGGGGATGGAAACTGTTTTACAGCCTAAGCCAGACCGAAGGGAGTAAAACTTACTGCTGCCTTCCAGCTGGTCTTCCCAGGCCAGGTGCCAATGAGTAATTACGACGGTTAGATTGTGCCGTACCTTTCACTGCTGTGCAACAGTGATGGCATTGCATGCTGCCATGAAATAAGAGACCACGGAGAAGAGCTGACTGTCTGTGCACTTCTTCCACACCAGGCTCAGTGTAACTCTCAAGAGGACCCTACCTGGGTAGCTTCATGCATAACATACCTCATATTTTATGCTGGTGGCAATTTCACAGCTGAGTCTAAAGCCAAGAAATAAGGATTTTACTCACTACATATTCTATATGTTCCATGCTAGCATTAAACATAAATCCATAAATAAGTATTTATTTAAACTGTTCTAGGACAAAAAGTGCTGATGTTGCGGAGAGACCAGTGCATCTGCAAGGATTGCTCTTATTAAGGGGAATGTCCTCAGTGACAGATTACTGTTGGTACCATTCAGTCCTTTAGAAACTGCTTTTCTGTGTTTTTTTTTTTTGTCAAATAATACCTTGTTATAGATGAATAATTCCTTCCAAGGTCAAAATTTCTTAAGAGTCTGAAGATGCCCTTGACCTGAAGCTTAATATTTTCTTTTGCATGGCTATCTTAAACTAACTATCTGTAATTGCAATATAGTTAGCAAACAGCAGTAAACTTTGCACCTTCTTGGAGCCCTGCAGTTGGCTGTACATGAGAATCCCTACCAGCCTCTAATATGCCATTTCCAGGCTCTCTGGAGGGTCTGCAAGTCATGTGTGGAAAAAGGGCAGGGTATGGGTAGATCTAGAGGTGTCCTTCTCATCCTGGGGAGGATCTGCTGGGAGGAGCAGAAGCAGATGGGTCCTGAGGTGATAACTTGCTTTCCTGTGGAGCCCTGTGGTGTTACTGACGTGCCCTGAAAGCAGGAGCCGGTGGACATTTGTGAGAAGTGGTGGGCAGACCTCAGCAGCAGCTTTGCTGGATCATGCTGTTAAAATGGCTTTATTCTGTTCAGACACTGAGTAGGTGCTGGTGGTCTTCGGGGCATGGTAGTCACCTCACTTAGGGAGAGACGGAGAGAGATATGAATGAAATGATCCCCTTTGTTATGGCTGTTGCTGGATTCATGTCATGCCCTGACTGCAGAGGGATGTTTGTATATAGATCCTGCAGCTCTCCGAGCCCTACTGGCCAGTCACTGTGTCACCATGCATATCTGCTTCTGGAGCAGGCTGACCCTTGTCCTCCACACCGGGGCACAAGGAAGGGGCTGCTTCTTCCCCTCTGCTGCTGCTGGGCTTGACACCTGCCAGCAGCAAAATCACTCCTGGGCCACAGATCTTCCTGAACTATAGCAGCCTTCACTTTCCTGCTCAAGCCCCAGCCTGCACAGGAGGACACCTTCTTCAAGGTCTTCCTGTTGTTGGTTTGTTTTTTGGTGTTTTTTTTTTTCCTCCTCACCCCCTTTCTATAGTGTTTTTTGAGTTCAGCTGCTCCTAGGTATAGCTGGGCTCCTGTATAGCTAGGTTGCTTCATACAGCAGTATAGATGCGGTTTCCTCATATGCTTATATAGCTGCAAGTGTAGCCCATACAGTTAAAGAGCTGGGACTGCTGTATTTCTGTGCCCAGCATGGCTTTCTATGGAGCACAGGATTTCATTCCAGAAGTAAATGTCTTTCCAGTGTTGTGTTTGTGTGTTTGTTTTTCGTAATTGTTAATGATTATTTCATCTTGATCTTGTTGTGTTTGGGAATTGGTGCAGTGCGGCTAGCAGTAAAGACTGAGACCCAAAAGCTTGTAGGAACAAACTTAATTACACTTGGGGTTTGCTACAGAATGAAGCGTATTCATGGATTTATTGACTCATAAACTAAAACAGGAGGAGATTTTATAGATACAGAAATAAAGTACTGATTCCGTGAGAGCCTCAGGCTATCAATACCTGCATCTTTGTAGGAATAAACCATAAGTTAGACTATGTGCCAAGAAAAAAAAGTGCAATGCTTTACTACCTTCTTTTCCTGACAGCCTAGAGAACCTTTGGATAATGTATGGATTTGGGCTGCTAGAGGTATCTTAAGGGAACAGCTTGCATAACTGCTGGTAAAATGAGCACTTACATAGCACGGGAGTTTGAGCGAGTTATTTCTAGTGATCCAAAGGCTGAGCAATTAGGGTAGATCCCAAAAAGCTGGAACCTCAAATTCAAGCAGATATTAATAGCTGTTCTCTTGAAACTAGGACATATTAGAGGTGGTTTTCTTTTTCCTTACACAGAAGTCTTCTGTTGCTTTTCTCTTACAGGAAGACGAGGCTGTGTGAGCTCTATGCAAGGGTTCTGGGATCAGAGGAAGCTTTACATGTAAGCACGCAATCTAAATCACGGTGTCTCTTGGCAGACTTGTTGAGCTGGGAGAGGGCAGAATGAAACCGGCATGCAGCAGTGCTCCAGCAGAGCGCTGTGTAGCATTGTGGAAAAGGTACCTGCTATGGGAGCACTTGCTACCCTCTGTAGAGGAGTGGAGAGAAGGTTATGACAAGTCTTGGGTTGTGTTTGACAGTGAGGATAAGAATGAGCTTATGAAACAGTTAAAAGGCAGATATGTTCTTGTCCAGCTTCATGGGTGACATTCACAGTGCTCTACCACTATACATATGAACTGTTTTCAGATGTGACAGGCTTGCCTTTCCCTGTTAGTCTATGTTAAACATAATGTTTCTTCGCTCTTTCTAGTTGCTAAGATCCATTGCTGCATGTGGGGTTTTTTTGCCTTTCCCTTGCTTTCTCATAGGATTTGTGTGATCATACATCATAGAATGATTTAGGTTGGAAGGGACCTTCAAGATCACCTAGTTCCCACCCCCTTGCCATGGGCAGGGACAACTGCTACTAGACTAGATTGCTCAAAGCCTCATCCAACCTGGCCTTGAATGCTTCCAGGGATGGGGCCTTCACAGCTTCCCTGGGCAACCTGTTCCAGTGCCTCACTACCCTCATAGTGAAAAACTTCTTGCTGAGATCTAATTTAAATCTGCCCTCTTCTGGTTTGAAGCCATTACCCTTCATCCTATCACTACATGCCCTTGTAAAAAGTCCCTCTCCAGCTTTCTTGTAGGCCCCCTTTAAGTACTGGAAGGCTGCTATAAGGTCTTCCCGGAGCCTTCTCTTTTCCAGGCTGAACAAGCCCAACTCTCTCAGCCTGTCCTTATGGGAGAGGTGCTCTAACCCTCTGATCATCTTTGTGGCCCTTCTCTGGACCTGCTGCAACAGGTTCATGTCCTTGTTATGCTGGGGGTTCCAGAGCTGGATGCAGAATTCCAGGTGGGCTCTCACGAGAGTGAAGTGGAGGGGCTGAATCACCTCCCTCACCCTGCTGACCACACTTCTTTTGATGCAGCCCAGGATGTGGTTGGTTTTCTGGGCTGCAAGCGCACATTGCTGGCTCATGTTGAGCTTCTCATCCACCGGTACCCCCAAGTCCTCCTCAGGGCTGCTCTCAGTCCACTCTCCGCCCAGCCTGTATTTGTGCATGGAATTGCCCCGACCCACGTGCAGGACCTTGCACTTGGCCTTGTTGAACTTCATGAGGTTGGCATGGGCCCGCCTCTCAAGCCTGTCCAGGTCCCTCTGGATGGCATCCCTTCCCTCCAGCGTGTCAACCGCTCCACACAGCTTGGTGTTGTCGGCAAACTTGCTGAGGGTGCACTCAGTCCCTACATTCATGTCACCAACAAAGATGTTAAATAGTACCGGTCCAGTACTGACCCCTCAGGAACACCACTTGTCACTGCACGCCACTTGGACATTGACCCGTTGACCGCAACTCTTTGAGTGCAGCCATCCAGCTGATTCCTTATCCACCGAGTGGTCCATCCATCAAATCCACGTCTCTCCAATTTAGAGACCAGGATATCATGTAGGACAGTGTCAAATGCCTTGCACAAGTCACCTCCTTATTTTCCATGTGCCTTAGCACAGTTTCCAGGAGGATCTGCTCCATGATCTTGCCGGGCACAGAGGTGAGACTGACTGGCCTGTAGTTCCCCGGGTGTTCTTTTTTACCCTTTTTGAAAATGTGATCTCACACTTGGTTTATGTGATCAATGCCATTTATCCTTTAAGGGCAATTTTACATGAGTTAAATGTTGTAGACACCAGTCTCGAAATGACATAATTTTAAACACATCAATGTTGTATGCTGAACCATGCAAGTGCCATACTTTGCATTTTTAACCATATATATTTGTATCCAATGTACGTGTTACAAGTGTTACACCTGTGTACACCAGAAGTTAATTTTGCTGTACATGGCTGAAAGCATAAATTTGTGCTCAAAGCATAAATTTACATTGACAAATTAAGAGGATTATGTTCTACAGTGGCCAGATTAGCTAGTTCTTTTAAAAATAGCTGGCAGTGTCTAAAATTAAGGCTTATTGTGTTGGATCCATGTTGCATTAAGAGACTTGTTAAATGTGCTGGTTTTGTTAGACGTTGACATGCAACAAATCATAAGCTATTCTTCTGTGCTGTCTCCTCAGTTCTTTTATTAGCTTCCTCAGGACTTTGTCCTTTCCTTGAGTGAATTAATCTCTGTTTTACAGCCAGTGCATTATGAAGAGAAGAACTGGTGTGAAGAGCAGTATTCTGGGGGCTGCTACACAGCCTACTTCCCACCAGGCATAATGACTCAGTATGGAAGGTACAGTGTCTATTTATAGTGGGCTTCGGAGTAGTAAGATAAGACCAAGTTAATAAATATCCTCAGAAAGAGTCATAAATTCTCTGTCACTGTTCGCTTTATACCTTTAAGATCACTGTGGAATATTTTAAACAGATATTATAAACTTCCGCTTGTGTCAGTTGGGCTTTATGATGGATGAGTACAGTATCATTAGGGGGTTTTATTCACTTTTGTTATTTGGTGAATGCAGCTTACCAGGTTCTTGGAAAGGAGTTGGAAAGTTTTCACAATCTGTTTAGAAAACTGGCATTGGGTATTTGAGATCAGTGTTACCATTTCCAGCATATCTTTAGCTGGTTTTTCGTAAATACTGGCAGAGAGTTAATTCCTGCCAACACCGACATTAATGAGTGATTTCTTTGGACTGTTCCTTTTATTTTAGCAGTCAAGGCTTAATATAGTAATCAGTGTGCCATTATATACAGTCCTCTCTGACATAAGTTTTTGCATGAAAATAAGATTGACCAAAAAGAGAAAGGCTTACTGGTCAGACCGGTGATTGCATTCAGATACATAGTTTTTGATGTGGTGGCATAGCCCTACATTTGAAGTGTAAGTTTTCACAACTTGAAAAGAACTTAGAGCAATAAAGCAGTTGTAATGAATAGCATGTGGAGGCCTTTGTATTTAAAGTAATTTTAATGATAATTATTGCAAATTCTGGCAAAAATAGAGTAAAAAAAAAAAAAATCCTTTTTCGTTTGTTTTGTATTTGCTCATTACTTTAGATACCATGGGGATGTACTTCAGAATGCTACACTGTGCCAGTAATGCCTAGCATTGGTATTTGTGACACTGGCTAAAATTGTGAGATAGAATAAGTCTCATCTCAAACTAATTGTCCTTTACTCCTCCGAGCAGTGTAAACGTTTAGGAAATGTGAACACTGGGGTTTTTACTGTAAGAAATTAAATGCAATGCAGACTTCCCTTCAGTTCAACTTGCCCAAAGTTACTATCTTTAAATGCTTGCTGTTATTTAAAACACTTTTATTCAAATATTAACCCAAGGATTTCAGTTATCTTTCCTGGTGTGGCTGATGTGACTTACTGCTTGTCCTCCTCCAGGATTATTCGGCAGCCTGTTGGCAGGATCTACTTTGCTGGCACAGAGACGGCCACAGAGTGGAGTGGATACATGGAGGGGGCTGTACAGGCTGGAGAAAGAGCAGCCAGAGAGGTACCAACAAAAACCCAAAAAAACGGGGCACTGTCAAATATCCTGTGGAAAATGAAATATCTTGTGGTTGGAGTCGAAATGGGAACTGAGTGTTGACAGCTTCAGGCATTTTGAAATCTTGATGCAAATTCCTGAGAAGGGGATAGACTTCAAAAAGGATGGAGGTTTTGCACTTAGATTTGGAATGCTTAGGACAGACTCTGGCTATTTCATCAAATTCTTCTCTGCTTCCAGGAATGAAATCCTTTCTTCTTAGACAGAAATCCCAGATTCTCACCTAGTCATTTTTTCCCCCAAGTGGGCACTTTGTTAGTCATCATACCGAGAGATCATGGCTGTTATCCTCACTCTGCAGACCAAGACAGTTCCTTCTTCAACTGTTTCTAACAGTGCTATTGACACAGTGATATACCATTGAGACAGCCTTTCATAAAGTCATTAAACAATGACTTAATTATTTTGCTTCTGAGAAAATGCAAATTCCTAAAATATTTTCATGAATATTACAGTTTATGGAGCAGCAAAAGAAATTTCATGTTTGTTTTATGAGGTGAAGGGAACCTTGTGGCTAAAAACCGCAGTCATAGAACAGAAATTGGCCTGGAAGGGATCTGCAGAGTTCATCTATCCCATACCCCTGCCCCAAAAGACAAGGATCAACTGCCCTTAAACTGTCCCATTTGTGAAGGTTATACCTAACCTCTTCCTGAAAACCTCCAGAGACAGTGCTTCATGACTCCTCTAACGTAAGAACATTACAGCAGAACCTCCATAGGCCTCAGCAGAGAAATTGACAAGTGAGCTTGACTGGTAAAGATTTTGATGTTTTTCTTTTCAAATGTACTTGTGAAAGGAAAATATGTTTAAAATCCAGTGCAAGGGTGTTTCTCACTCTCCTGTACTGAAAAGTTGACAGGGTCCATAAATCATGTCTAGAAGAAAAGCCCATTGTAAAAGATGGCAAATCTGGTTAAATCTACAAGTGCCTGGAATAGCAAAAAGATGAATATGACCACTTTCATTTTATTTTACTGTAGAAGTTAATCTTGCTGTCTTTCATGGCTATCATTTCAGATGATCTTTGCTATCCTACTCATCTCTGGTATCTTTAATACTTTGAATGGTTACTTTTCCATTGTGAAGGTTTTCTTTTTAGTCTTGCTTTTCTCTGGCTGAAAGTGGTGGTCTGTCATCGCTGACAGGATTCTGTTCCTCTTCCTACATCATGGTAAAATTTGCAAAGCAAGCTACTCCTGGCTATAGAGCTTGCCTGTGCAGTAGCTGGTTTATGCACTCCTCACTGCCACGAGCGTATGCTTAACTCTTAGTCATATTCACATTACCCTGTTCCCATAGGACTAGTCAAGTTCCGATATCTCACATGGACTAACTAAGCATAGAGAGGTTTTTCTATTACTGTTTCTATTTTCCACTAGGAGGAGTGTCTTATTAAATATCAGGCCTCCCCAGAAATGAGTTGTATAAAGGTCAAGTTTTCTTTTAAAAATTGAATACACAGAGATTTATGTGCTGAATTGTTATCTCCATCATGCCATTTTAAAACAAAAATTGAAGCCAGGTCTTTTTCCCTTTCAAAGAATGAATGGTATTTACTAGAGAATGTTATTTATTTTCAGATACTGTTTGCTATGAGGAAAATCCCAGACAGTGAAATTTGGAAGCCAGAACCTGAATCAATTGTAAGTCTTTCTGTAGATTAAATGGATTATTTTTTTCTGCTGTTTTGCTGATGAGATAAAATTTTGTTGGCTGTTTTTATTTAAGTTCATTAAACCAAAGGCACAATAAACTTCCCCTTACTCATCAAAACTGCCCTTCCCTAAACAGGAGTATGATAGAAAATCAGAAAAGGCACCCATCTGACAACTCTAACACGGGATTGGAAAGAACTGCACTTTTTAACTGGGCTATGAGTTCTTTCCGTGTGTCTCTTCCTCTTCCCTTTAACTGAGCAGAAAGTTTTAGTACACTGTACTTCTTCACAACGTGAACTGCTTCAACCCAGCTTCATTTCTGCTGCAAGAATCTCTTGATTTACATCCTGCCTCTCACAGTGGAGATGTTGTGTTGATAATGGATACTCTCCCCACAGGATGTTCCAGCTTTGCCCATCACTACAACCTTCTGGGAGAGGAACTTGCCGTCTGTGCCGGGACTGCTAAAGCTGATTGGATTTTCCACTTTCTTCACTTCTGTGGCTGCAGCAGGATTATTTGCCTACAGAAAGGGACTTCTGGTTCGAAACTGAAAAAGGTGCCAAAGCAAAGCCTCACACTTGAGCGGTTTTCTATTTTTCTGAGGTTTTTTTGGCATGTACTTCCCTGTCTCCAAAATCAGATCAGGATTGGGGAAGAGGAGAAAACACTAGAGAGACGAGGCTAGAGGGGAGGGATAAAGGAAGGGGATCCATATTGAAAAAGAACACCTTGAATCGAGGCCTGCTTCTAGCAGTAATTTTTTGTTGTTGAATTTCTAGGATACCTTGCCAAACCTTGAGGTTTTTATCCAGATCTCAGAACAGAAGTGACAAAATACCTCTATGAAGCCTGTTGTGATGAGACTTCCAGTTGTTTTTACATTTATATCTGAAACAGACTGTGAACTCGAAGTCTTCACAGGCATTTCCATCCCTAGTTATAAACAAAAAATTTCTGCCTTCCTGTGTGGTAGACTGAGAAAAGAAATCCAAGAATAATTAACTAGCTCATGTGAATTGCTGGTGAGGATCTTTTTAGTGTTTTTATTTTTCACCCAGAGCCCAGGCAGCACCTAAAGGACAAGTCAGGCAACTTTTTGAAGTGGGGGTCTAAATTTATCCATCTGAACTATGCAAGTGTGGCCATAGGTTGTTAGCATTTGCAGTGGCATAATTGTCCTACAGTGAGTTAAAGGACGATGTTTTTACTGCCTTTGGCAATGCGGTTGAATTTCAGGCACCCCAGCTGCCGTTCACACTGCCTGGAACAGCAGAGCTCATGTGCCCCAGTCGAGTCTGTCCCTGTGCGGGGTCAGATCTCCTCTGCCTAGAAAACTGGTGGGCTCCAAACTATAGCTGATGTGTGCAGCAGTGTGGCTGATAAGGCTGTCAGACCTGAGTGTGAATGGGGAACCTTGTGCTAACGTACAGACACAGGCTTTCAAACCTTTTTCACCCCGTCTGACATCTCTTTGCCTCCAAGGTCTTCTTTTAGCTCCCTAAGTTGCTGCAGGATAGCAAGAGAACAAATTAACCTTTGCCTATGCCAGGAAGTTGTAGTGCTATCCATAAAAAAATCTTTTGAATATTTTTTTTCTTATCTTCTTCCTTTCTTTCATCTATTTAAATTTATACTTTGAACACCTTGAGGCTGTCTCTTGCCTGGTAGGGCACAATGGGCTTGAAGGTGTAGCATTAGCATTAAAAAAAAACAAAACCACAAACCCAAAAAACCAACTTAACTGCCCCCAACACTTGCTTCATGCTGAACACAGCTTAGTTGATTCAGAGCTTCAGTTTCTCCTAACAACCACATCGATGGGATTAGCACTTCCACTTCTGCCTGCTGTGCTGTGTTGAACTGACCGTGCACTTTTGGTAGCTAATCAAGGATGTAAATGATAGAGAGATCAAAGGGAACCATGGATAGGATAGTCACATGCAAGTGCTTCTGCCCTCCCTAGCTTGGTACCTTTCAAGCAATGTAAAAAAAAAAAAGAAAAAAAGAAAAAAAAGAAACAAAAACCCCTCAGCCACCAAAACCTTAGGTGACTACCTGTCAGCATCACAGTACTAGGTATTTCTGCTGTTTTACATCTGCCTGACAGAAAACAGGAAGTCACGGGTGTAACTGAGAACAGGATTTGGTGCACGTGAAGCTTGAGAGAAATTGTGTGTCTGGAATTTTCTGAGCCCCTTTGCCGCACTTCTTCCTTCAGCCTGTCATGATTTATATGTAAACAAATCACATTGCAGTAAAAAGCCATGAAGGGAAGCATAATAAGGGTATATTCAGCAACAGTGTGAGGAGACAGTAGAAGAACTGTATCACCAGTCTTGGGCAGAGACTCTTTTTGGGCCAGCATCTGATCTTGGTTGTACAGAGTGGTGCTTCATTCTCCAAATAGTCCCATGGAACTACTTATAAAGCTGTAATATTTGTGAGCACTGCATAAGTTTCTGGCCCTTAGGTTTCATTCTTTTTAAGTTGATGTGCCAGTTAAAAATCTTCTTGTAGCAGCAGCTTAGATTTTATCACAAATGAATATCCTCATAACAGCCTCTTAAAATGCATAGGGGAACTTTTCAAACATAAAGATCTTTAAGTCGGAAGAACGGTGCATCAGTGTACCTATGGCCTTTCTCATTGTATCACATAGAGCACTAATTGGCTGGGATATTTGCCTACCACGGAGTGTTTCTACGTGGCTTTCTCTCTGTGTGATTTATTTACTAAATGAAGCAGGAACCGAAAGCTGAATGGGAGCTGTGTAAGTTCAGAGCTTTTGCAACTCAGACAATTGTCAGGCCAGAAATAAACATAGGAACCTAAACTTGGGAAGATATTTTTAAAGTCTTGGCCCGCTATTTGTAAGTGAATACATATGGTGAATACATATTTAACATATAAAGAACTGCTGCATTTGCAGATGATTTCTCTGCCAAAACTGTTTGGAATTCAAGTCCTGCTTCTGCCCTAGAAATACTCTGCAGGTCTCTAAAGGGCAGCAGATCCATGAGACTAATGAGGATAAATTGGTTTCATTCACGTCCAAAATGCATATCTCTCTTCTTTGCTCCTGAATCTGGCAGAGGTTTTTCCCAGTCTAACAAGAAGATGTTGTGTGCCACAGGGGCAGAAAATCAGGAAGGAAAAACTAAAAGGTATAGTTACAGCTGAACTGAATCATAACCAAAGCTTTTAATGAGATTGGTCAATTTAAAACAAAAGTGTATATAGCTACAAATCTTCCCTATTCTTAGTTTCAAAGTGAAACAAAAATGGGAAAAAAACCCCACAAAGTATTTCTCATGTTATTCTGCCACAACTAAAAGTAGGTGCGTCTTGAAATCTCAAATTAAATTTGGATCCCCTGAGGTTTCTAGCCAAATCTGATGAAGCTCGGAGGTCTGAATTGCAGCATCAGCACTCAAAAAGGCTCTGTCTTCTTCCTTCCAGACTGCCAAAGCATTAGGAATGCTCTCTTTGTCTTTACAGCCGTGTCTTGGTACGATTATGCTGTGGAGTTTATCACCACTATGGGATTAAAAAAAAGGATTTGCTGCTGTTTTCTCAACATCTTCCACATGAAAGGAATATGTGGCCCTTTGTGTATGTGGATGCCAGTGTGATGAGAAAATTAACACATGTAGGTAGAGAATCATGTTGCTTCACCATGGGTAGAGGAAACTGTTAGCACTGGCTTACATTTTTAAAATTCCTTTGTGCCAACCCTTCAAAGAGAGGAATGAAGTCTGGTTTAATGGGTAACCTGTCATGCTATATCCTTAATTTATTAACATGTTTGATGAGAAATCTGATATCATGAAAGTTCCAGCAGTTTACCAGCTTCATAAAATGTATTATAGGAATAACCATGGAAATGATTGTATTTGTCTCTTACTGATTTGTGTTATCATGCATATTTTGTAAGGCTCTTAAGAGTTTGCAAAAAAAAAAAAAAAAGATGTTTATTTGCTTGTACACTGTTCTGATAGCAACTCTATATTGCAAAGGATGTCGGGTCATGGCATGAAAATCTGTGTTAACCAAAGTACTTGAAAGCTAATTGTACAAACTACTCAACAATAACAATGAAGTGAGCAATCTGAGGCAGCCCTTTGTCTTTCCTTTAACTACTGCATTTTTTTCTCAATGTAGATCTTGATTCCAAATAACACATCTGCTGTCAATACAACAAAGACATTAATGACAATTAAGAATATGTCTGAGCATTGTCCATCACTGGAAGCCAAGGCCTGGAGGAGAAGCTAGGGACTTGTATTACAATAATCTTCCTGTGACCTCAGTGGGACTATTGTTTCACTGAGGTAGACTTTACAGAAGTGCAGAAATTTTAAGATTTTTTTTTTTTTTTGAGACATGAAGGAAAAATATTTTTTAGGAAGAAGGAATTGTATGTCCTCCAGAAGTACTTGGATGCAAAAGGGAGCCAGGATTAAATGACAACAGATCTGGCACTGCTCTCAGGCAAGAAGCAAAGCCACTTAAATCGCAGATTACAAATGCTCCCAAATAAACCTGACCTTTGTTTAAATGGACTAACATTCCCTCTCCCATCTCCACCACCTTCAGATCACCTTGATCTTACAATCTGTTCTTCAATAGCGATAAAAATGAGATGGCCAAAGCACTCTTGCTTTCAAAGTATCTCTACAGTCAAGTCGTTTAGGCGTTGTCATAGACTGCCGCTTATAGCGTGTCCTCTGTGGTCATGTACAGGTCAGTGTTCAGTGATGCCTGCCTCTTTGTTTTGGAAAAAAAGAGTGACTTCACTTTGCAGGAATATATATGCTGTGTGTGTGATGAATTTGTGCCTTTTATAACTGTAGCATTTTCTCAAGTGCCTCTGTGGTGACTGTCTCCCTTGGTTTCCTTCTTAAGTTCCCTTTTCAATAGGCTCTGCAGATATTTTTATCTGACAGCTGTGAACTTTTTTTAACCTTAATTAGAATCAATAAATATTGTCATGTCACATTTACTGTTTGAGGCTTTTCTTTTGTGGAAGCCCCTTTTGACTTGGTTGTGATGGTGAGTATTTCTTAGTAACACAACATTTTGCATTTCATACTGAAGCCAGAGAGGTATATTCAGCTTTTCTCAGTAAAGAAAGCTCTGTAAAGGAGAAGGATAAAAGACCCAAACAAACCCCCCAAAAGCCAAAAAACCTCCCCAACGCCCCCCAAAAGCAAACACTAAAAAAATCAAACCACATTTGGTAATAATTCTTCCTAACATGTAGATGGCCAACTGCTTTACATTTAAGAATTAGTTTTCATTGCTGTAGGTGGATTTGGAGTGTCCCCATCATGACCATACTTCTCTCTCAGCACCTCGTTTACCAGAACACATATGGGCAAGGACACGTTTTGTAGCTGCTCATAAGAGTCAAGGTTAACTGAACATGGGAAGAAACAGACCTTATACCAAATACTGTGTGGTGTAAACATAAAAAGCCTAGAAGAAGAGAGAGACAAAAATCACTGGCTTAATTTAATCCAGCAGCTCAGTGTCAGTGCTAGAGAGATAATGTAACCGAAGAACAAATTCAGTCTTGGAAAGGGACCTGTGTTTCACAAAAACGTAGTCTGACAATACTGGAAAAAGCGTAACCATCCATGTGAAAAACATGTCAAAAGCATGCAGTGCTCTTTGTATAGGCTTAACTTTCAGTATTACTTACAACTTACAAGGGAGCACAAATACTATGAAAGCAAATACCCTCAACTAATTCTTTGCATGCTCTATAAAACATCTGTCCACCAAGAAACGTATCAGAACGAGCAATGCATTTCGCAGGCCCTCAAAGCAGGTCACAAATGGTTATGACTCTTAAACATTGCTGCCTTGGGTCAGATTTGAACTACCTCTTTAACCCTTTGTTCAGACATATCCTGTGGCATCCCAGAGGAGGTACTGAAATAGTAGTAGTAGTATTTATTAATTTATTTACAGAGCTTTCAGTGTGCATGTCAAAGAGACTATGTCAGCCAGGGGGTACTTCATTATTTCCAGCAGTCCAGTGTATAGAAAATTAATTTGGACAGATTAATACAGGAGAAATGCATTGTGTATAACATCTGTAGAAGATACTAATATAATTTCCTGAGAAACCACTTAGAAACCCCACTCATTGTTTAGGAGAGGATAGGGCGCGTTTGCAAATTATTTGGCTAAATCATACCAAACTTCTAGTATGAGAACTGAGGATCATTTTTGCTCTCAACTTGTATGATTACACCAATCTACTCATCTGAAGCAAATGCTGAAATTTTTGAGGGACTGACGAGTTTGCCTTCTGGCTCAAGGCAGGATAAATTCCCCTTGGGCCTGTAGAGTTGCTTCAGAAAAAAAGCATTGAAGAATGAAAGGCAAGACTGGCCTTGGGTTGTACAGAAGCAAGATACAATTTGGTATCTACTGGAAATGAGGGAAGGCTTTCTGTTGAATTTAGACCAATGCATTAAGGCCCAAGTTTTCTCTACCTCCTTTGAGGTGCTTCCATCAACAGGGCTGCTGAGACACAGTTCTTCTCTGGCTGGTCCTCTGTGCAGTGAGCACGGAGAGAGGGGCACCTTGCCTGGTGGTTCAGCCCATGCAGGACTGGGGGAGTCCTACACGTCCTTTTCTCTCGCTCTCTGTGTAGGAGGATACCTAAATTGATGGGGTTTCTAACTTCGGTATCTCAGTTACATGCTTGAAATATATGGGATGAACTCAGGTTAGGAGAAGAGCTTTTATGCCTGTTGCGTGTGTTTCACTTGTTCTGCAAAGACATTAATTACAAGGTTAGATGTTTTCAAAGAGCATGTGATATTTACCCACCTAGAGAGCAATTCAGGAGCCGAAACACAGTTGCCTTGTGCCTTTCAGACATCTGATGGCACCTTGTCCAGCCTCTAGCTGCTGCTCCACAAGGCGGCAGCTCTTCCAGAAGCCATGTGTCCTAAACTAGCCCTGCGCAGGTGGCACAGATGCTCTTTGGATACCGAACTAGGCAGCTTCTACCTCCCACCAACTGCTGATGGCAGTTAGGTACTTAAATGCTTCCTTGGGGTGTTTAGCTTTGGAGAAGTGCAAACAGGGATAATGCAGGCCCCGTGAATCTAATGTGACTCAAATTAATGAATTGCAAGTTAATAGGTAGCTGCACATGTAGTATGTTAATACATAGCTGTCCTTTATGCAGGCAGGCTATACAATGATTTTGTTGGTCATTGGGAAGAAAAACAAAGGCATGATATTCTAGTCGGTTAGAATATTAGGGGTGTTTGCTAGAAAAGCCTTCAGTTGGCAGCTGAATGCCAAGTTAAGCTGTAAAAAAAATACACCTGAGTAAGAGGGTTTGTAAGTTGATTTTAGTTTGCATGATTTGTACAGTCAGTAGCAATAAGCTATTCTGAAGCTAGGGTAGAAAAAGCTCAAAAATGAATTTTAAATAGCTGTAATAAGCTATGAAACACACACTAAGGGTCTTGTCCACTGCGTCTTTACCCTAGTGCCATGCTGGCTCATCCCAGTTTTCCATTCTTCCTGGCCTTGCTGAAAGAGGCAAACCAAGTTGGTTTGAGTTTTTATGTCCATTGTAGGTCAAAGACAGTTCACTCTGTGTTTTGACAGAATGTGAGAGATACCTTTTCTAATGTAGAAGTAAAGGGTTACCAGTTTTCACCCAGGGTTGGTTTTTGCTGTGTGCACAGGGAATTTTCTGTTAGCAAGTTTTACAGTCCCTCCTTAGCAGAATGGCCCTAACAAAATAGTCAATATCCATCCAGCTCCATTTACTCTGGCATCTACAGGCTCTGTAGACTCCCTCCCCACATCCCCACACCTTCGAGGGGCAAAAAAAGCCTCATCCAAATCCAAGTGACCTGTTTGTGTGACCTACAGCAGAAAGGGTCTAAGCAGATACAGACCATCCTCACCTGCCCAAGGGCATAAAGTCATTCAATGCCAGCAGCAGCTTTGAGGGGCGTCTCATCGAGTGCCATTTCCCTGCAGCAGCAGAGACTTGTTGGAAGAAGCGCTCGAGGAAGCGGTACCCAGCAGAAACACCAGCCTTTGGCTGATCGGCTTTGTCAAATGGCTCGGTTCCCTCCTGCACCACTGTCTGATGGGATTCAGCACTGCACTCGAATATGCTCTGATGCTTGGATGGGAAGGAGGGGAGAAAAGGAAGTGTATTAATAATGCACTGAAGCATCCGTGTCAGCTCTCAGGCTGTTCACTCCCAATTTGCATATGCTCCAAGTTGTAAGAAAACATTTTGCACAGCAGTGTTGCATTTAGTAGAAATTACATTATAATTTCAGATGTGGAAACTTCTATTCCAGGTCTGAAGCGGTGAGATGTCCCATTGGGCTGTGCAGTCATTATCTTAAACAATTGAAATGCATGCTTGCACTTAATCAAAATCAAGGGGAGATGTTACTCCAGCCTCCACTTGCCAATTCAGCCCAAAGTGGAATGAGAATATTAAACTAGATTAGAAACTATGTTATTTCCCAATCATTTCTTTATAAGCTGGAGTTTGGCCAGAGTGCTTTTTCAGAGGTTGCGTATTTGAGTCAACGCCTCTATCTATTGCCGTGAAGCAAACTGCCCCCAAAGAAACCCCCTTCTCAGAGGCGGGGAGTGTTCAGGTGCATTTAGGATCTGTGCTCAGGCTTTTCCCCCGGCTCCTTCATGCTGCCAAGCAGCAGGAAAGACTTCAGCCGTCCTTCACGGGCAGTCTTGCAGTGCCGGCAGAAGGGTGGTGCCGCAGCCATTTCATTGCCCTGATTCCTGCCAGGGACCGGCTAGTGCCGGGAAGCAGAGGCTGCAGGGATGGCGCCTGCCTTTGCTTCCTCCAGTGTGGCATATTGGAGTTTGGAGATGGGTGAGAACCAGGGCTTGAAGCTGGGGACTTGCATCCCTTTCCTTTAGTCTGTTTCCATTCCAGAGTTTGATATTTTGGGTATCCGACAGGAATGGTAAGCACCAGTGCAGAAACACCCACTGAGACCTTCCTGCAAATCTAAGTGTTACGCTTCTGCCACATTTTTGTTTGCAAGGTGATAAAATACTGCTATTCTGTAGCCAGAAGATGGCAGCCTTTATTTCAGCGGTGAGCCCCGCTGTGCCATGCTGCTGTGCAGCACACAGGCAGCTGGCCACGCTTCAGCACAGCTGTCTGCAGCTGGCGAGTGGGTGGGTGTCCCCACTGCTAGGCTCTGCCTTTTGTAATTTGGCTGGACATCCTGGATTTAACCAACGTTTTGATGAAAATGAAATCCAAGGAGTTTGCAAGTGAATGGTCTGGCCATGAAAGTCCAAATGCCAACACAAGCAGTAGTTACGTCCTTTGCTTCATTTTCAACGCCATCTCGAGTGGAAGCTGTCTTCTTGTACCGTGAGTGGCAGTGGAGCTCGCAGTTACATTTCGTAGAGGAAAAGTAACAGTGGGAAGATAGAGATGGCAAAGGACGTCTGTCTTATGTTGTCTTGTGCTTGGTAAGGTCATAGGCAGTGCAAACCCACAGCCCTGCCTGATCCGTTCATGGTTGTAGGCTGAGGCACATCACATCTCCTGTGACCCCGGGAAGAGGAGATGGGCAGCTCGGCGGCACTGCTGACCTCCTCTGGCACCCAGCAAGCCGCCAGCACCGCTCTGCTAAATCTTCCCTTTCATAAGTAATGCACTCTCACTCGGGAAACTTCTCCCTGCCCCTCCTTTGTGTCCTGCGTTGTTCTGTCTCTGCTATGTAAGCTGAGTCAAAAAAAAACCCAAAAACCTCAAAGACAGCAAGAAAAAGAGAACAGAAACTGGGAAGCCAAGCACTACAAATAAAGAGCAGAACAGGAATTGCAACTGGAGCCCAAAACATTGATTGCCAAATGAGTAGGAAAATAAAAAGTTACAGTTCACTAACAAAGAGCACATTTAATTTCCCCTTCTGGATTTTCACCAAGATGAAATTTACTTTCTCTCTGTGTGTGTGGAAAGCAACTGTTGCAGGGAACATTTACAAAGCAAAATTGTTTGTTTCCAACTGATCTGTGGAAGAGAAACAGCCCAAAAGGAAAAGAAAAGAACAGACTAAAATCATGTTGCCGCAGAAGAGGACTCTCTGGATTTGTCCATTTTTCTGTTTCTTGATGCTGCTGTCAGGAACTGGGAGCTGAGCTCTGTGCAGAGAACATAAAACCAGTCCCCAGCTTGCTCCCAGCGTGGTTTCTGGCTGGGGGAAGCCCTTGCTGTCAGGCAGCAGAACCTGGTCAATGGGATGCAGGAACCAACTGGTGGGAAACATGCATGTTCTGGCCTGTCAGACTGCGCGACGTTGGCACATCCCCCTGGGTGGTATTTTTATTCAAATATATAATGCTAATTTGTGCCAGCAGTTGGGGTATGCTTGATCCTGGGCAAAGAGGTCAAGCATGAAACCGGGTGCCAGATCAAACGTGGACTGGAAAGTATTGCTGCTGAATGACTATCAAAGAGACCAAGCGCAGGCTGGAACCACTTGGATTTTGAGTGGGCCCAGAGTGGATTTTGAGGCTGGATGTACCTTTAGGACTCCAGGTGAATCTGGTCAGACCTCCCCCTTGCCCCACACGAGGAGCACGGCTGGATGGACGCTGCCTGACCCGGGGGAGGTTCACGTCCACTGCGCCAAAGCATGCAGCCCCTGCAACCCAGCCCTTCATCCTCGTGATGGTGGTCCCTTTCTAGACCTCTCACCTGGTAGTTTTCCAACCAGAGGGGTTTGGGTAGTCAGTTCCCGCACCCGGCATTTTGGAGGTTGCGTGACAGGCAGGTGATGAGGGAAGGAAAGCCTCGCTGGGCCAATGGTGCAAAAAAGCCAACCAGCGGCTCTCCTCCCACACCTCCTGCCTTTCCAGCTCCTGGTGGCCCAGCAGCCTGCCCTGTTTCAAGGTCCCTATCCCCATGGGGCTGGTTGATGGCAGCCAAGGAGGGGGCAGCCGTGCCGCCCTTCACAAGCAGGAGCTGCAGCCAAGGGGAGCGGGGCAGAAAGGAGGTGGGAAGCACAAGCGTCTCACAGGAGTGTTTTTCCATCCCTGGTGCCAATTTCTGTGGCTCTAAAAGGTGTTGAAAGGCTAATTATGTGACATGCTGTCAGGGGCTTGGGCACCGCTGCTGTGGTATCTGTAAGCAAAAGCAGCAATTTAATTAAAAAAGAGGCAGGTTCTCTCACATGTATCATCTCCGCTTGCTTATTTCGCACCGCCTGGTCTATCTGCTCCGTGGCGCTTCTTATTTCACCGCTAGCATAGAGGAGTAGTCTATTATTTTTTTCTCTCTCTCTTTCCCCTCTGCTGCTCCTTCTGCCAGTGCTTGCTCTGGTCTTTGCTTTATTTCCAAGCATCAAACAGCAGCAGGTGAAAAACCTGAGGCCTTCCCATTTCCCAGGCGTGTCAATGCAACTCAGTTCCCACCCTGGTGCTGATGGACTTGGTGTGGACCTTGGCCTCTCCCGTCTCACCCCTGAGAGCATCTCCCACCTCTGCCAATGCAGTGCAGGGCTCTTCCTCCAAAAACTGGAGCACCGAGGACCCCTGCTTAGGGAAGGTCACCGAAGGCTTTCCCACTCCACGGCCTGGGTGAGGACTCCGCTCGGTCCCCAGCAGAAAGAGGTGTTCCCACGCTGCTTCAGCCTCACGGTTTTAGTAACAGCAGCAGCTCGCTTGGAGAGCTGTCGGCGGTGATGGACTCAGTCCCATTCTGTTTCAAAATTGATTTACGAAAGATGCCTGGCTGTTTAATATTTAAGCTAAATGTTTAATGTTTAAACAGGGAAATTGTTTGATTGTCAGAAAGGGCATTAAAACAGGATGGAAACTGGTCTATAATCTCTGACAAATGCTGCCCTTTTCGCCGCAGCAGCGTGGTGCCTGGGAGCTGCAGGACTTTCAGAAATGCCAATTTTAATCAACCTCTTTCATTTCATTTGCCGCTTACCACTCCCACAGCAGTGAGACGTGCTTTTTCCCTGGGAAGCGGGGAACATTGTACCTGGCCCTGTTTAACAGTCTGAGACTAGTTCAGCCAAATTGAACTTGCACTTCAAAACCCAAACAAATTGCAATAGAAATGTGTGGGCATAAGGTGAAAAGCGAAGCTGGATGGTGTCGGCTCATGGGTGTATTCCAGATGATTTAGGGTCCCTTTTGCACATGCACACAAAAGCTGTGAAATTCAGATATCAAGTTTAAAGTCAGCAAAAAAATGAATGGCTCTAATTGCCACAAATACACGTATGGATGAGTATTTTTGAACAGATACGGACAGTGCTTTTCAGGCGGTGGAAATAGCCCCCTGGGGGAAGTGTGTAACAGTGCAGAACCATTTCATGCCACAAAAGGCTTGTCAGGAGCGAGCCTGTGCTCCCTCCCCGACTCCTCGGGTGGGCACTGTGGCCGTGCCAGGCTGCGTGCAGGGGGTAGTCCTAGTGCACAGGAATCCCTGCTTGGTAGCGGCTGGAGCTGGGGAAAACATATTCAGCAGGGAGCCCTCGAGTCAAACAGCAATTCACATTAGTCATTTTTCCTCCCTTAAAATGTTCCTAAGGTGGATGCTAAACCAACCTGTCAAACGACCTGTCAAAAATCCTTTAAACAAGCATTTAATTCTACAGTTTAGTGTGTTCAAAATCCAACATTGCTGCTTCCTACTGAGACTATTGTCTCCTTTCCAGTTTGGGTAACTTGAAGCTCATGTGTATGTTCAAGGTTGATGGGAAAGCTGAAGCTGAAAATGTAGATAGTGTTACAAATAATGTGTTCGGGCTTTTTTTCCCCCAGCAAAACTGGTAGTGGCTGGCTGATCCTTACACAGAATGGCTGCAAATAATGCACAAAGTAGCTCGGGAGACACATACTGTCTGTACAACCTTTTCTGTGTGGTGCTTAACACTGTCACCATGAGCACCCGATGACAAGGTCACCATGAGCACCCGATGACAAGGGGCTGCCCGAAGCACCCCTTCCCTCTGGAAGTGGCTTCTGGTTTGGAGCCCACCAGCACCTAGGCTGAGATTGGTCTGCACTTAGGGTGTCTACAAGGCTTTTGTACAAAAAAGTGAGTGGACATACGAATGTGGTGGAAGCAGAGGCCAGGAGCGAAGTCGTCTTGGGTAGGTAGGTATTTCTGTTGGTGTGTACATATGGATCATATTGAGCAGAGCAAGGGTTTGGTGGCTGCTGCATGTGATGTGCCTAGTGACTGAACACACGAGAGAAACACCACCCTCCTAAAACTCACAAAAAACAACGCGAGAAAGAATCTGAAGAAAAGTTTATAGAAGAGCTCCTCTTACCAAGGTTGCAGGACTATCGAAAGGCACATTTCACCCATGTTGAATGACAGTTGCGTTCATGGACACATACAATGCTCACTTCTCATGGCAAAAAGACTGCATAATGATGGTACGTTGTGAAACATATATTCCAGACTTCAGTTAAACACTAAAGTGATTAAGTGTATCATGTACATAATAAGAGCGGAACAGGCAGATGCATCCAATTACTGTAATTTACAAGGCAGTAATTCAAGCCCCAAATATATTTCTCCTTATTGGAGGAAGGCGGTACAGATTACGAGCATCACAAGGGGCAGCGAATTGACAGGGAGCCAGGAAGCTGCTGCCATTGGGAAAATAACAGCCAGCACCTGCTGCAAGTTGGAGGGGCTTTAACTTTGCTAATTCATTTCACTCTGCTCCAGCAGCAAACGGCTGGGCTGGATGGGATGTTCTTGGGCCAGGAAGTAACCTAAAGCCGCGCTGTGGCCGCGCCGCATCGATGCAGGTACCCTGCAGAACAGATAAGCACAGATGTTTGCTCGGTAGCGGACAGAATAAAGTCCACTTGCGCTTCCTCTCTTGCCGTTTAAGCAAGCTGCTTCGTGCTAATTACCTCTTTTCAACCAGCTCGTGGTTAAGTTTCACGTTGCAATGATTAATAATTAATCAAATGCATTTGAAAATTAATTTGGCAATTCTAGGTCTGATTGGCATGCTAATCTCTTCCGTGCAGTGGGGATGTTATGGGAATAACCTCGGATGTTCTGAGCCGCTATCTGAGGTGAATACATAAGGGTATTTATTATCTCGTGTGGTAAAAAATAAAGCAGCGAGTGGAAATGAATGCATTCTCCAAGGTCTCTTTGCCTTTCAGGAAAGGTGTGATCCGCATTTTGCCTTGCCTGTATTAGGAATATAACATTGATATTATCATGTCCAAGCAAAACAAATGGACAAGGAAAAGGCAAATTTGAAAAACACCCCCACAGTTGATTTATTTCTGTTTAGCTGGTAGCAACTGCAGTAGATTTGATGCATTAATTATGGTACTAAAAAGAAAAATCACAAGGAGAAAAACTTTTGCCCTTTCCAGCTGTCCATGCCACTTCTCTCCAAAAATAACACTCATCTGGTAAAAGGGAAGAAGAGGGAGTACGCAGCTTCCACTGGACGTGTGGTCCCCTCTAGTTTCGAATTAGTAGTCCCTTTTTATAGGCAAACAGCCCTGCAGCAGCCACCGAGGTGAAACACATGGTAGAGCTAAGCAGGCACAGCAGTCCTGGCACGGATGGCAGGTTCCTTTCCCAGAAGCTGGTGGTGAACGGTCGGGCTGGGACATCCTGGGGGAGAGAGGAGATGGTTTCAGCAGGGTCTCCCTCACCGCCTGAGCAGGGATGCGCAAACATCCCCTGCTACACTGGGGAGATTGCAGGTTTTTCCCGAGGACCAGATGGGGTGGGGAAGGAGAGTCAGGGCTGTGAAACATGTATTTTCTGTTGTCCACGGGACAGAGAAGGTGGAGTTACTTGTGACTGAAAGGAGGTTATATTTGGCCTAAATACATGGCCCGGGACTGAGCAGAACTCAGCTGATATCCTGCATTTTGCAGTCCCTCATGCTCCGAGATCCTTGTCCCTGGTTCTTGGCCATCCACCCCTCAGACAGGGGTAATAATATTCCTTGGATGAGTCAAAAAAACGTGTACCGTCAACATGTGAGGTAACCAAAACCTCAACGAAACAGGGACCGCAGCCTGACTGAGGGGTGCACACCTGACTGGGTGACAACGAGAAAGTCTGGCTTACCTTTGACTCTGGCTCTGGCATCCAAATTTCATCCTCTGAGATCCTCCCCATACTGTGCAATATCTAGAAGAAAAAATTATTTGTACCATGTGAGAAAAAATTAAAACCCAGACTACTTTCAGTTTTGGAAAAGCAGAGCAAGTCAGAGCAAGGTGACATTGATAAAAGGCATTACTATGACTAGCTGAAAGTGCTTTGAACCAGAAATTGTATAGTGATTTCTCTGTTTATATCAGCAAAGAGAGAAGAAGGAGGCAGTTTTGGTAGCTTGTGTATATATACGACAGCTGATCATGTGCCTAACCAGTGTTTTAAGGATAAATGGACAGTTTCACAGAGTCATTTGTAAAAACTAGGACTTCACTCAGAAATCCACACAAAGTACAGCTTCTCCAGAGGTTTATTTTAATTTTTTTTCTGAGTACAAGTGAAAATGCTTTTTCACATGATAGCTTGAGAAATAGCAAGGTGAGGTTACCGCCACACACTTGGGACACAAAGCCTGTTAGGAGTGATGCTGCTTGGATCACAGATAATAGCGAGGAGAGATACAACTCTGAGGCTTTCAAAGTATACAATTATGAAGTTATCTCTTGGCTATTCAAGCAGTACAAAGCTCATAGAGGACTCTTCTTGAGAATAAACTAATGGTAACAATCACGGAGGTTCTCAGGAGCAAATGAATGTCTCCACAAGAGACACTTAACTGTCTCTGTAACTACTGCTCACAGGCATGGAGAAAAGAAAAGAGAAATTAGGTGACTTGAAAGAGCAAGTAACGAGGATTATAAGGTGAAGAAGACATTCTATCAAATGGAAGCAAAGGGCTGATTTTCCCTTAAATAACAGCTCCGTGGCTCTGCCATACGGCAGTTGTAACTGTAATGCACACCCTTTAATGGGTTTTTTCCCTCCCTCCAGACTGTTGTAAAGGGATTTCACTGTGACTGGGAACCCAGCCCAATGTGTGTCATTCGGAGGAGATTTAGACATTATCAGAGCCACCCATTATGAATTCATAAAGCTGAGCTGACGGTACTCTGTCGTAAAAGGAGAAGCAGAAGGGATAGATCAAAAATGAGAACAATGCTCAGATTTCCAGATTGCTGCACAGGAAATAGCTGGAGCATTTGTAATGACTTAAATTACTTTTAAAAACATACAGTGATTAATTTGTTAGAAATTGTGGTAGTATATCTAAGGGCAGCATCAGGTTGGAGAGTTTTTTCCTCTAGACATGAGGTATACGGCATGAGCTTCGTTTTAAGTCTCCAGTGCACCAACACACTGTAATGTTCTGATTCGGGTAAGATCCTTGGCTTCACTTTATTCAGTAACAAACTTAGTAAAGCTAGGGAAAAAAAAAAAAAAAAAAAAAGGCAGGCTTTGATTCGTATCCTTTTCTGTGATTCTTCCCCATCAATTCTAGGAGGCTCTGCACAATTACAGAGTGTGATGCACAAAATCAGACCCTCCAAGCTGTACTTAATCCTTTTTAACCTTTTAATAGAGATGTTGAAAGCAAACCAACAGTCTGTACCTCTCTGGCTGCTCTCTCTCCTGCCTGTACGGCCCCCTCCATGTATCCACTCCATTGGGTAGCTGTCTCCGTGCCAGCAAAGTAGATTCTGTCAATGGGCTGGCGAATGATCCTTCAAAACAAATGGAGAATGTCAGATGACAAGTAACAGGAAGATGATGATCCTTATAAAAACAATTTATTGGCTTTCACGGAGCGCTGAAATTCAGTTCTCCAGAATTCCTGCAGACCTGGGCTGGGGAGCATGGTGCAATAAGCTGTCCCTGCAGGACCACCTACTTGCTTCTGTACACAAAACTCAAGATCTGAGAGACAGAAAATCTAAGGCATAAATCAGTGTGCCCAGTTTCTGTGCAAAATAATATGACCCTTATTTTAGTGCTGGGATAAGGGATAATCCTAACAGCCTCTAGAAATGCAGGGCAGCTGATAGATTCATGTCTTCTGCATGGCAGCTTTGTTGCTATCCTGCCAGTACAATGGGATGTTTTTGCAGCGATGGGTCACTAATACCAGCTTCGATTTGGAGGCTGGACTTGCCTGGCTGCAAGTCCTGCCAAAAGGGGATGGCAGCTGAAGGCCTCAGCATTCAGAGAGTTGCATTCGCCTCGTAGGGTCACATAAAGCCAGCCCTTCAGCCATGCAAAGCTGCACAAGCACCCTGGTCAACCCAGCCATAGGTACTGAGCTCCCTTTCCCATAGACAGATGTGCTTCCTCTAAGGTCTCCCATCTAACCCCCTGTTAGGTTTTCCCTGTCTGCCTGACACCAGCTTCCCCAGATCAGGGGCCTCACACATCACTACCCTAGTGTTCAGATGAACTGCAACAGCAGTGGCTGTGCATGAGGCGACTTCTTCCCACTTGCGTTGTGGCACAGAGGCAGGGTGTAACTCTGAGATGGACATGCTAAGGAGCTCATGCTGTGATATGCTACATGGTTTGTCTGGTCTTTGGCTATAGAGACAAGATTTGTCTGGTTGTTCCTGTTATGTGCCGAACCATGCCTTCCACATGCATTTCAGTGATACATCTAGTATTAATCAGTATTATCTCACACTTTCCTTTAGGAATACAGCAATTCTGCGCGGGGAGGTCATGAGAGGCTTTGCTGGGTGGGAGAAGCGAATGAGTTTTCATGTAAGGGTTTTTTTTGTGTCTTCCCCTCGTGATGTGACTCAATGGGCTTCACCAGAACCTGGGGCTCCACGTACACAGTCAGTGGAGACTCTTCATCTGTCCAAGATGTGTGACCTCAAGGTCTTAGAAAGCGTTAAAGGGATCTACTGCAAATACTGCGTAGCAGCAAATACTGTAAGTAACCTAGTGGGGAAAGGTTTCCTGGCTCGAGCAGGTCCCTTTGTGACTATGCTTTGTTTCCTTGACAGTCACAAGAGAAACTCTGCTCTTACTAAAGCCAATAGCAAGACCCTTGTTAGCTGGGGAGTAGGGGAGTGGAAAGCGGGTTGGAGTTCCCCCAATATGCTATGTATGCCATAAGTTCGTTGCATAAGATATATCATTGTACACGCGCTAAGAAACGTAAACTAGAAAGCAAAGCGTTCTCTGTTTTACCTTCCGTAAGAATACATTATGCCTGGCGGGAAGTAGGCTGTGTAACAACCCCCTGAATATTGCTCCATGCTCCAGTTCTTTTCTTCATAATGCACAGGCTGTAAGTATTAGCAAATATTAGAGAGTGAAATGGTGGCAGAGAAACTGGAAATAAAAAACAGATTTCCTTTGAAGAGGGAAAAAACAGGCTAAAGATACCTGTCAAAGGAGTGCCATGTCATCTGGCTATTGCTATCCATCCGCACAAAACAAATCTTTGCACTTTTACAGAAGCACTAGCCTCCCATGAGGAAATGACAGGACAAAGAAAGCCATGCACTTCCTTCTCTTTTCTTGTAAAGAGTGAGACTGGCAGCTCTTTTCTTCCTGTACTAGACGCTGCTGTCCTCCCCTTGGGAGTGCAGATTGTATGGCACAACATGCAATTTTAGGTACACATTTTAGGTACCAGGAATTTTGGCTTCATCCTCCAGAGTAAAGGAGTAACATTGCTGTACAACGGAGGTGAAAACAGGCATTCATTTCTTACATGTAAAGCCTCTTCCATCCCCATTGCCTTGGCATACGCCTCACAGATCTTCTTCTTCCTGTATGAAAATAAAATCAGAGTCAGAAAAAAACAAGGTGGAAAAAAACCCTCTCAGTTATTGCTCTTCTTATAAAAAAAAAAATTCATTTATTGCAATACATTAGAAAGAAAGTTGGGTTTGGCTTTGTTTTTATGTCTGACTTCAAATACTTATCTTAACATAGATATTTCAAATGCTGATGCCTAAATGTGACATCCAAAATGGACCCAGGGAATGGGAAATGAAGGTTGATTTTGGCAATGAGCTCCAAAAAAAATAAATCTTTGTACAGTTATTTTAGGATGCAGAACCAATTCATTCTCATGTTTACTGGTGTAAGACCAGAAGAGAAGCAATATAAATCAATGAAGTCCCTACAGATTTACTATAGCTAAGAACAAAATATGAGCTGGAGAATACTACTCACATTCCTAAGCAGAACTCCTCTGTCACTTGTATGTGTACCAAGAATTGCATTTAGAAAGTACTGTTTGTGCATTTCACAGACTAATGGAGAAACCATACTGTTGTAAACACAGAGGTTTAAAAATTTCATCAGCCAGTATGAATGTGAAGGACATCCAAAACTGTGCATGTCAGTGCTTCCTATATCCCTGGGGTGAAGCATCATTTAGTGGGGATGCAGTCTGGAAATGTCTTCGGAAAAACCTTCTCATTCACATAGAGATACAGAGCTGATAAGTCATAACATGGAAAAGTGGGCAGGACTTGGAATCTCACAAATATCCATAACTGGATGGATATTAGCATTAGTGTCTTGGCCTGTTTATGCCAAAAGCTGAATTTTTGTCCCCATTTCCAGTATTGGTAGCTGCACTGAGCATGTGTATACATGCATATGCACACACGTATTCACACACATTCCTGTGGGGAAGCATCCCAGAGAACTGACTTACTTCTGAAATATTTACAGTTTCTGAACTCTTACCTCTCTTCCTTACTGAGATGGGCCAGTTTAACAGCCTTTCTGGTAAGGATGAAACTGAAAAGAAACATACAGCATATAAATATCATGCAGTGTCAGCACCCCAGCTGGTTCGCAAGCTCTTGCTTGAAATTACTCTAGAAAAAGACAGGCAAAGCACTTTACCGGTACGTAACGGGCTTGACATTTTGTCATCATACCTCATCACTTAATAATTACAAGTCACACGGGTGAGAAGGCCTGTGCAGGGCACCCTGTGGAGTTAATTGAAAGGGAGAGCGTGCATTCTCAGGGGTCAGGCGCAGAGGACTGTCTGGCAGCTACCAGATGAGAAAGCTGCAGATTGCAAGTGTGTTTTCAAAGCTGCCAGCACTGGCCTCATTTTGCTCCGTGGGAATGAACCGTCCATCCCCACTGACTCAGGAGAGCAAAGTTATACCCAAAGTGGGCAGAGAGACAACAGCGTCCAGCAAACTGGTCTGCACTGCTTACCCTCTTACACCTAAGTCTCATCCAAAAGGACTGAGATGCTGAGTTTTCTTAGCTTTTGGAGTCTCACAGACAGTTGACCATACTACTGCCCATGTCATTTGGTGTTAATAAGTAATGGGAGCCTGCTGCACAGTGTCATGGACCAGTCCTGTAAGAACTGGGATTAGTATTTATTCAGCTTGAAGGAAACCGATTTGGTGATTAGGTCATCTGATATTAGTGGAGATATCTGGGGGATGAAGTATGCTCCTGCACTCCTTTAGAAAGTTGCATAAATCCACAAGGAGAAAGCAGGAAACTGCCATATGGGGTTTGGAGGTAGCTTATTGCTCTCAGGTCATAGAATATTTTAAACCTTGAACATGCCCATAAACGTGTACAGTTCAGTGAAGTGGCAAGCTTCCCTTGCCAGATACTTAAGGAGTAGTTGCCTGACATTTATACTGGCCTTTTTTTTGGCAGTCTCACCTCAGATTCCAGTGGAAACATTTGCAAAAATTGTTTGTTCATATTGGCTTAACCTATTTTAAAAGCCACTCAATGCTGTTACATATTTTCCCATCTGTTTGTCCAAACTACAACTTTTTTACTTGGAATTTTCTTCAGAATCACGATTTCTTCACTGCACAGCTGCTGCCCCACCCAACCTCCAGCTGATGGCCATTGTCCTGCCTCAGCTCAATGGGAAGAAGAGGCAAATGAGGATTTCTTGGACAACTGGATTTTCATTTTGGCCCAGGTGCTAAATACAAGGCCCAACATAAGCTGGACACAGGCTCACAAAGCTCGGTAAGAGAGGGATGTATTTCTAAATCTACTCCACAGCAAAAAACCATTAACTGAATGCTTAAAATGAACTACAGCTGAATTCAGCAACTCCTTCCCAACCATCTCCTTTGTATAAGGCTGTTTGTAGCAGAAGCTTCACCAAAAAGCTTATATGGACTAGAGAGACACAAGAGGCTTGTCAGAAGTGCTCTCCTCCATCTATGAACACCGTGGGAGTGGGCACCAGTGATGCAACCGGGCCATTTCCCCTCTTCCTCCTCCTCCCGCTCCTTCATACAAAAAGAAACACACATCTGTAAGTATGGACTAGAAGTTCCTAACCCCATAATGGCAGGGAAAGATCCATCAGGTTTTGTGTCATCCATGGTAATTCCAATCGGAGACTCTTCATCCTCAATGATGAGGGAACCACAATAACCTAAGGGGGGAAAAGAAAGCAAAATGATTGCCAGAGAAACTTGCTGATGATTATTGTTTCTGATAGCAACAAGCAAGGAAAAATATCCATAAAAGGAATTGTACAATAATAACTACGTCTGAAGTGTTTTTGTAACAGTCTCTCTTCTCTTCCCTCTGACTCTGGGAAATTTTGTACACAGACTTATAAAAGTCATATTTAAATTTCATTATTACTTAGCAAGGAATTTCTGTGTTGTTGTAAGTCCCTTTGGCTTTCTATATTGGGGGCAATAAACATTATAAATAAATGGATCTAGCAAGAATTATGATGGTTCATTCCATGAATAACTTTGGCCAAAACAACAACAGCAGCACCTAGTGTAATTACATCTGGTCACTGCAGACTCAAATTTACACCCTGTATTGATTTTGCTGATGATAAGACGGTCGGGAATGGTGTCCCATAACTGTAAAGCAGCAGAAACGTGAGGCGTCTAATCTAGTATCACATCAGTACACATTTCAGATGAACACACAAAAAATCCCATATAGATAATAATGTACAAACCTGCCTACATTTCTTTCTAATCCTAGTGGCTGGTTTATGCCCTGAAACATGCAAAATTATATTCTTTCAGTGAAGAAATATTCTCACCTGGTGCAACTCTCAGTATCATTACATAGCAAGCGGAAACTAATCTGTTCATACAAATAGTTCTGGAAATGGTATCAGTTAAAGCTGAGAAACATGCAGTACACGGAAAAAATATCTTGAGTTAAACAAAAAGCTAACCTACTTTTTCCAGTCCTCTGAGATATCAAGTCTGTAGAACAAAGGATTAAAAACAGGGAAAGGTCTTGCTTACACCTTAAGCTCTGTTTCTCATCTGCTGTAAATTCTCTTTGGCTGCCCTAACTCTGTCCCTGGCAGGGAGAAGCACGGACTTACTGCTGCAGGGTGACTGCTGCTGTGCATCGCAGGTTTCAGCAGCGCTTCCTGGGGAAACCTTCCTTGTTCTTTCAGTCATCCCTCCTCACTAGCAACAATGGGATTTGAGATCCTATTTGGATCTGAACTCATTTCAGGAAAGGGTGTGCACTCAAGCTTGGAGGAAGAGCTCTCCTTTCTAAGGACCTTTACCTTTCACTTTTCTGTGTGTTTGGTTTGCGGGTTTTGCACATTTAAACCCCTACTCCCCCCCCGCCCCCGCCTGATAGACAGCAGAGCTTCAAAAATAGCATAGCATGGGGCTTCTCAGCCCTTCACTTTCCCCACATACCCTTCCTCTCCCAGAAGGCTTCCCTGTAGTACATCATGCATTTTATGACACACCCCATAGGCAAACGTTGAATTAACTGGTTTCTCTTTGTCGGCAGTTCTGGTTTGTAATGAATCTTCGTTGTCAGGATCGGAGGGATAGCACTGATCACATACTTGCCCTGAAATGTAAAACACAGTCAGTACGGACAAGGCGCTGCCTCTCACTGAGCTCACCCCACAGGACACCTTTCAAAGACGCTTTTATCAGTTGTTAACAACCTTTCCACACCTGACTTTGCTGCTTGGCTTTCCCACACAAATATTTCTAGATGACCCAAATAACTCTGCCATTTCAGAAAAAGGAGCTGGGAAAAACATATTGTTTTGTGGTTAGATGATACTTGACAGCTTTCTGGACACTACAAGGACCAGAGATGAAACTTGGCTGGAGACGGGTGGGGAATGGGACAAGATAGATCTTATAGCATAGGTAAAAGTGCACTTCACCACGGCCAGGAAAATGTGACCCACATTTGTCGAAATTATAAGCCATTTAAAAAAAAAAAAAAATCACTTTTGTGCATGTTCAGAGGATATTACTTCAGGAAAAGCAACACTGATGGTGATTTATTTCAGCTTTCACGCTCCATCCCTCTTGCAGGTCCTGTGTCTGACTGGAGCGATGAAGGACACCCTGCTTTGGGGCTCAGGGTTGACGCTATATCACAACAGACGCTGCTGCTCTCAGGCGCTCTGACGCTGGTGGGGCCGCCGAGCGCAGGAAGCCTGTCTCCTCCGACTTGGCTGCCGCTCAGCCAGCATGGAGGGAGAAGCCTGTGGTCTAACTCCAGGGTTTAAAAATGCCTGGGGGAGGGAGAGAGTCCCTCCTTCAGGACATCCTTAGGCCGGCTTCTCTGCCAAACAGCCCCTTCCCTTTCTCCTCCAAAGGCTGCCACCGGTGAGATGGGGGTCTCGCAGACCATGACGGTCCTGCACAAACCCCCGTGGCAGGCTGGGCTCTGCGTGCAGAAGGGAGCTGCCGCCCCGTGGGTGCTGCTGTGGGTAATCACGTACTGACGGAGCATTTCACAGCACCACTGCACAGAGACAAAATCTTACTAAAGGCATTTGAAATGTCTTTTTTTTTTTTGTTCTGCCAACCACAAACTTAGATACTAACAGGAACATTATTTTTCCTTTCTTTGAAACAGTCTCAATGTAGAACTAAAATGTAAAAATATATAATCACAGAAGAAGTTAAGGCAGAAAAGGCAGCGTAACTACAGAAACTAACTAGCAGAACAACAAGAAAAGACCCAGTCATAAATAAATCTGTAAAGCAGGTTTCACAGAGTGTCAGCGTAGTCCAAGAAATAGACACACACAAATGAGTACTTCCTGATTACATCTGGCTAAGAGCTACAGCAGATGTATTCCCCCACTAAATGCATACTCTACTTTTATTCTGATCAAATTACCTCATATATCTCATGGTTTAGAGTCTCCACAATGACATTATCACCTGTCTGATCAATACGGACCACAGGTCTCTCCAGTTTAACTCTGCCTTTGAGGCGTTCCATTATTTTCTCCGATATCTGACCAGAACCCCCTTTAAACTTCCTCTCCTAAAAAATAAACAGAAAAGAAACACAAACAAAAAATCACCATCATTAATCACAATGACATTGAATATGACTTCTGTTCGTAATCAAGAAACTCCAGGCCAGATCTGCAAGTCCTAAGGGTGCATAAAGAGGCCTAGACTTTCAGAAGAGCAAAGGCATAAACCTGAGCCTAAGTGGGGTTTGCTGTCTAAACCACTTTTGCAATGGCTTCCTCAATTAGCTGGCTTAAAGACTCTTGAAGCCAAGAGAACAAACACATGTAATGCAGGTATTCTAGCTCGTTGTCCTGGTTTGAGGTAAAACAGGACCAATTTTGTTCAGTAACTTTACTTTTTAGCTAGGCCTCTTCTAACTGCTGAAATGAACAGCACGTTGTGCAGAAAACTGTTCACTCTCAGAGTGGTAAGACCCATGTTTATAGCTGATGCCAAGGAATAGGATGCAGAGAGGCTCTTGCTTATACTTATTGCTGTAACAACCAAGGGCAGCCAACTTTGTTACGTGCCCCGTTGGAGGGTCGGAAGCAGAAAAGTGTAGAGGGGTCACAGCTGCGGGGAGGAGCGGACAGGACAGGTGACCCAAAACTGACCAACAGGGTATTCCATCCCATCTGCCTCATGCTCAGTATAAAAGCTGAGGGATCAAAGGGTCAGCCCTCTCTCTTCAATGGCCAGCGTCTGAGGAGGACTCTGTCTGTTCATCTGCCTTTGATCCCAATCCTGAATCCAGATCTGGAATCCAGTTCCTCTCCATCACTGAGTCCAGTCTGGGACTTCCCCAGTGCCTGCTGGTGACTTGACTGTCATTGTGGGAGCTCGATATGGTTTTCTATATGTTTCATTATTTTCTTTTTATTATTTTGTTATTAATATTTCATTAAAGTAGTTTAGTTCCTTCTAAACTCCTAAGTCTCTTTTCTTTCTATCCCTCCTCCCTTTGAAAAGAGAGGTGGGGGAGAGCATCTGTCATTGCACCTGATTGGGCCAATCTGGCCCAAACCACAACAGTAATATAAACATATCACTTCATTAAAAAGAGGTTTTGAGTATTTCACCCATGACTGTGCTACCGAAACCCTCATGCGTGACAAAGACACCAACTTGCATCTGTACCGTGAAAGCCTGCACCTGCCCAGAAGCAAGACAGATCTTTAACTGGGTCTGGCCTTGAGTGCAGCAGGCAATGAGCTTTATCTGTCCCTAGGAAGACACAAAGACATTGCTGTCTGGCAAAAAGCACAATCTGTGACACATATTTCCTTGTGATGTCTGTACAGAGGCTCAGGAGAAGCACGAACCCTCTTTTATCTACCAGCCACCAGCGTTCTATCAAGCAGCTAACTTTTACATATAAGATGCTGGTACTGGCAGGGAGGAAAGGATCAACAGTCTTGTGCTGAAAGACTGAAATGGCTGTCTGAAGAAGTTTTATAAGACTCAGAAGTCAGAAACCCTTAGCTGTTTTGCTCAACTGATTTTGTTTGGGGTGAGGGGAGAGGGAAGGATGGTAGAAACCAAAACAGCTTGCCCCATCCAAGTACAAAGAAAAGGAAATGCTCTTCCCAGGCTAGCTTTCCCCTCTCCACATCTTGTTTAGCTACAAGTATCTTGGGATTAATTTTATTTTTAATTCTTGCTGCAACGTCTAACAGTTGCTGTTGTGGGACAGCAAATGCAGCTGAGGGACTCCTGAGGAGGAAGGCTCTTAGGTCTTGCTCCTACCTCAGAGCAGCATTAGCTCTACTTACATCCTTATTGACACATCATTGTCTATTCCTTCCCCAATGAACAGATGTTGATGGAGATTTCACATCTCTCCAGGCAACTTCTCTTAATGTCACCCTATCCTGGCACACTTGGAAGAATGTGGTACGGTCTCCACTTCTGCTGTTGGTAGCTTAAGTCTGAAATGCTGCGTGTGCTTTCTGAGGCTGCATTAACTGAGGTAAGAGGCTAGTAAAGGGTGCCGACATACCACATCCAAATTACTTTGGCAGCCCCCTCTCCCTGTTCCTGAAATTTCATCCAGAACAATCACATGAAAACCATGATGTTCTGCAGGCAACCAGGCATCTGCCACGGCCAAAGCGAGAGACAGTCTGAAGTAGCTCATAAAACATGCTGCTACGTGAGCTGTTCCAAGAAGGAAGGGCCTTTTGTTATCTACCTCCCACTCTTGTCATTAGAGGCCTCAACACCAAAAAACCGTATTTCACTCTGAAGTACACTTGCTTTGAACTCTTGAAAACATTCAAATGTGCTAAGTAACCCATAGAAAACAAATTGGCAAAAAAGCAAAAAAACAGCAACAAAAGGACTGTGCTGAAGTGAATGCAGGAAAAACCAATTGATTAAATTGTCCCAATTTATCCCAAAGCTTAGCTAATAAAATTCCTCATTGCACAGAGTTAGCCCAGAGGGCTGTTCCACCCCAGGAGACCCCAGTTGTCTCTGGTGCCACATGAACTTGGTGTTGCGTCCTCTTTTCATTAATTGCAGGGATTTGACGGGTACAACACTCCACTTGCTCTTTGTGGTTTCAAGAGAGGAGGAAGAATATGAGACATTTTGTACCTGGCCCCCATTGGTGATAGAGAAAATCCTGGCTGTGCCCCCACACTGCCTCACATACCACAGGAACCAGAGAGCAGAGACCTCATGAGGCTCAGACGTGACATTGACGTTCACAAAGAAGGTGGCAAATTCTTTAGCAGCTCTGCATGAGAAAAAGGAGCAGAAACAGGCAGTGAGTAAATGTGACTTCCTGACCGCTTTCAGGATTTTCTTTGTTATTCTCGATAAGGGCTGCTTTCCCAAAGTCAGAAAAGCCAAGATGATTTATGTCTGTCTCATTTTTAAGCCTGCAGTGAGACTGTTTCAATGGCTTTATATCAGCATCTCCCTCCCTCCAAAAGCATTTACCCATTCAGTTTGAAATCCCACTGATTTCACTTTAGTTATTTCTTTAAATAGTTTCCCAGCTGCTATTCCTTTCGTCACCACAAATATTTTTCTCAACAGGAGAATGCATTTGGTAACCAGTTAGTGAAACTCTTATGCTTTTCTCCTCCATGGGGAGTTCATCGGGCATATCATTTCCAAGGTCTGATGGTTCCCAAGGGACTCAACTAGCCATGCAGCCAAGGCATTCCCCATCTCCCATGGAACTCTGCTGCACAGACCTTCTGTGAAACCAAGAATCAGACACAGTAAATAACCCAGAGGAACCAAATTGGCAATCATTGCCATAAATATAAGGAGAGGGTCAGCTGTCTACCAGAATAAGTCCTCTGAACGTAAACAGAGTTACAGCAGCAGGAAATGAGGACCTGGCTATTCACATTTCTTTCATTTGCGGCTACAGATGGCTAAGAGAATTGAGATCATTCTGCAAAAAAGGTGAAAGGTCTTTGACTTGGATGAAGTTTCATGAAACAACATGAATTTAAAATCATCTGCAAAAGGAAGGAACTTTGCAAGTTATCTGGGCTAAAATATGTAACTTATAAACTTTTATAACCTCATTTCCCTGAGTATGAAGTCCAGTCACCTCTATTTCATTAGCCAGGATATGAAAACATCCTGCACACAAGACACCTCTGCCACAATCCTGAAAGCACCAAGACACTAAACAGTTGTAGCAGGTTCAGACCCAAGACATGTGAAGACAGTCTCCAGCATCAGTAGATGCTGATATGTGTCACAGGACAAGCAAATCTTCTTTTATTATCTTGACTCAAACCACATAGAAAATGCTGTGGAAGAACTTTTCTGTTTAGGGCATGTGTAGAAAAATCAGGCTTGGCTTGAAGATCTAAAATGGCTTTTTACTGAGTTTTTGAATGTGTTTCAGCTGAGCACATCCATTAAAACTGGAGTGCCACAAAAACACTGGCAGTAGCAGCAGTCTTGCAGAGAAGCATGTTACAGGAGAGATCACTATAAACCCAGTTCTGCTTATACTCCACCAGCTCCCTGACTAACAGCAACAGTAAAAACTGGAAGAGGAAGAGCCAGTGCACTTGCAAGAGAAAGGGTAGTTCAGAGTAACTGAGTTTGCAGGCAAATGGCTCATAAAACTAATTGTAAAGAAAACTACAATGCTGCACAGAGCAAGAGAAAGTCCAAACAGGCCATACCTTGTATCACATGGAGCTGGAGAAAGATTTAAGCCAGCAAAATAAATTTCAAACGGAAGGTTTTAGTCAGGAAGCTGCAGGCACAGTGCTAAACCGCAGTCAGAATGAAAGGGCAAACAGAGCACAGCCGCACAAATAAAAGATGCTGAATACAAGGGAGGAGAGCGCTACAGAATAGCACAGGGGCTGGCACAGCACGTGGGGACACAAGTGCTCATATAAGCACACCTCTCTTTGCCTTATAAAGAGAATTAATTGAAAAAGGAAAGGAAGAAAAGAGTATTTCCAGTTGTCATCACCTCATATTGAACATTGTTCCTTTTTTTATTTGTACAGTGTGATCCCTCATAGACATATAAAAGACACTGGCCATTTTCTAGGTGATACACCACCTTGGACCCTCTTCCTACCAACTAGGGTTGATGCTTTGTTGGACCTGCTACTCACAAACAAGGAAGACCTGTCGGATGATGGAAAGGTGAAAGGCAGCCTTGGCTGCAGTGGCCATGACACTGTGGAGTTTAAGATCCTGGCAGAAGTAAGACAAACAGCAGAATTGCAACCCTGGATTTTTGAAGAGCAGATTTTATCCTCCTCAAGGATCTGCTTGGCAGCATCTCATGGGAAACTACCCTGTAGGGCAAAGAGGCCCAGGAGAGCTGGCTGGCATTCAAGGACAGCTTCCCAGGAGCAGAGGGAGGGTGCACTGCAATGGGCAGGGCCGGGCAAGCGCAGCAACCGGCTTGCTGGGGCGAACACAGAGCTCCCAAGCGGGCTCGGGCACGAACCAGCCAGGGAGGTGAAAGGCAACCAGAAAGGCTGCCTCAGCTGCCTTGTTTCCCTCCAAGGGTTTTGGAGGCCCAGCAGACACTACTGCTGAAACAAGGAGCAGCATTTGAACTTCTCCAGAGTTTCCAGAGCCAACAGCTGCTCACTTCCCCCCTTCCTCGGGTCCCATGCTGCCCCACATTGAGCGGCCACTGGAAAGCAGCTGCCCTCTGGCACGGCGTGCTGCTCTCCCATGTGCCAGCGGGACCTGACTGCTCTGTGGTACATGTGAGGCACCTCATGCTGTAAAAGCAGACTGAGCAGGAGAGGACATAGCCAAGGGTCAGAGGACATCACTCCTCAGCTCCTAGCCTGCCGTGGGGCTGGGGAAGCCCCCTCACCTCCTTCTTGCCTCCATTTCTGTGCCTGTGCCTGCAACTGACCTTTATTCATGCCTACAAAGCCGAGTTTTATTTACATGTTGCTCTTCCTAAAGATAAAGGCACATGCTCTCCCGCTGAGTGAAGTGAAAGCGTGGTGGGAAGAGCCCACGCTGTCACTCCTGTGTGCATGTGCCTGCTGAGGCACACCCAAAGTTTCCCCAGCACCTTTAATCCCACCTGCCAGCCAGCCCAAACTCTGTGTACAGCCTTATTCTGCACAGGCCCTCACCCACTGCCTGACAACAGCCCATCACAAAGACCAGCCTCATCTCAAATGCCTCCGGTTCTCTCATCGCCTGTACCCCAGCTGTACTCAGCTGTACCCCAGAATTTGCCAAGGAGCCACGATCATTCTGCATCTGGATTTCAAAGCGAATAAAGAGTTATGTACTTGGTCCAGCAAATCTTATTTATCAGCTCTTTCATGGTCATTTTGTCCCATTCTTCAGCATGCGGAGCATCCCATGGTGCTTCAAGAGGAATCTGGAGACAGAGGCAAAATGTTAAAGAAATTATTCAGTACTATGTCATTGCCTGGTGATAGCTAGTTAGTAGCTCAGAGCTGATTGGTATGTTTGCTAGGAGTTGCTTTTGTCCCCTGCACATGGCTTTATATTTGGAATAAATTCAACTAAATGGAATAGTTTTCATTCACACTTTTGGGCATGAATTGTACCATGATCACCAAATCTGGTTTTGTCTGACCAATGAACTATATCCATATGCTGGGACTCATCTGGCCTTTAGTCGTCCAGAAATGAGGTGTCTATTCTAATTTAATTGTCTTGGTGTCCTTTAACAGCTGAGGGAAAAATTCTTTCTCCAGTCAGGGATTCAGTCAGTTACGAGATGGGTATCGGAAGGCCCCTACATCTCTCTATTAACTACAGAGGGAGCAAAAATGTCTAGATACTATTAAGTTATTTTAAACAGTTAAATTCCTAATAATAATCCATTGCATGTAAGTACCATGACATGTGAGGACACTATCGTATATCTGAATCTTTAAAAAAATATATATTATTGGACAAAAAAATGCATAGTATCATGCACAAATTTGATTCTGCAAAACCATAGAAACGCAATGAACTTTGCAGGAATACAATCAGTTATGCTCGAAGTTTATTGTAAAGTAGGGTTTGTAGCCAGATTATAAGACAACCGATAAATATTTGAAAGACAGTATGATGCTCCAGGGGCTACTTTTTGCGCACAGGAAGATCTGCAGTTATACTGCTTGCATTTTGAAGGCACTTACGGTTTAAGAATTTTTGAAATAAAATTTTAGAAATAAAACTACTATGAAGCCAAACTGGAGCCCAGCTTAGGCAGCTACAAAAAAGAATCACCCTACTCAAAAATGCTGTCACAGGGGAAGGGGAAAAACCCTTCTCGTGGAATGGTTTTCCCTGGCATGAGAAAGTACATACACTGAGGTTTGACCTCATTTTTTTCAGGTATCTTAGACACCTCCAGATCTTTTTCTATCCTCTCATAGAATCATAGAATGGTTTGGGTTGGAAGGAACCTTTCAAGGTCATCTAGTCCAACCTCCCCTCAGTGAGGAAGCCCTGTTATTCCTGATAGTTCCTGGGCAACATAGATATCTTTCCTGATGGATGTTTCTTTTTTCTTGTATTAAAGAAGCAATAAAAAAGCCTGCTGGAACCAAATCAAAACCAGATTTAGTCATGGTGACACGAGCATTGTAGGAAACAGATGCAATTTACATAGCCTACCTCTTTTCCCAGCTTGTCCATGGTCCTCCAGAAGTTATTGTAATCCAGATAAACCAAGGGATTCCATGTTGAGGGGGAAATACCCGTGAAATAGTGTGATTTTCCCTAATATACACATAAGAATATAAGTAACTGAAACACAACAGAGCGTATCTTCATTACTCAAGAATACAAAATTCTCAAAGTCATCACATGGTTGACCTTTTGCCCCAAAAGATGTATTCTTTTTCCTTTTTTTATCTTGCATACGCATGTAAGCAATGGAATGCATGAAGCTAAGTATGAGGGGATAACACAGTTGGGCTGACATTAAAAAGGAGAGTAACACTTTTTTTTTTTATTTGGAGGGGATGGGGAGGGGTACATATGTTCTGAGCAGGTTGTCAAATTCTAGGCTAAGGATACTCAAGCAATGGACAAGGAGGTAATATTCCTTGTTCCTAAGCATTCTTTATTATTACGTATGAATGATTCTAATATTTGCCTGCCTGCTGAAATGCACATCCTAAAATTTGCATGGGTCTGAAATTGCACGCATTTAAAACTCGTAAACTATCTAAGCATCTTTATGGTACACCTCACCTATAAAAAGCAAGCGTACCTCTTTATTATGCCAAGCACCTTAAGAGAAACCTAGCCTAAAAAAAAAAACAAAAACAAACACGTTTGCCAAGAAAGTTTTTGGCTGCGGAAGAAAAATTTTGTACATTTGCAAAAATGGTATCAGTACTTACAATGTGTATGACACATAGCTGCTACAGGAATACAGACCGTTTCAGATAATCCTGTGATATAATGATAAGCGAAACAATCTAACAGCAGCTGGTTCTTTGTGATAACTTTAATCTGAAAGAGGACTGGATGAGCAGGCAACATTTTCTCTTATTAAACTGCTTTGAACCTTCTCCCATGTATGTCAGTGGCAAAGTTCTCATCAGACCTCTTAAATGTTTGCTCTTCCAGGTGTGTTAAAAGTTTGCACGAGGCCATGTGGCAGGACGCCGGGAACACGCTGGACCATGACAGGTAGGAGCTGTAATGCCAAGCTGCGTGCAATACGCTTTTCAGTGCAATGTGTACCATGCCAGCCCATCGCAGTCACAGGCCAAGCGAGAGGCTGCAGCGCTGCAAATGCATGAGATGGTGACCCAGGGACAGCAGGACACAAAGCAGGAGCCAAGGGCCCCTTCCCTGCACTCAGCGAGAGGGAGTCTTCCCAGCTCATAACTGTGTGCGTGTATGTAAATACATACAGATTTCTGATACTCTTCAGAGCATTTTTCTGCAAAGACCGTAACAAAAATAAAAGGTGCAAGATGAAACTCGGAGACTATAGTGAGCTTTCAGACTTGGAAAAAACAGTAAAAAAGCCAAAGTCCTACATTTTGGTCAACTTCTGTCATCCCCAGGGCAGGTACAATGGACAAGATGAGTACACAGGTAGGGGACAGAAATCTTGCTATGACCAACACCGCTTGGTCCCTCTCTCCCAGAGGATGGCTGCAGTGGTACCCCAGCTCCAGCAGCCAGCTGGGCCCACAGCCCAACGTGCTTTACCTCCTCCCCATCTTCAGCGAGGGCAGCAGCAAAAATGGTCCCCTGTTTAGTCTAGACAGAGTAATCACTGGTCTGGGCCACGCAAAGCACAAGGTTGTGATCTCAGCACTTAACCCAGGCTGAGATCTGAGCGCTTAAAGGGTTTTTTTTTCAATTTCCAACCAATGTTGAGTTTTCAAGTCACCAGGATGACTCTGGTGGTGGTTGGTTACCTCTAGATTTCTGGGTATGTAATCTTAATCTTGCATACCACATACTTTTTTTTCCTCTCTTTTATCCCCATTTCATTCTGTTTTAGAGTTACGTTGGAGGAAGGGGGCGGTGGGGGGGGATGCTGCTCCAGCCCTCTCCAGATGCATGTGTGTATGCAAAACACACTTCTGTCATGGGAAGAGCAGAGAAAATGCTCCTATGAACTACCAGCAAGGGAATCCTCTGCATGACACTGCCTCCTCCTTTTCCTTGGGCATGATTTCTCACTGCCAGCTTGGAGCACTGTGTGTTCAGCCACAGAAAAGAGGACCAAAAACCGCATGCAAAGTGATATACTGCACGTTAGAGCTTTGACTGTCATAAAACAATGCTTGTATCAAACAAGGAAATTCTGATACAAAGCAGTAATAAATTGCTAACAATTCTCTTCTTATTGCACAACATTTTGTTTTTCAAAAAGATCATAAAAGACTGTTCCTTCAAAGTTCATTTACCGCTAGACTTTTTATTCTGGTCAGGAATGCAGGTGCCATCAATGTGTCTTCCTTGACATGCTATAACACCAATAATCCTGCCCTTAAGCAGAGATGAGGTGCAATACTGTCAAGCCACCCACTAACAGGTGAAGATAAGTTATTACTGAAGTTCTGTCATGTCAATATTGCAAGGGGACAAAGGGAAAAGACAAACCCACTGTTCATAAGTAGCAGGGAAAACTTCCCAAAGTTTTCCCACTGTTCAGTAAGACCTCTTTTCACGCAGCTTTTTGATAAGTGCTTGTACTCAGTGGTGTAACTTGCAAATACCTATCCTTGGCTTACTTAACTCAAAAAAAGCAGCACTTATTTAAAAAGAAAGTCAAAAAAGTAACTTCTTCTAAGGCTCCTCTCCTCTTGTTTTCAGCCAAACCTATTCCTTATATTGCTGGAAACAACAGCCCAAGAAAAGTCTCTCTCAGTAACTCTATGTTGAGCATTGCGCCAAAACAGCTTTTCCAACTCCCAGTATTAACTCTACCATGTTCAACAGCTACAGGTTCAGGAACTCGCAGACTATCCTGTTTGCTGCAGATGGGGCAACTGGTGAGAGAACTTGCGCACTGCCTGGCTACCTAATATTTTCCTCCAAATTTTCCACCTCTACTAGCTTTAGACCGCCACAACTACAACCTGCTGAGGACTAATCAAGAAATCTTATGACCTCAGCCATTGGTATGACACACATAACATTAGTATTCTGTTAGCTGCTGTTTGAAAAAAGAATTATCCTTTCATTACTGAGCTGAAAACATTATCCCCACATATTTGGTCAATGGCATAGCCCAGGAACATCAACGGGAAAACATATTTTATCCTCTGAGAACTATGAAATACTAACTACTAATTGACAGTCTAAAGCTGCATTACTTGTTGCTCTCTTCTGCCTGAAAAAAAACGTAATTTCAGTAAGACTGGAGACCAAGGGCAGGAAAAGCTGGAAAAATACAACAGTTCTAACAGACCTGGAAGAGGATGAGACTGAATTCAGAGAGCCTGAAATAGTTCACAGATGCACTAACTCCTTGTGCAGGGGGGCTGGACCTATAAGAGGTGGGAGCTGATCAGAGGAAAGCCCAATTACAGCAAACTCCAGGAGAGAAATTCCCATTGCCCATCAGAGAGCGCGACCAAAACAGCTTTAACCACATCAGTTTTTCAACTCTATCTCCTGCACAAGTACCTCCACAGCAGGGAATAAATCTAGCCAAAATGACCTGGGGCTGGTAAGTTATTAATTTGTTTTTAATATTGTCTCCCTACTAGGCAGAGGAACTCTGGCAGCATGTTTCACAGAGGAGCTCACTGCAAACAGGCAAGGTCTTGAAATATTCCATTTTTAAGCAAGTTTATAGTGTTCTGGGTGTATTATTTTGAGAACTACTGTTTTCTTAGCTGAAAGGAAAATAACCTACTGGCTTTGTTCCCATGCTAACACAAGGCTGCCTGCCTGACCTACAGAGTTTATCTAACTTTTTTTTCACTTCCTGGTGTGTCGAACGCTTTCCCGCAGACCTCAGATTTGAATCCTGCTGCCTGCCTGGATTAGTTACCCCACACCAATCCAAAGGAAACAATATCCCCAAGCACCATAGTTCAGTGGTTAGGAAGAAGGCAGCAGAGAGAGATGTGCTCTTCAAGGTCTGTCTTTACCCTGCCTGGGGCTACGCTGTGGCTTGTAGCCGTAACTACAGGAATTAAACCCAAGCTGCCCCAGCTGTGACACCACCTCAAGTTTCAATTTGTGCAAGAGGAGCAGACAATTTTGCCAGTCTTGAGAAAGGCAAGTCTGGCTCCTGGCCGCTGTGCTGAGGATGAGCTACACGTCAGGAAGCACAGGAGGAGCATCCCTTGTGCCCCAGGGCAGGTGCTGCTATGGCCCCCCGGCCGTGCACAGCACACACAGCAAGAGCAGCGGCTCCCTGCGGTGTGAGCCCTCAGGTGGGCATCCTGCCCTGCTCAGTACCTGCAGCAGGTCTGTCCTTGCAAAGCATGGCAGCACCTTGGACTGTCTGCGATTCCCATGTCCGAACTTCAGATATACGGCGATCCGCACAGACTTAGTCACAGACTTACCTGCTGCACCCTAATGTCTTAATCTTAAAACTAGATAAAGGAAAGACTAGATGGGCAATGTGAAGCAGTGCATACACTTTAGTCAAGTGTTACCTTGCTCAGAAAATCATAAGCAAAGAAATAAGCAAAACCAGCCCTTATTTACTAATGTTATGCATACCGGAGCTGGATGCTCCGGTATTAAAGGACTACAGTTATATGAGAAGGTTAACACCACACCAAGGCCCTAATGCCTTTACTTTCTAGGGTCTTCTGCTAAAAAGAAGGTGATAATGGAGCACAGCATGTCCTCCAAGGACCTCTGTAAGAATAAAAAGCTATCTGCCCCTTCTGGGAAGGGAGAACTCCAGCACAGCTGCCTTTTCTCAGTCCTAAAGCATTCTTGATAAATTACAGGACAGTAGCCACAGAGCAATTTGGCTCAAAGAAAGTCTGAGGGTCGTAACAAAATCTACAGTTTGAAGTTGAAAATTTACATATTTACGATGACAGGATACAAACAAATTCCTGACTGATATCACAGCAGTCCACGTTACCATGCTAACTGATGGGAAAGAATGAACAAACAAGAAAAAAGATAAACAATAGTTACATATTTGGATTTTTCAAATAAACTGTAACTACAAAGGAAACCTGCCCACAAGAAGCAACGTGATTTTTAAAGCTTGCAGTACATGGAATTTTTCCACACATATATGGGAAAAATTCCTTTCAGAGCAAAGAAGCTCATGAAATCCCTCCGGGGATTTCCACTTTCCCTTGGCTGCTTCCACTTTCCCCTAACTCAATCCAAGCAGTATCCTGGAAACCTTCAGAAAGAGCCAAATTTAACTGATTAGCATGGTAAACAGAAGTCCAAAAATCTCTTAATCTGAAGATGCTGAGGATTATATATGGTTGAATGAGTGTCACGACAAAATCTAAAGCCACGTTTAGTCATTCCTCCAAACACTCTCCCTCTCACCTCTGACAAAACCACACAGCATTGCAGACTTCAGAGAAATGCCCTTGGGAAGAGACCTTCCTGTCTGGCTTGGCTACATGCTCCCCAACAGCCATCAGCTGACAGAAACAGCACATGAGACGCAAGAAGAAAAGTTTTAGTCATACTTTTCAAACCTGAAAGGCAGCAGCTGGCCCACGGCTGACAGCGTATTAGCCCAAAAAGCTGAACACATCCATCTTTCAGATTAATATTTAATTTCTGGGGCAATGATCCTTTAATATCAAATCATCCCTTTGCTAACACATCTTCTGTCACCTAGGAAATCCCACAGGTGCTCCGGTTCCTGGAGCATCTTTAATGAATATGAGGGGAGCATCTATAGCCAGGAGAGCACAGATCCCTACCTGGCCAACTCACCATCACAGCGTGATAACAGTGTGTAGCGGGTGGGTCAAACGTACAAACCCTAAGGTCTCTGACTACTCACCAACCCAGCCAATAGCCAGGACTGCGCAGTTTTTTTATTTTCATTTTTTCATTTATTTTCATTTTTTATTTTCAATAGGCTTCTTGTAGAAGTGGGATGTAAGAGAGGGTTCAACAAGAGATCCCTAAAACAAAGGGCAAGGTGACTACACGGGGTCTCAAGGAAAGACTAAGGAGAAAATGCAGTGGAAAACCTTAGGGAAAGAAAACAAAGGCCTGCAATTCGTGTGAAGAGGATGTGGGAGGAATGAGACCTACTGGAGGAAAAGCATCATTATTATTTATTCAGTGCCTAATTCTGCCCACACTGGGAGACCTTAAAGCCCCTTTGCTGTCACCCTGTTCCAACAACTACACCTTCCTGGGGACCCTCATTAGCTCGGCAGGACCATGATGCCAAATCTGGAATTGAACCACAGCCTGTGATCCAGCTGAATAGCTTGTAATGCCGCCTCTTGCTTAGGAACATGCTTCCACTTCAAAGAAAACTTACGAAATTACATGGTCATTAGCAAGGACATGCATAATGTAATGTGGGACAAAAAAAAGCTGCAGCTTCAGTGTCAAAATGGATTAAGGGCTCAGATTCATGTAACCCATTAGAGCCTTTTATTTAACATACAGAAGATAAGTGCCTTTTAGGATGTTAAGAGATACATGTCTGAGCTTAAATTAAATAAGAGTGGGCCAAACATTCAGCTGGTACAAATCAGCCCAGCTCACTTGCTGTAGAATTACACCAGTTTTACACCAAGCAGTGTAAAACAATTTTTTTTTAGTATTATGCAGCGGCTATACAACTTTTTCAGATGTGACTATTTTATGAGCATGGCATGAATCTGCCCAATAAGGAGAGGTTACAGAACCAGATGATAAAACGCTGCAGTATGAACGCATTGACCTAATCCTAGGAAGAAAAAGTGAGACGACAATAAAAATTAAACCAGTTTAGTATCCATCACATAATGTTGCCTCTATCAAATATGTCGACTCTGATGCATATAGGCTTCAAGCCTTGTTCTGTCAGAGTCTGGGAAGTACTAAAACTAAAGGATATTAAAAAAAATTAAAAAGTGATGGTCTTTGGGAAGTAAAGTAGTTTGTGAGTTATGCAGATATATATGATCGTACCTCATACCTATGGATCTTAGGCCTCTCTCTGTCCCTCTCCCTATACAGCTCTCCCTCTGCACTGGTTTGGGCAGTAGGTCCTGACTAGGACCTGAGCAAGAATTTGGTGAGCTAAAGAACTAAGACCAGGGCTCCTCTGAAGACAAGTTTCATTCCAGATCACTTTAGCCACACCAGTACCTACTCAAGAGTGTCCATCTGAACCCCCACTGTCCCACGTCTCAGGCATGAAGCTAATGGCAAGCCTTGGGAGGTGCCTGCTTCTCACCACTAGCTAGAGAGGAATCTCAATGAGTCTCAAATTAGATGCCCAACTCCCAGACACCCATTTGTAAGTAAGATGAATCCCACGCCATGGGACTGGGAGGAATCTCATGTGAATCTACTTACACAAGTGGGGCAAATACATCATACTACTCTCAGACTAGTCCCTTAGTACTGTTGTCTAGTATCATCATTGAATAGTATCCAACAGTATTATATTGGGTTTTTCTCATTTAAATTTGGCTTTTATTTCAGAACAAGTATTTTCTGAATTTCAGGCAAAAATTCTTTAGAGGATATATTCAAAGATAATCCGGTGCTGAATGTATCCCAAATTTTTTAACTGCCGTCAGTCCCATTTTATGAACACTTTTCAAAAGAAAACAAGATCCATCGATCTCATTCCCAATAAGTTAAAACAGAATAACACTTCAAACAGGTGCTTACTGGATTACTAAAAGCAAGCTTTAAATGAAACCTCCTTAATGACTGTCAGTAATTTCCAAAGCTCAGTGACACCTTTAGGTATCTCAACATGAAAGATGCAGTACTTACCCCCTTATAGTGGATCATATGGCCCTCGACATTCACTTTATAGGTCTCAACACCCAGCTCTTTTGCCAGTCGGAGAATCCGGTTTTGCGTAGGTCCCACATATGATCCACCAACATCTACGTAATTAACTTGATTGTTCTGTCAAAAGAAAGAATACAGGAATCAGCAGCTGTGCAGGAAGCTCCTCAATACAAACATCTAGAAGTAGAAAGAATTATTCCATAGTGACTATCACTGTAACTATATGCACAGGTGAAAATGTGTACTGACTGACTTAAAAGTAGGCAGTATTGAGCTCTGTAATGACAGACACACAGAGATCACAGTGTCTTCACTCTGTCACACTCGTGTGCAATTTGGTTTAATTCTTGTTTAAATTTCACTACAGTTTTCAGCATTGGCTTTTTAGTCTCACAAAAGATATGAAGAAATATCCAACCAAATCAATACTTTGGTTAAGTCTAACCTCATTCTTTCAGAATTCATGTTACTTTTCTTGTCATTGCAAAACATTTCTCAAGTTGAAACCATCTCCAGCACCAAAGGCTTGTTTTCTCTCTGTAGATAGCTGCTTAGACTTAATGCTGTAGATGCTGAGCACTGCACTGCAGTATTCAGAGAGTAATCTCCTTTCCAGCACGGTACACGTTGGCTCTAACCCACTGTGCTCTGGCTAGCAGCCCCCAGCCATACCTGCCACTGAAGGCCAGGCTGGACGGGGCTTCAAGCAATCTGGTCTAGTGGAAGATGCCCCTGCGCATGGCAGGGGGGTTGGAACTAAATGATCTTCAAGGTCCCTTGCAACTCTAAACATTCTGTGATTCTATGAGTCTATGAAGGTGCTCTACACACCCCTCAGACCAGCATCACAAGCACTTGGAAGGAAGAAAGAAAGCAAAAAGTTTCAGGGACGCACCCTATTAGAAGCAGGATGATTTCCCAAGATAGTAACTCTTTTTAATACTGTTTATCGTGAGCATTTTAAGCTAGGCATTCTCAGTGTCACAGAAGGATAGTGTTTATGCTTCATGTTTCACGTACAATGATTTCTGCTGAAACACCACTGTTTGTCTCTGGTTCCCCAGCAATGGCATCTGACATAGTTTAAACCTCCTTTACTTCCAGGGTGGGAAGCAGAGGTAATGTCTGTATTACATTACCCTGTGCCACAGGTGACTTGTCATTTCTTTCAATTTCTTTTTAATGGCAATCAAGACACATTCCATTTTTAGAAGCAGGAGTGTTATTTCAGATAACTTTAAGTCGTGTCAAAATGTACATCTGAGCTTTAATGATGCTTGGCGCTGCTCAAGCTTCTTCTTATAGGACTCTCAGTTACCATGCCTGTTACAGTATGCAAAGTCAGATGGGAATGAGAGGAGAAATGCTTTGATACTCACGGTCTCAGATGATGGTTTTCCTCTGTAATGTTAAAGGCATCCTGCCATGGACAAAGGGTACGGACTGTGTTGGTGGAATTCAGTTACCTTAATACAGATGTTTAACACCAATTTAGACAGCCAAGGTATCCAAGACTTCTGTGCACCCCTGACAAATTTGACTCATGACCCACAGAAGACCTGAAGCTGGAGGCCAGGCAAGGTATCATAGGGCAGCTAAAATGGCACTACACAGTTCTGGTTAGGCACCCAAATCCCATTTGATGGCTCTCAGAGTTGCTTCCAGACCAATTTTAAAGCACCTCTTGTCAAGAGAAGCCCACTGGCATATATTGCAATGCAGCCTGTCCAAACAGAGCTCTATTACTTGACAGAAGTGATGGCAACTTGAGACACCTGTCTTTGGGAACTCTAGTCCCCATCTTCCCCCTGGCTAATGATGTCAAACCCAACAGAATCACAGAATGGTTGAGGTCGGAAGGGACCTCTGCAGGTCATCTGGTCCAATCCCTCCTGCTCTAGTAAGGTCACCTAGAGCCAGTTGCCCAGGACCGTGTCCAGACAGCTTCTGAATATCTCCAAGGAGGGAGATGCCACAACCTCCCTAGGTAACCTATGACAGTGCTCAGTCACCCTCACAGTAAAAAAATGTTTCCTAATGTTCAGATGGTTTGAACCTCCTGTGTTTCAGGTTGTGCCCATTGCCTCTTGTCCTGCCACTGGGCACCACTGAAAAGAGCCTGCGTCCATCCTCTTTCCACCCTTCCTTCCCTCCCTCCATTCTATACACTGATGAGATCTCCCCTGAGCCTTTTCTTCTCCAGGCTAAACAGTCCAAGCTCTCTCAGCCTTTCCTCTTAGGAGAGATGCTCCAGTCCCTTCATCATCCAGATCATTAATGAAGATGTTGAAGAGGACTGGACCCAGTATTGACCCCTGGGGTACATCACAAGTTACTGGTCTCCAACTAGACTTTGTACCACTGACCACCATCCTTTGGACCAGGCTGTTCAGCCAGTTTTCAATCCATCTCACTGTCTGCTCAACCAGCCCATACATCACCAGCTTGTCTATGAGGATCTTATGGGAGAGAGTGTTGAATTACTGAAGTCTAGGTAGACAATATCCACTGTTCTTCCATCATCTACCAAGTCATTTAATTATAGAAGGTTATCAACTTGGTCAAGCATGACTTCCTTTTGATGAATTCATGCTGACTGATGACTTTCTTGTGCTTCATGTGGCTGGAAATAGTGTCCAGGATTAGCTGCTCTATCACCTTCCAGGGACTGAGTTGAGGCTGACTTGCCTGTAGTTTCCCAGGTCCTCCTTCTTGCTCTTCTTGAAGATGGGAGTGACATTTGCCACATCGTAGACCAGCACAAGTGAGAGTCCAGCATCTCATGAAGCACTTACCCTGATAGTGAATGTCCTTCCTCCAACTCTGTTCCGGGCCTCAAGAACCACCACACTGACCCCAGACTCAGACAGCAATTTGGCAGCTGACAAACCTACCAGAAAAAGAGAAAGTGCTTTAAAGCAAGTGGCAGCAATCAGCCACATTAATGAACTGAACCGAAGCTTCAAGGTCAGAGATTTCAATACCGTTTTCAAAAGAGAGAAGTCAGAAACTTTTCATGGTATCTTACCACAGAAATCATGTTGCTGCGGCTTAGTTGCATGTTATAACCATCTACATAAGCAGCATTCAGAGACTGAAGTTTCCTCCTTCAGGTTAGCACTTTAGCATTTTAAAAACAGTAAAATCTCAATTATTAAGGGACACAGATCTTACTCTTTATTTGTGCAGTGAATAGAAAGGCAGACCCCGGCTTATGGGGCTTGCAGAGCTAAAGTGATAGAAATAATAATATACTGAACAGGCATGTTCCAGCAAGGTAGGCTTCCAACTTCTTCTCTCACTCATCAACTCTCCAATCTATTGCTATCCGATGTCCTCATTCACATGCAGAAAGAAAGTCTGCTTCACTGTCAAGGTTCATTTTAAGCAATGGAGTTTGACCATGGCAATCAAATATGCCATATGTAGATACTTTATAAAAGGAATCATGGTCTTAGCAAAAATCATCTAATTATGGGACTCTGTGATGGAGGCACTAGAGACAACTGAAAATTCAATAGGACAGGAGTCCTCTTTGCTTTTGACAAACGCGAGCTGAAATTGTAAAAAGCAATTATGAGTTTGTGAAATCAGATTATCCTACTGCCCTGCAGGCCAATTTGGCACTGAATCATTGTTTCTTTGGAGTTGTTTCCCCTCCTTAAGTATAAGAAAGCCAGTCTTATTGATTAGAACTTCCAAGATACCCTGCAGTAAGGAATAATAATATTATATTCATGTTTATTACACTACCTTGAAATGTGATTAAAACAACTGTTCGTGAGCCCACAAAGAATGCACATCTGAAAAGATCAGAGGAGAGGAATCATTCTGGGCAGCGTTAAGTGTACTCATTTATTCTGAGGACAATACAGAATAGCCCATAAACTTCTGCTCACATAATCTTTTAATGGGGAAGTGGAACACCATTCACTGGAAAACAGAACTGAAGAAGTTCAAATGCCTTACATTGACAAAAATTATATATAAGATTTCCATACTAATCTAAAAATAGCTTTACAGCCTTGCACCATCCCATATTCTTCAGATTGCTGCTGGAGCAGAAGTATACTTAATTTTTCCACCTATTTAATATTCTAATTTTTACAAATGCTAGCCATTTCACAGTAGAGTGAACATCTTATAAATTCATCTAATTTGTTTCAATAGTTTTTGATTATTGTTTTCCTGCATGAAAAATTACAGAGAACATTTTACTTTTTTTTTTATAGTTAATTCTCTAATCCTTTTGGAGATGATCTCTTGTTCCTCAACACAAACATAGAAGACACAAGACTATAATGCTGGGAACACAAACTGCAGCATTTTCTTATAAATACTTACATTTTTTTTATATGAGGAACAACAATTTTTCAAAATATACAGTGTTTTTTTGTCACAAAAAAGTGGATTTCCTATATATATAAAATTAAAATGTTGAATTTCTCTATTCTATGTAAATTCCACTGGAGACTTAGGCATGAGTGGGTAATTCTTTTATAAGAAAGTTTACTGTAGATAAACAAGTCTTGAAAAAACACATAGTGTGTTCACGTGTTACCCTATGGAACATGAAGCAGCGAAAAATCTGCCCTAGGTATAAAAAAAAAAAAAAAAAAAAAGTATTCAAATCCTCAGTGCCTAAGACCATCATTTCCTGCTGTATTCGATAACTGTATTCACACCACAGCTATTTAGGAAGAATAATGGTTGCACTGGACCGGGTTGGAAGTTAAGCTTAATGCTGGTTTATAGCTTAATTATATGACATATCCAAACAAAGAAGGACCGCTAAAGGATGAAGAACATAAGGTAACATAACTGAGGTTCTCTAAACTGTTTGCTTGTTAAACTGTACTTTTTATACTTCAGCCTTACAGATTTTTAGTTTCATTATTGTTAATCCAAGTGTCACCGTAGACACTGATCCGAAAAAAAAAAAAGACTTCAGAGCTCCACAGACTGGGAAAGGGCAAGAGATACATTGGGACAGCAGTGGCTTACTGGCAACTGGGAGAGGGCCCAACTCAGAAATAAAAACAATGCAAAATACGTTGACTGAAGATTGTCACTACACATTTATTTGTTTAAAGCATGGAAAAATAAAATAGAGGACTAGCAACGACACCCACACACAGGATACCTCTACGCAGCTGTCTATTGAGCCCAACTCTTTAGCTCCATGCTGGTATGACCAAAGTGCACCAGATACAGGTACTTCCACAGGTATGTCTTAAGAATCCCACAGGTCATGAAGCCTATGTGCTTTTGATACAAAATTAACCTCAAAACAGATTGTATATTTTCCCTTTATCTTCTCCATACTTTGAATTTGAAAGACTTTTGTTGCTGTTCCAGTACCCTCTACAGGACTGGACACCAGTGAGTGACCATTTATTTCTGTTTGATCGATGGGGTGAGAATGAGAGAGAGGAAGGAGTGAGACCTCCTCCTGTCCCGCTCTTTGCCCCATCTCTGCCTGCTCAAGCTTCCCTCAGGCCGCATGGCGCTAGCCTCCCACCTCCTCTCCAACATCTCCGCTCCCTCCCCAGAGGACTCCCCATCCCTGGAGGTGTCAAGACCAGGTTGGATGGGGCTTTGCGCAACCTGGTCTAGTGGGAGGTGTCCTTCCCCATGGCAGGGGCATTGGAACTAGGTGATCTTTAAGGTTCCTTCGAAGCTAAACCATTCTACGGTTCTATGGCATCGCACACCTTCCAGGAGCTGCCACAAGGGTCTCCTGCAACACGAGCACTGCTCTCAAGCTATGGCCCTCCAACACGCCTGGGCTCTGACACCAGCCACAATGTCCTGGGATATTGTGGATATCCACAGTGTCTTGTGAGCACGCCACACTGGGCCAAACCCGGCACTGGGCTGCCACCTCCCAGGCCGCAGCCAAGAGGTATTTTAAAAGACACCTGTGTATGCTGGCATGGCTGCGGCACAGACATGCCTGTCGTAGCCGAGGCCACTGCTGTGACCCATTGCCGCCTCCACCTCCTCCAAGCGTAGCCTAGAGATAAAGCTGCAAACCACCCCAAATCACCGGCCGCACTCCTTCCAGGTATCACTCTGATGCTGTGAATTAGAAATATACCACTTGCCTCAGAAAGATGAAAGGAGCCTGCCAAAACCATGCCCCATTTGAAGTATCTGGCTGTAGAACTTCGCTTGTTATTAGATGGGAATAAACAAGGCAAGATGACTTATACATCCTCCACAAGGGTTTCTATGGCAATCTCACACCAAGCTCCCCCCGTCTGAAGACGCCATGCAGGAAAGCTCTGTTCCTATCGATTTTGCAGCACTATTAAGGACTCAGAATTGCTGCTGCTACACATCATACTGCCGCTGCTTTCATTTCAGAAAATTGCCATAATCCTATCAAGCAAAGCAGTTTCAAGTGCATCAAAACACTGGATATACCGTTAAAAAAAAAAGTAAAAAAGAAACTCAGATGAATTTATGCCAATCTGCAGACTACCAGACATACACCATGGCTGAAACATAGAGATGCTAAACAATACTGAATTTTGTATGTAGCCTGATGGAAAATACAAGAAAGCATGTCTCTACCTCACAGGAGAGAAAGGTTCAACTCTACAGGTAGTGCACAAAGCTGGGATTTAAGAGACCTGAGCTTGATTCCCAGCTGAGCCATATCATGTTGGAGACCTTTCCCTGTTTCACAGGGAAGCATTTATAAGGGTAGCATTTATAAGAATAATTCCAATTTGCCTCAATACTGGGGTTGGTACGGGGTGTGTAAGCAGATACAAGTTCTGTAGCGCAAATGGTGGCAGTTTTTAAAAAGTTACTTTATTGGAAATGTGACAGTAATCCCACTTTTCAAAATCTAGGGTCTGTAAATCCACAACATCAAACAGATTCACTGATACACCATGATCGGAAGCAAAAATCACCAGCATCTTTCCCTGAGACAGCGCTTCTTACGTGATGTACGCTGAACATCTCCAAATCACGCGAGGGCAGCGCCCATACAGGGTAATGAAGGGCAGTGAAGGGAAGTGATGACAATCTGATAGCATTAACTTTTTAACCCTTCAAACTGCAGCCACTATGTATGTGCCATATTGAGCACACCAAAACAAAGGCGGAGAAAGTTACCTGTTACTATTGAAAAGGTAACTGTCTGCTGGTTTTCTAGATGGGTTGTTTGCCCGCTTGCCAGCTTCTTTGACAAAGTGCCTTTGCCTTTTATGGATCCACTAGCAGGCTGAAAGTTTACCAAAACCAACCTAATACAACATTCCTTCATAAAATCCTTGTTAATCCACCCTTCTGTGCATGGAGTGGGATAATTACGTTGACTGAAAGACAACTAACCCATTACTGTAGTGTTCTAGCAGGCTTTAATTGAGTAAGATGAAAATCTCTACATTTTTCTGATCTTAAGCAGGGGAATAGTTTTAAAACTTTTTCACTCATTATTCTAATATACATCAGTAAAGGAAGACCATTGTCAATATATCCTCATTAAAGTTCCACTGTAACAGCATGCTGATGCCGTGTTCACTTTTACTGTTTCACTGATAGAAAACCTAACTTTTTCCAAACACAATTGAGTAATTAAATCTGGCAATGGCCACCTTAGAATCAGCTCTCATTATTCAGCTAGAAGTCTCTTTGCAAGTAAACACGAACCCGTCAATAAGAGATGCAAAACATTTCTGCCATGACCGTAGGGTAAAATCTCCCTTTCTCACCTCTTTCTTCTCCTTCTCCCCCCTCCCCGATTTTCTTTTCATTGGAATTTTTGTGCACACCATGGTATTTCAATAAGTCCTAAAATATAGTTAAAATGTACTCAGTTGCATCAGACTGACCAAAGAAATCACTAATAGGCAACAACATACAGAAGGCTGAGAATAAAAGAACTCTTTTGTTTCGCAGACTAAGAATTTGAAGATTTAAAATTGCCACTGAAAATGAAAAAAGACCTTACTAACTAAATTACAACCCCTTAAATTTGCACAAAACAGCAAGAATACACAGTGCTGATCACAAGTTACATTCATTTCTTCTTTCAGTGTTGCCTAATACCAAAACATCACTAACTTTCTGTTTGTCAGAAACTGTATTTTATCTTTCCTTACGTTCTTTCACAATCCTTGTTGCAGAATACTTGATACTGAGGATCAGGTGGTGTTTATTTACTTTGGCATTTTCAGGTAAATGTTTTTCGTCTACCTTAATCCTTTTTTTCCCCCTCTAGCAAAAATAATCCAGTTGATTCGGCAAAGATCTCAACCATCAGAGAATAAATATTTTCTATTACAGAGTACATTGTCCAACTGAGACCAAGCCATTCTAACTGGTGTCAATGGTGTTACTGTCTAAATGCTTTCAACAGATGCAAGCCTTGTTCTGAAGGGTACAAAGACAGTTTCTCATGGACAGTGTTAACAGAAACACAGTGGGCAGGAAGAGGGAATTGTATCCCGAGGATGAATCCACTCCTCCGTACACACCCACTGGGATTTTCAAATCCAAAGTCCATTGCAGTAAACATCTCTTCCCCAGAATAACGCCCTCTCCCCAAAACAAAGGCAGAACAAAGTTAACTAGTATAAGCATGGGGTTAGAAATGCAGCATCCTCCTTCGGCTTATGTATTAAAATGAGTAGCACCAGCTAATATGACGATGGTTTGATACCATCTAGTTAATGGAAACATCTAAGGTAATTATGCACATTTTCTAACTATTGATAATTCTTTTGGTCAATATGCAGAATAAATTCCTGTTAGCTAAACGGTGACTTCAACTAAATAATTATGTGAAAAAAAACGTTGCTGCTAAACTATGATCAATGTCATTGCCACAAATATCAAGAACATCAGCACTAGTATTCCCAGGAAAGACATAATGCCTGTCCCATGCCCGTTTTTGTTATGCGAGGATATTTAGAGATCTGTCCTAACTACTTAGCTATTTCTTTTGCTTGCTGCAGTAAGGAACACTCTTAAGACTTCAGACCTACCTAGCTAACAGGAATACTCTTTCCTACCTTTCAACACCTTTCACCTAAGCCTGAGGCATGGTGCAAAATCTACTCCTTGAGGACAAACCATAGGTTTACAGCGCTCTCTTAGGAGCTCTGAATTTGCTAACCTATGGGTCACGCTGGTGTACATTTTGGTTTTGCCAGAAACAAACCTGACACATTCTTCATTCCAGACCAGAACCAGCTGTGAAAACTCAGGTTACCCCCTGGGTTAGACAATGTTTATAAATGATCCATTTACCATAGAAAACCACATGAAGAATATGATGAAAGATGTAGCAAATAAGAACATTTCTACATCTGGCTACATAATGATCACATCACAACCATATTTTGGCCCAAACTAAATATCTAGCACTGAGCGTAACACAAAGGAGCATCTTAACCAAAACCCATGCCCTACATCATAAGGTTTTGCATCTTTAGTAGCAAAACATTAGAACACATTATGAAGAAGGAGGCAAATGGAAACTGGTATTTCTGCTTATTAGCAAGTATTGTACAAAATATCCATTACACGTTATATGGGGGTCTGATAGTTTTGTTCCTGCTGCAAATTTTTCTCATAATGACAGTCAGCTTGGTAGCAATACATGGGGAACGGAGAGCTCTATGAAACATTGCTATTTATTTCTGCATCCCAAAAAATGGCCTTTAGGAATTTCTGGTACCAAGTGACAATATTATCACCTTTTATCAGCTTTCCTGTTGGATCCAGAAAGAAAGCAGGAAGGAACTGGATAGCTGGAGCCCAGTACAGGGTAGACACAAAGAGATAAACACAGGTTACATTTTAGGAATCAGCTATGGCATGCCTACAGGTCAAATTCTGGGTAAATTTAGAAGTAATACTAGAAAAAAAAATCTACTGAAAACTACTCCAGATTTACACAGGTGTGACTGATTATATCTTCTAACAGCAACTCTGTATTTGACAGTTTATCTGACACTACCACCCACCAGCAGCTTGGCATGCTGTCAAAACAAACAGAGCAGTATACAACATAAGTTGTGCTGCCATTATAGCAAGCAAGGCAAGTCTGCATGGCCTCATTATTCAGTCTTTCACTTGGAGACCACAGCCAATGCGTAGGTAGCTCAAGTGGTAAGGCTGTCGATCACACGCCGTGGAGCAGGAGATGCCAACACATAGCGCTCTTCCACGGAGAGGGAAAAAAAGCCTTAATAGTGTATCATATGTTTTGTTTCAATAAAAAGACTAATTACTACTATTTTTACATCCCAGCTTCTCCTACAATTTGTGGCCCTTGGCCTCCTCCATAAGTGCAACAGAAAACAGTGCTGCTTCCTGCACGCGGCTGGCAAACCTAAGCGTCCCTTCCGCTGAGCCATGAGATCTCCTTGTTTCGAGCTAAGAACAATGTGGTTTAATTTGGAAATAAGAACTATCCATGTCAAAGAATTATAATCTTCAGTGCAAGTTTCAATTATGGCTATGTTTCCCTTGTGCTTTGTTCTTGTAACACGATGTGCTGAAACTTCTTCCAAAATATAATCACATACAAGTTGTCTTGGACTTGCCTGCTTCTGGACGTACTTCTCCGTATCTCATGCATCTGATTTGCATTATGTAGACAAACATTCTTAATTCTCCGTGCCTTCTTTTGATAAACTGGGCATTCCAGTGTCCAAAATTCATGTGTAAGGTGAGGCTGGCATGTGAATGTACCCCAAACTTCCCACTGAAAAAGTTGAGGTGTTTTGCTTACACTCTTTTTTTGCCAAATTTTGAACTATTTAAGCTTAAATTTTCAGAGTGTGTTTTTCAGGCTGATTATTTGTTGCTGGAAAATCATGGTCAAAATTGGCTGGCTGTTTCTAAACCTCCAGGAGACAAACACTCTTCTTTGATTTTGAAAACTGATGGCTTTTTTTTTTTTTTCCTTTCCTATTTTGGAAGTTTTAGCAGCAACTTGAAATTTGGCAAGGAGGTAGCCTTTGAGTCAACATAGTGCATTTTGTTATCCATGTGAAAATATGCCCCAAAAAGGTCAGCTAGTAAGCTCTGAGGAGTTACAGGTCACAAGTAGGCAGCAGCCATTTTCTAGATCTGAAAAGCTGAAATATCTGAGGTTTCTGTCAAAACTCTCCGAGCACTTAATGCTGTCCAGTCGCTAATGAGCAGTGCCCAAGGAGTGGCTGAGCCTCCTGGACCTCCTTACAACTCATCTCATACCTCAGAGCACCTGTGCACGCTTCATCCTCGGGCTATGGAGCCAAAACCTGAATTTCCGTATAACTGTGGCCTTAGCTTGTGGAGCAGGTAATGGAGCTGGGATGGAGACGATGTGTCAGGAGAGGTATGGCAGTGACTTGGTGCATAAAAGGGACAACTTCTGGAAGCTGTCAAGACAGTAGTTAGTCCACACAGAAGATGACAATCTCCTAGTCCTCAACTAGCGTAGCCCCTTAACTCAAGCACTGGAGGACTCTCTGACAGGATGCCTGGGTTACGATCCTGCTGATTAATCAGACACGCATCCATGGCACGTCACGTGCTGTCAGCTTGCTGTGTTTAACAAATTAGGAGATTACATAGCCTAAACCAAAATGCACAAGCAAAGGGTCAAAACCAATCCAAACAAGAACACCCTCTTCAGTTCAGCAGAAAAAGCCTATAAATGGAAAATGGGAGCAATATTCAAGGCATATAAATAAGAACTCCCTGTGGCTATGGGGAAAGTCTATAACTCCAGGCATCAGTTTATTTAATATGCTTGAGTATAAAATGTTATAATTAATATTAACTGTATTACAAGGGACACTATTCATTAAGAATGATAGAAACATGTGCCTGGGGCCTTTCCTGGCCACAATCCACATTTTTCACATACACGCCCATGTGAAAAGAGGAACCTAGCCCAAGCTCTACAGCTCCCTCTCTGCAGGGCTCCAAACGTACTTGCTGATGCAATCTGAGCATGATTCCATAGGGTACAGCAGGAAAATCTCAGCGGCAGAAGCCACCAGAGCCGAGTTCAGCTTCCAAGAGCTTCCCCACTGTGAAGCACTCTTTGCAGAAGCTCCCTCCATCCCCAGACTGCAGCTTCCTACAGGCAGAGTTGATTCTGTGTCCCTGTGAGTGCCCACGCACAGACATGTGCACGCAGAGGGCAGCAGCACGGACGAGAAGAGTCTGTTAGGTTGTACAGGAGTTGGCTCTCAAGACCATGCTTCGCTTTGAGGAACAGGTAACTCCAGAGGTGCCAGTCAGGATTTGAGCTTCATGTTGCAAATAATGTACAAATATTTTACAAAGGCACAATCTCACTGCTGGGAAGCTCACACGTAATATAATAAGCAGCTTGCTTATACCTGATATACAATGCATGTATTTCTAGTAAAGAACCAGTTTATCCCAAAATTTCCCATACTTTCTTGCAAGTATTGGGTAATGAGAATTTAAAATACAGTACAAGGAAAGAAGACAGTAAACTTACCAGATGAGGCAACTGCAAATATATCTTCAGAGAAATAAGCAGCAGCAAGACAAGACTAGATGATCTGAAAGGTCTTTTCCAACCTAAACGATTCTATGATTCTAAGACTGGAGTCAGAGAGGTGTTGAGGGGAAACCCTGTACATACTGGGGCACGTTTTACTATTTATCTCACCAGAACCAAAATTCTAGATACAGATTACTTTATTTAAGACCAGAAAGCAGCACTGTCTAACCTCTTACAGCACCGAGGTGTAGGTATACTGGTACAGGAACGGTAGCAACAGGGAAGCTGTGAAAAGCAAAACAAACAGGGAGCTGATAGGAATTATAGTGCCCAGCTATGAATGGTATTGTGTATTAAAGATGGATTCATTATGAAATAAGGCATTTATTGTCCATTTTTCTAAGGCTGCTTTCTTAAAATGATGCCTGTTCTGATTCATAACAGGCAAACACCAATTTCTACACCACTGGCATGACATGAGGGCTTCCATTGGCAAGAAAAGTGTTCCTGCACCCCAAGAGTGCTGTGACATGTTTATTTGTCTTCCTAATGCCACTGACAAATTTTCAGGGACTGTAACGCCTTGAAATTTCCTGCTTGGCTCCGTTTCAGACTCCACACCAGGCTTTAATCCAAGGCATAAGTGTTCCGAAGTAACTTACTGATTCCTGCCCTAGTGAGGCAAGATACCACTTAGAAATGCTCAATGCATTTTCCAAAACACTGCTACAGGTTGGAAAGCCGGAGGAGCAAGGTACCCTCAAGGGACGAACAGCTTCTCAGAGCCCTAAAAACCATATTAAGATCATGTCGCCATCACCTGCAGACAGTACGGGCGGTTAATTCCCTGAGAGCACTCTGTGCATTACAGGAACCTTAAGGATGAAGACCAGATGACTTGTGCTAGCAGGAAAATACCCAGGTATCTGGTAAAATTAAAAAGCAAGCAAAACTAGGTCCGAACTCTTTCTTTCTGTTCAGCAGTACTACAGATTATTTACATAATTACGTTGTCACAAATAGTTATTTAAACAATTACTGTTGTTTTAGTAAATTAAATAATGTAATTAAGTAAACGATTTGCTGTTTCATGCATTAATTCACTGCAGATTGAAGAAAGGAAAGCCTCTGACTCCTTCTAAGTTCTAATAAAAAATAATTTAAAATGGTTGGAGTATCACTGAAGTCACTCAGTCACATAACTCACCTCTTCTGAACCATTAGTAAAGACTCCCTGAAAACTGAAACCTGGCCAAAGCTGCTAACACAGTATTTATCTGATGGACAAACCAAAGACGGATTTTCTCCAACAGAGTAACATTCTCATCTTAGGTACCATCAGGTGCCAAAAGAAAAATGTCTTCTTTTTTTTAAGCACAAGGATCAGGGGCCACAATGCACTTGCTAATGTTAAAGTAGATCTGAATCTGAATAGTATTTTGGGAAGTACTTTTCCAAGTCCATTACATCAGGAGAACTTGGCTGTCTACAAAGTACAGCTCTTCTCACAGTAACAAAACCCACCCTGTTTTTACAGATATTCCCAGATGTCTTTCTGCAGCATTTAGCAAAAGAATACAATTGCCATCACTGCAAGAGCCGCCTAAAAAACCACAACTTCAAAATACCGTCTTTCTCGGGATGCAAAAATCCCAGCCCGCATCCCTGCATTCTCCTGCACCTGTGGACACCATAGACTCACTTCTTCTACAGACTTTCTTCTGATGAGCACGAAGTACAAACCAACACAAGAAGCAGCGAATACCTCCTAAAATAGCGACCCGGATAATTTTTTCCTTTCCCCCCCCCCCCAAGTGTACCCGAAGCCCCTGAAGACCTCACACCAGCTCTAACCATCGACCGAGCCTCAAGGCCAGCCGTGGGGACCAGCCACCCCCGGACCCGCCGCTCCCAGGCCCCGCGCTGCCCAGCCGGGAGCACCCTGGCCCCGAGCACCGGTGCCCCCCCCGCCGCCGTCCCCGGCGCAGGGCGGGCTCTGCGACCGCTCCCGGGGGGGACGCCCCGGGGGAGGCCGGCGGAAGCGCGGTGGCCGCGCCGCCCCCTGGACCCACCTGAGATGCCACCCCCGACCACGACCACGTCGTATTTCTCGGCCATGTCGCTGCCCCTCGTCCCGGCCGCTGTCTCCATCCCGCCCTCCCGTGGCGGCGGCGGCGGCGGCGGCGGCGGCTCCGACCCCGGCTCTGGCGGGCGGACAGCGCCGCGCCGTCCAGCCCGCCCCGGGCCCGCCCAGGGGCGGGCCCTCCGCTGCCTCCACCAATGGGCATCGTCCAGGGGGCGGGGTCTCGCTGAGCCACGCCCCTCCGCTCCTCGCCCTCCGCCTGGTCCCGGCCCGGCCCGACGGGGCGGTGCGAGGCCGCTGCGGAGCCGGGGGGCGGCGGGGGCCGCTCGGACAAAACCGCCGCCAAACTCTTGCTTCCGGGTGAACGTTTTGGCTGGGACCGGCTCGGTTTCGCACCAGCCCGTCCCGGGTGCACCAGAAGGGCTGGGAGGCAGATAGGCGACAGCCTGCCTGCTGCGGCACCACACAGCTCTCAGCAGCCTGCGCCCGCTGAGCCCTTTTTATTCACTCAGATTTCGAAAAGTGTGCCAGCAGTGAGTGTGGGAGAGGGGAGGAGATCCATGGAGCTACAGTGCCACAAGTCACAGCTGTATACGACCCTCACCTTGTACTAGAATCAAATAGCACTGGGTCCGTGAGACAGGGAGTGAAGGGTTAACCTTTGCGCGAAAGTAGCTTCCCAAAGACAATGCCTGAAATAATAACTGGTTGCCAAAATACCAATTTTGTTTGTACTTCTACTATTACGGCTCTGAAATACGTGATGGTTGTGATTTTTTCATGCATTTTACAGCTCGTACAATTTTTATTGCCGAAGTGTAAATGTCGTCTCTGTGAAGCTAAGTAGAAAAAATAGAGAGCCTGTCCATCCCCTTCCAAGTAAGCACAGAAGACCTTTACAATTCACACAATTACAGAAAATCCTAATGCCACTCTGTGTTAAATATTGATATAAGTTCAGAGAGTTGCCCAGTTCTGCAATTGTATGCCCTACCAGGGTATGTCCAAAGAATGGAGAGAGAGTGCAGTACTACACAGTCAGTATCCTCAGAAACATCTGGGCTTTCTTACAGTGGGAAAAATTAGGACTTTTGGGTTGTGCTAATTGTGCCAAGCAAGCAAGACATGAACCTGTTGGAGCAGGTCCAGAGGAGGGTCACAAAAATGGTCAGAGGGATGGAGCACCTCTTCTATGAGGACAGGCCGAGAAGCTGGGGTTATTCAGCCTGGAGAAGAGAAGGCTCCAGGGAGACCTTATAGCAGCCTTCCAGTACGTAAAGGGGACTTATAAGAAAGATGGGGACAGACTTTTTAACAGGGCCTGTAGCGATAGGACAAGTGGTAATGGTTTTAAACTAAAGGAGGGCAGATTCAGATTAGATATAAGGAAAGGACGAAATTGTTCACAATGAGGGTGGTGAAACACTGGGACAGGTTTCCCAGAGAGGTGGTAGATGCCCCATCCCTGGAAACATTCAAGGCCAGGTTGGACAGGGCTCTGAGCAACCTGATCTAGTTGACGATGTCCCTGCTCACTGCAGGGGGGTTGGACTAGATGACCTTTAAAGTTCCCTTCCAACACAAAGCATTCTATGATTCTATGACAACAATGACTGAAGACAGAAACATCTCTGAAATCATCAAGCTCCACGTGGATTTACAATATGAGGGACAGAACAATGGATCTTCTTCCAAAGTAAAATCAGGTGCTTTGAAAAGTAAAGTAGATTTGCAGTGCTAATTAAGTGTATGGACTAGCTGCAGACACAGAAGTGCCAGATGCTATAGCCAGTAAGAAGAACAAGATCCCTGCTGCTCTGAGAGATCGTCTACTGACACAGAAGCTCGTTATCACTGGGGTTGCTGCTGCTTACATACCAGAGTAAAGTGAGCAAAAAGGAGACAGTCTGAGACTGTGAGAGTGATATGTGTTCTGAAATGGAAAAATGCAATGTACTTACAGCCGTCTGTGCTTACTGGGGAAAAAAGTCTTTGCTTCTTGAGGGCGATAGGAATACCTGCTCTCACAGTTCCGCTGGCCCCAGTGAGCAGGTCACAGGGAATCTGATGAATAAAAAGCTTCACGAAGCGGCACCTCCCTCGTAATCCAGAAGCCAAGTTTGGAAGAAAACAACAAAAACATCCTCTGTGATAAGAACAGGAAACTTGTGTGTATTAGATAATCGGCTGATAGATAAGCTTGCCAAAAATTCTCTAGTGCTAAAAAGGAGCTGCAACAGTCTTGTGAAAGGGCAATGGAGATTGAAGTGTTTTTTCCTGGAGCAGCTTTAGCAATAAGAGATGACATCAAAGTGTGAATTGTACACACTGTGGTTACCTCAATCCTTGCAGTAAAGACTGAAAAAATATGTAAGGGGCTACCATTATCTCGGGCATTAGCAGCCTCCAGGGGTAGCAATGGCTGTCAGAACTGCATAGCTACTAAGCCCTTAGCATCTCAATAACACAAATAAGAGCCCTCAGAATAATTCTACCTTTACTCATATAGATTTGCAAACATCTAGAATTTGGGAAAAAAACCCAAAGCAAGCAGATGCTGAAGCCTTGCTTGAGAACAGCGGGATGAACCCAGTGGGAGATGATCAAGGTGATCTTGTCAACCTCACAGCTAGGTTCATCAGAGTTTGCTGAGGACTTGCTGAAAATGCAAGAAGCAGGGAAGGAAGCAGGTGATGTGTCTGTCATATTGAGAGAGACCCTCCTTTCAGAAGCATTATGACCACATTTTCAAAGACCAATTTGTAATGTGCTCAGAAATCAGCAGAAAATAAAAGGATTGCAAACTTTACAGTAAAGAAAATTTTATTCCAAACAGATAGCATTTTAATTGGAAAGAAATTAATTGTTACTCAGAACAGATAATTGAATAATAAAGAAATGCTTGCCAATGCACTCTATTCCTTATACACTATATAAAACCAGAGAGCAGCTCTGCAGGGTGAGCATAGGAAGCTACTGTTGCTGAAACCATTTCCTAGCAATCTACCTGCTTGATTTATGTCTGCTTCAGTGAATGAGTTGTAGCAATAATTTGCTAAGCTTGCAGAATGTGCATGATTGTTAATGTGAAGACATAGACAGTCACAGGACTGGCATAGATTTTCACATTTACCAGGAAAAAACCCTGAAAGTTACTGAGAAATACAGTGGACCATCCAAAGCAAGGCTTTCACTTAAGATCACAGCTGCGTCAGCAACAATAAAAATTGCCAGGTAGCCCCAAGAATGGGCAAAAATGCATCGATTTCTTGATCAAAGAACATGAAGATAAATATCCGAAGATAAGTGTCATCACTAAGTTCTTTATTCAACTACAAGTGTTTTGCTTTCAGTTTTGCCAGCTACTGGTGTGAGGAACTCAAACTTCTCAGGTCATGTCATCAGTAGTTATTTTATGTTATTTTACATTTACTCAGTACCCCAAATGATGATTAAAATAATTCATAATCGTTGTGGAAGACACAGATGTTTTGCATTCCTTCCTGATTTCACTGTTATTTTACTTTGCCAATGCATCTGAAAATTGGAACAGAAACATAGGGAAAATTCCTGACATTAAAATAAAATGGTTTTGTCAAAATAAAAACCATAATCTATTGTACATTCATGTATACAGTAAAAATTTTTAGTTCTTTATTTGTTTTATGAATGTCTTTTTATAGGTAAATAGAGAGAACCTAAGTGCTGTAAGGCAAGAATGCATTATCCCTAGAAGATGGATTGTCATTATAAAGATCATAATTACCACCACTTAGCCACCTCTAAAGTCATGTAATTCTTATATGTTAACGATATCAACAGAGCTTATCTGAAATATCCTAGAACATGCCATCTTAAGTGTTACCGCCAGCTGAAATTTCTGCCACTAATTCATCATCTGTGTTGATTAGCACTCTACTCTGCAGGCACAAAAGTGAACTTTCCAGAGAGTATCAGAGCCTTTTGCAGAGCTTGATTCACATACATTTACATTCACAAACATTTTAATTCTGGTAATTATATGGTTAGTACTCTGGGTTACATCAAGCTGAAATATGAAAAACTGTGAAAAAGAACCCAAACTCTTCCAAACATCAGAATCAGTAGTTCTATTGGGACTCCATTTGTTGGGCAACAGTGTGCACAGTAAGGAGTAACTTCCAGCCTCAGTTGTAGGTGATACTGTATTTTCTAAGGACACTTTTCTATTTTGGAAAAGTGTCTTAGACTACCTTATGGTAAATTTGGGGTAATCAATTAATTTACAGTGCTAATGATGTTTACAGAGCTGTTGAATTTTTTCCCAAGGACTTTATCAGTAAGAGAAATGATAAAAGGCAATGTAGCACATGTAAATACACAATGTTGTACACTACGAGTAGATAAAAAAAGAAAATATTGTTCTACAAAATGTTTCAAGCTTTTGAGCGCTTTCCTTTGAAACAAACAAAATCCGAACAAACAGCCCCAGATCAAAGTCTTTCCAAGGGTTTTATGAAAGTGGAAAGAGCGAAAACATGTATTCCCAAATAGCAAGGAAGGGGCAGTCCAGCCTCCTGCCCAAAGCAGATCCAGCAGATCCATCCTAGGGGATGTTAATACAGTCTCTCTGCCTGTCTCTGGTCCATGGAATAGGTAGTCATTTAGATCAACTGGAATGGCCCCAGTCCCTACTGGGGGCTCATAAAGAGCTTGTGCGACGGGTTGGTAAAAATTGGTAAGAATCAAACTGGTAAGCTGTGAATGGTATTGTAGAGTATTAATAGACATTTTTATTGACTAGGATGTATATTTTGGTGGATGAGAAATTGGTTGGATGGTCACCTACAGAGGATAGTGGTCAATGGCTCAATGTGCAGGTGGAGATCGATGATGAGTGGGACCAGTACTGCTCATTATCTTCATCAGTGACATAGACAGTGGAATCAAGTGCACCCTCATCAAGTTTGTGGATGACACCAACCTGAGTGGTGCAGTTGACACACCTGAAGGATAGGATGCCATCTAGAGGGACCTCGACAGGCTTGAGAAGTGGGCCTGTGTGAACCTCATGAGGGACAACAAGGCCAAGTGCAGGGTCTTGCACCTGGGTCAGGGCAAGCCCCGGTGTCAATAGAGGCTGGGGGATGAAGGGATTGAGAGCAGCCCTGCAGAGAAGGACTTGGGGGTAGTGGTGGATGAAAAGCTGGACATGAGCCAACAATGTGTGCTTGCAGGCCAGAAAGCCAACCGTATCCTGGGCTGCATCAAAAGAAGCGTGGCCAGCAGGTCGAGGGAGATGATTCTGCCCCTCTACTCTGCTCTTGTGAGACCCCACCTGGAGTATTGTGTTCACCTTTGGGGCCTCCAACATAAGAAGAACATGGTCCTGTTGGAACGGGTCCAGAGGCATGCCACAAAGATGATCCGAGGGCTGGAGCACCTCTCCTGTGAAGACAGGCTGAGAGAGCTGGGGTTTTTCAGCCTGGAGAAGAGAAGGCTCCAGGGAGACCTTATAGCAGCCTTCCAGTACCCAAAGAGGACTTATAAGAAAGATGGGGACAGACTTTTTAATAGGGCCTGTAGCGATAGGACAAGTGGTAATGGTTTTAAACTAAAGGAGGGCAGATTCAGATTAGATATAAGGAAAGGACGAAATTGTTCACAATGAGGGTGGTGAAACACTGGAACAGGTTTCCCAGAGAGGTGGTAGACGCCCCATCCCTGCACACATTCAAGGCCAGGTTGGACAGGGCTCTGAGCAACCTGATCTAGTTGCTCACTGCAGGGGGGTTGGACTAGATGACCTTTAAAGGTCCCTTCCAACCCAAACTATTCTGATTCTATGATATTCTTAGCTTTTCAAGTCCACGTTTTTAATTAGGTGTGTATTCTAAACCATCAGAAAACAATCACCAGTCTGATACTGTAGAACAGTCTTCACTGGTATGAAAAATGCTTTTGTATACAAAGATGGCTGTGACATGTTTATTCATCACGGTTCATTTTTACTGGTGTGTTTCCAACAACTATAGTGACTTCATGCTTCCTGGCTAGCTCTATTTCAGGCACCTCGCTATACTCTAATCAATGAATAAGAACATTGAAGCAAATTATCATTGCTCTTGGCTATTAGCATTCGATTAGTTCATTTTACCTTATAATTACAACCAGGAATCTTCTGAAATATAAACACAGGCAACAAAAATTCAGTGTTCACCCTCTCCTTGGCCCGTGTTTCCCACTCCCTCAGTTACTGAGCATCCAACAGGCCTTTGGTGTGGTGGCCATCCCGAGTGCAAGACAGTGGCAGTGGGACATGGAGGGAGGTACTCCAAGCCAGCCCCCATCACTGGCAGAGTTTCTGCTCTTCAGCAACTGATAGGCGCTAGACCTACTTATTTGCTTTCCGTCCCCTGCACCACTCCAGAGACCTTGGTCCCCCCTGCAGTGCCGGATGCAGAAGGCATCATTCATGTGATCGCGCTGCATTTTGGGGCCTGGAAACTTTTGTTGGGGGTGAGGAAAATAGGCATGGAAGAAGCCTTCAGATTAAAGCCATGAGGAAAATGTCAACTACTATAACTTTAATGTCCCTAGGTAAATCTACTAGAATATATTTAAAACATTAATCCAAATTTCGAAGTGCTCTTCTACATCTGGGAACAGAAAAACAAAATACAAGCTGAGACTTATGCCCTAAAGGGGAATGCCCTCAGCTACACACAATGAAGTTTTCTGTTCCTTCAGAGAAACCTGTTACATACCCCCTGGATAAAGTCTCACTACTCCAGGTCACCAAAAGATATTTTGACTTCACAGAAATGTGGAATAAAATTTTAAGTATTTTTAGCCACCAAAGAGTTAAGTAAATATTTTCTTTCTGTACTAGGATACCATCAATAATTTCATTTCGTAAAATATTTCCAACTCTTTATTTCATTTTGTAATACAACATACCTAGGCATGTGGTGTACAAAAATTCAGAAGATAGTTTGGGAAGGAAACTGAATTACCTCATTAAAAATTTTCAAAGTGACTTCCCTGCATGATTGTGCAGTCTGACTAAAATTGTTATTGGTCTTTTAACAGCATCAAACTCTCCTCTTTGTACAAGTCTCAAAATTGTCAAGTATTTTTATATGAAGTAGATCTTGAAAATCTGGGCACCATGCTAATGAGCATTGGGCAGGCTTCATCAGTGGGTGAAATAAAGCCTAAATCTTTGTGTACCAAAAGAAGTCACATACGCCCAGGTAGGTCTTGCACAACGGCCGTAGGCAGAGTGAGGAGAGTTTGCTTCCTGGTATGAAAAGACATGTACACAGTGCTTCAGGAAGAAAGAGGTGAGGTGCGATAAGCCCATTTTTTCTCAGGACTCAGCCTTCTCCCGTACACAGCTTTTCTGAAAGAAAGCAACGATTTTTAGATATCTTTATAATTTCATAGCTGGTTGAGTTCCACTACAGTGGCACCAGGAGGTTCCAGACAACCTCTTGATAAACCTCTTTTGGGGGCTGTACTAGGCGATCACAAAATATTATTGTTGCCTTTAAAAATTTACAATCCCTGTGTATGTGTATGGGGTTCTTTACATAAGATGTGAAAGCAACATAGTTTCAGATATATGACTCATGCTAACAAAACAAAGAGAAGCAATTCAAGTTCAAGTTAGTATGTGTGACTAAAAAGATTATGCTGGTAACTAATTTTTAATCTCTTTAGCTCACTTGCCGTTGTCTTTAATTATGTGCGTTAGTTAACTGCCAGTGTTAAGACAGACATGAAGTCTTTCTCTTTCTAATTTATCTTCATGACTCATTTTCCTATAAAGGGAGTTTATTTTAATAACTATGAGATAAAATATATTCACTGCCTGTAGTAATAAGGATTTAAAAAATATGTATATGCCTTTGTTTGCTTTCGAATAAAAGAAGCCCTGAAATGATTTCAACAAGCTTAAGTTAAATAAATCCTTCCGGATGCTTAGTTCCACTAGCAATTTCAGCTCCAATATAAGCTCCAATATGAAGTCAGTAGGTGGGAGAGATTGCAAGGAAGGTCTAGAAGGAGGGCTCCATGTACTGCTCAAAGCTCTGGAGCTCCTTCCTCCCGTCTTCATGGGGAAGACCTTGCTAGGAGCTCACGTGGTGCTTTTATTGCACAACAGAAGGAGCAAGCTGGAGGCAAAGTGGCCGTGCAAGCAGTTCAGAGCATGGGGTCGTGTTCAAAAGGAGCTGCCCAAATAGCTGGCAGCGGGAGATTTCTTCAAGAGTTTTGGCCAAAAGGCACGCAAAGACCACAAGCAGGTGTGTAAGGTGATGGGAAGGAGCAGTGGTGGCAGAGCAACCTTTGCCTCCAGACATGAGAGTTTTCTGAGTCTTCCCTTCCAGACTCAAGTCCTCACCAGGCATGGGCTTAACATTCAACCTGTACATTTCAGGTCTCTGACTCCAGCACTGTGTACCAGACTTACACTGCTGTATTTCTGAGGGCGTACTACATTGACTTAATTCCATTCTTAGTTTAGCAGCTCCTGCTGATTAGTCCAGACTCACTTTTCAGGTTTCAAATACCATATGAGTGCCAGTGCCTTCTGACCTTTGGAGGGGACAGTGTTGGTGTTGCACAACATATGCAGCAGCTAGTGGATAGGGCTTTATGTGAAGAACTGAGCTTTGCTCACGTTCTTTAAAGCACATGAAACAGATTTATACTGTGCAGTGTCATTGCTGCTATCAAGTTTTCCATGTGTCCTTCACCACTATCCCGCTATCAGATAATTTTCATGCATCGGGTTTTACAATGCACATTCAGTGATATTAACAAAATGTTCCTTTACCAGCTGCATAGAAAAGTGGTTTGTATATAGCTCATGGATTGCTGGTATCATTTGAGATTAGATCAAAGCTTGTATAAGAGATAGTAACAATGTGAACATGATAGTATGTTTGGAGAACAAGAACAGGTTATAGATCACAAACCCTGGTTGTAGTTTGAACAGGATTTTAGAATCAGAGCAGTCATTATAGGAATATGGGGAGATCAGTGGAGATCATTAGTGGATGCCATTAAATACCAAAGGAGTACAATAAGATTTGATCTGAGAGTAAGAAAGAGGCTGGTGGAAATGCCAGACGGAATAAAGAATCCAGTTAGAGCCATTGAACTCCAGCCTTTGATCCAACAACAAAAAACATCAAAAACCTTTGCTAAAAGTAGGTCAGAGAAATTTGTCATGCCCCCTCACTGTCTATCAGGTAAAACAGTGCTGGAAACCTACAGAAAGCGTCCAAAAAGAAATAAAAGCTGTTTTCTGCAAACCTGTGATGTAGTCAGCTGAGGCCGTGCGGACAGCTTCATCTCTCTTCTAGATTAATGACTACTTTGCTGAATACCTAAAACCCTCAGTGCCCCTCCCAAGAAGCAAATTTGCTGCAGGGGTTTGGGAGCTTAACAACCCTTTCTGCCAGCCCTCATCTCCCTGTGCGGTGACCCCAGGCACTTTGCAATTGGACCCAGCCCTAAGTACCACCAGGTAGCAATCAGTCACGTAGACACCTTTCCCCACCTCTGTCAGGTAGCTGAACTGAGAAGGACAGAAAGGCTCATTTCCAAGATGCCATTTCTTCTTTTCTTGAAAGTCCTTGACTGGAAGTTACCCTGTAGATTCAGCAGTCTTTCTAGTGTGACCCAAGGAATCACATTTTTGTATTGAGTAAATAACGTTATTTGCATGTTTTCCTTTTTGCAAACCCAAATAGAGAATTTCAGATCCCCAAATGGTTTTAAGCTTCTAAACAATGATTTTGGGTAGTAAAACAAACCCTGGAAATAACATCATTCTTGTTCCTAAGACTGACTTAGAAAGAAGCGCATCCTTTTCTCTTGCACAATTACTCAAATTCAAATAATAAATTATTAGAAATTAGCCAAAGCAACGAATTAGCAGATTTTGTAGTTAAGAACTGTGAACAAATTGATGAAAGTTAAAATCATGAGAATTGTTAGTGATTTTTATTGACCTCTGGCGTAACTATATGATCTCAGCAGTATTTCTGATAGCCACTATCGCTTATCTGGTGATATCCAAACATGCTCTAGAATACTATCAATTACTTCTGCTTCATGCAACTTAGTAACATATTAACCTTTTTGACTGCTTCAAAGAAAAAAAAAAAAAGGTCTTAATCTGGCTCTAGATTTAAAAAAAAACATACCTGAAGTTAATCTCTGATCAAGGTAAGTCTGGCAATGTGCTGACTGTACCCTGTGATGATATCCATCAATGCCACCTTGCTTTTTTGCTCAGAGATCTGTTTAGCAGTAGTCACTGCCAACTTCAAAAAGGCAGTCCCAGGAAGCAAGTGGAAGTGCCTGGCTACACATACCTTCTCGATTAACAAGTAGGAATGCAGCCCCGCTGCATTCAACTGCAGGCAGCAAGCAACATGAGTCTGCAGGGCCCCACAGGGTTATATATGATACAGGCAGAGCAAAACATTCGAGGTTCAATTTGTAGTGTCAGGGCAACAGAGAGGAAGGACAGGAGAACTATTCTCAAGTGTGAGCTGCTTGCTGCCTGCCTCAGTGGCGCTGATTTACCCAGAGCACACCAAAATGCCGAGCACAGATGTAAGTATAAATTCCAGCAACAGGAGGTAGCTGTATTTATATTCTGCTTACGCCTTTGGCACACGCTACAGGTACAGTGCAGTACTTGTAGTGCCAGCGTGGGTGCCTGGTTGGGGTGGCAAAGTCCGTGCTGTCACCGTATGACCAGACCGTGAAGCTGCGCCTCCATCCGTAGAGCTGGAAATGCGGGGTGCAGCAGCAGGCAGCTTTGCGGGTACCTCGTGCTCCTGAGTCATTAGAAAAATGCATTGCCCATTGTGTCTTTTCTTGATGAGTCGTTTAATAGGTAGGGCAATCGGTGCAATTTTCTAAATATTTTGGGGTATTTCTTAAGGAACCGTGAAAGTGGTTTTCGTTCTTGCGAGCAGTGTTATGAGATACAGGCATCATTATGAGTTCAGTCTTTGTCTTACAGCTGTGAAAAGAGGACTGAGGGAAAACCACACATGGGAGTGTACGTTTACTTTTTGCTCAGAGCAGGAGAGAAAAAATCACCCGATGCTAGTCTGGACAGGCATGGGCATGGCTCCATCAGCAGTGTCTACTGGGGCTACCTCTCACGGTGAAAGCCTCTGCCCACCAGTCTGGGTAGCCAGTGCTAGGGGAGGCAGGAGGGACGAGGACTGCACCATCAGCCCGGGGCGGTACGATGCCTGCACCGGGGTTTGGAAGCAGAGGCATCTGGCCTAGAGGAGTGATTCACAGCACCTTCCCATGTGCATTTGCAATGCATTAAAAAGGTACTGGAAGAAAGATGAGGCCTCCAAAGACTGATTTCTGCCCCTTCTGAGGAAGCTTGTCACTTCTCCATGGGTTCAGGAGTCCATCTGTGAGCGACAGCACAAACTGAAGGTGCCAGCCAAGCCAGAAGGAGCCAGCACCGTCAGTGAGCAGTCTGACTGTGGATCTCACTTCACATTTTTCTGTACCCTCGTTTCCCTTTCTGGACTTTTCCTCTTGTCTACGTGACAGAGCCACCTGAGACCAGTTCCTGCAGCTTTGCCAGCCTCTGGTAATTTGGGGTGCAGACACTGGAGCTGCTTGCCTTACCTAATGCAATGCCTCAGCGTAAAGACTATTTCTCTGTGTCAACTGTACAATGCTTAAGTAAGCATATATCTTATTTGGTGCCCTTTGGATTTTGACTTCTGGCAGGGTTTAGTTTTACTATCTTGAATGGCATAGAGCTATTAAAAGGAGCCTACAGCAATAAACAATTCATTGTGTTTGCTCTTCGGTGTGAAAGTACGCTTTCTGAACTGTGGAAATCTCCTGTATGGGAGGTTTTATATCTGCCTGAACTTTTTACCTGCAGGATGTTGTGTGTTTGCAGGTGTTGAAGGTTACACAGTGATGAGTCACTGACTCTTTTGAAAGGAGAATTTTACCTCCTCTGCAATTTGACTGGCTTTCAAATGTATTTCTAAGGAGATAATACCCAGTTGTAACTTTTTTCCTGAGAAAACTATGTGATGAGGGACTGACTATCAACGGGCGATTCCTGAAAAGAGAAGGAATAAACAAAATTACAACGAAGTATTAGGTCTACAATTCCTGTGTAATTGTGGGCTAGAACACGGGTATTAGCGTGACCCACTCACAGAACACTTTGTTATAATTTTTCTGTGCCCGTGAACCACAAATTTGTGAAAGAGTCAAGCCTGTTTTCATTTCAGTAACTACTCTTTTCTAGTTCATGCTTACCATCTCCTCAGACTCCTTGTTTGTCTGAGGTGTGCTCATCACATTCAGATCCCTTGGTGACTAATCTGATTGGAAATAATCCCATTTATTAAATATTCTTCTATCAGGACTACACTAGATCTTTTTATCTTATTTTCCACAGAATAAAAATATCTGTGTATTATGCCATGTAATTCAGATACTTATGGAGGAGACCATATTGATTATATGCATGCGTTGTGGTTTTTTTTTTAATATATTGCTCAGTGGTATGCAATAAAGTAGAAAATCCTTCTTGATACAAAAGCTTTGGTTTTCCTGCCTCCTGCAGTGAGCGGTCAGTGCAGATGCGGAGTTGCCAGGTTAATATTGTCCGAGAACAAATGGCCATTTGGGTGGAGCAGCCCTGACTCGGTGACTTGGGAAACGCGTTGCAGTGATCATCCACAGCCAGGGAACAGGAGGGGGCATTTTGGCCATCCAGAATGGCTGCACAGGGGCAGGCTGCACTGGGAAACTCAAGCAGAGGAGCAACTTCCAGGTGCAAGGATCGATGCACTCTTCCTTGTTGTCCATTGCCCTGGCAGCATACGATGTTTCTGGTCCTCCTGGCTGCACGGCTGGGCAGCTGAGCCACTTGCTCCCAGTCAACTCACTGCAGACCTGGACCAATTCAGTGACAAACCCCACGGAGCTGCTGCGGCGTGGGGGTGATAATCTGGTTGCCTGTGTCTCCAGCACCTTGCAGCAGCTGTGTTCCCTGCCAGCACCCCATTAACACCCTGCAGGGAGGTCCCAGGCCTTCAGCCCATGCTTAGCATGGGGCTTTCCCTCCAACCAATTGTCTGGTAGCTATGGGCAAGCAAAACAGGCTGCAGGCAAGTGCAATGGAGCCATTGCTGACCAACAGACCAGCTGCCAACCTACAGGGCACGCCGGCTGCCGGGCTTCTCCTCCCCAAGCCTGGAGAACAAGTTGGATCTCCTGCTTGCATGGCTTCTGCTTAAGCACCCACGTGAACTAAACAGTTTCAAGCCTCCAGGATGTGAAAAGACGTTACTAATTTATTTCTAGGACACCCATAACCAAAAGCATCCGTTATTGTCAGGCCAAATAAGGAGACAGTGACTCTGAGTGCAATTCATCTCTCCTGATTTCATCTAACAAGAAGACATCTAGGTTGTCTGTACAGTTCATAGAAAGAGGAGTGTGTTTCACAGGCACAATTTATCCTGCCTAAATTGTATTTACAGGTAAATATGTGACAGTTGTATAATATAAATAGATGCTTGCAAAGAAAAGAAAGATCCTTCGGAAGAATAAATATAAAAACTTTCTTTCCAGCATCAACTAGAACTGGAAAGGAAATGACATGGACCAGATGAGTCCCTGCACAGCACATAGGGATGCCGCCTCCAGGTTCGCTGTCACTGTGGACATGTAGACTGATGAGATGCACGAGCTCAAGAGACAGGATTGGAGCTCCTACTTATATTTTTGCGCACTTCAGTGCTTCTTTGGCACGGCTGACACTGGAAAGGGAAGTGCTGAGATCCCAAGAGAAAAATTTCTTGTTCTATCATCCTCAGGGCAGATGTACTGACTTTATTCTGCTCCCTCTGGGAAATTTCTTATTGACCCCATCACCAAGTTTGTCTAAATAAATAAACATAGACTGTTTTTTTAGTTAGAGATATTTGGACAGCTCAGGTAACTATTCAGCTTTCATGCTTCTAGTTTTACCTGCATTTTGATAGTTGCCAGCCATCAACCCACTAATATTGCAGCACAAAATCTGTCAGACAAGAGTATGTCTAGCAAACACTTGGCAGTGATGACTGTAGCCAAAATCTCATCCTTGTAGCAGAGGAACTGTGTGTGTGTAAAATTTTTTATTCATACATACATGTGTACACACATAAGCACACAAAATCCTCGAGGTTCAAGCACACTTTAGCCTCCACTCAGCACTAGTCTGAAGGAATTTAGAATAAACAAAGTCCACGTGCTAAGATTACTTCCACAATCCATTACACCAGAAGCTGACAAAGCCTTTAAAAATGAAAATGCTCATTCAGAAAAGGAAAAGCCTATTATAAATAAACCAATTCATTAACAAACAGAATATTTAGGTAGTTAACAAATGTGTTTCCTGGCTATCTAGCAGAAATCTATTCCAGAAGGCAGCAGGTATTTTTAAGCACCTGTAAAAGAAAAGAAAAAAAAGGAATGAAGATGCTTTTCTCTTGTCTAGGATTGCAGCTGTGGTGGCATGAATGTAGAAAACATAAACATCCTGGAGTACCCATTAAACATTTTATTAACTCATAATTTCATTTCTTAAAAATAATTGGTTTCTGATTTTTTGTTAGCAGCTACTGAACTTTTTTTAGCACAGATAATGTAGTAGTTAGCTGAACTTTTCTCTCATTTCCATGAATAGTAGGTTGGTGCCCGCAACATACACTGTAAAAGTAGGCAAGCAATAAAAAATTATTTTTCTTAACCCTTCCTTATTTCTGAAAATTGCATAGGCAGGGCTAACATATAATCATCAAATTGGTGATGCAAAGCTGTAATTCAAATGATGCAGTGCCACTCTCGCAGCGCCTCTTGCAGAAGCAGATGTGCAGCTCCCATGCATACGTGGGTGAAACACTGCTGAGAAATCCGTTCAAACTTCCACAAAGTCAGACTCTATGGTAATTTCAACCTTTGAGGCTGATGAAGGCCATAGTTATCCCCAATTATTTTGCATTTTCATGCATCTTTGGCCACACTCCATCTGATTAAGAGGGGATATAAAAGCTGAGATGCTACAAAGATGGCTCTTCTCACAGGAGCCAGCATCCACTTTTCCTTCCAGAGGCTTAGCAGCTCCAAGCAATGGGTTTGGTCCCACTGTGTGCTGGGAAGGAGGAAGGGGGTGACTGTCAGAGAGACCTCATGCCTCACAGAGACTCTGCAACCTCTCATTCCTCTTTCTGGTCATGCTCTGGAAGTGTTGTTGGGAGCATTTTTGAAGCCCAGCAGCCCGTGAATGTGACGTTTTCCTTGCCCAGCTACTCCAGCTCATCTGACAATTTGTAAGCTGTGAAAAATTACCTCTCCATGGCTAAGCAATCACTCTCCAGCTAGCCATGGAGGCAAGACTGAAGCCATCGGTTGATATATAAAGCCTGATAACCAGAGATGTAGGCAGGTGACAGAAGGGAACCGCATGGGCAGTGGTTGCCCCCAGATCATGGGGTACACATGGTCTTATTCTCACAAAGTTTCCAGGATTGTGGGTGGCATATGCCCAAGCACCATTAGACAGGCCCTGCTAAACGAAAAATGGGTTTAAAACTCTTGATATTTAGAAAAAATGAAAAACCCAGAAAGAAAAGAGGTATTTCTACTGTTTCTTTTGCATTGCTAGCTTATACCAAAGTTATAGCTGCAGCTTCTTCTCTGCAGCTATGAACAGCAGAAGCTCGCTTCTTTAAAAACAGCACAGTGAACCTGGAATCCAAAGCTTTAAAGAAAAAGTCTCATAACCACAACATTTTTGGTGGAGTCAGAAGAATTGGCAGTACTTGCTTTGCATCTTAGTTGTGTGGAGAATCCAACAGTTACAGTAACTTTGAGAAAACACCACAAATTTTTTGGCATGGCTCTTAGAAGAGAAATCCTGAGCTTTCAAGGGCTGTTTTCTTTATTCCTGTTTCTCTACAGTCAGGCCCCAGGAAGCTGGTACAAAAATACAGCATTTCCAGTTGTGCAATTATGATTTCTGTCCAAGCATAATGATTTATATAAAAATTTATGGCACCCTCAGGAGCAAGCTTCCGGAGACAAGAGGTTTTATGACAAATAGAAATACAGGTCTCCTTTTGCACTTATCTACAGTGCTTGTGCTAATACTCAGCTCCAATAAATGCTTTCTTTCTTTCCTTCCAGGCCAAAACACAGACTGAATGATGGATGAAATATTGATACAATATTTGCAAATACGTTATGCAAAATCCACTTAATGCATGGTGATGGCACTATAAGACAGGTACTATAAACCAGGTGCTTCTTCCTAGGCAGGGACAGCCACAGCTGGCACAACAAATGGCAGGTTATCTCCCAGGGACCGCAGCAAGAGCAGGCTCCCAGGCTGCCTGGACACTGAATAGGTCGCTGTGTTCGCTTATCTCCTTGTCCCTTATCTGCTCCTTGCAGACCGCTGAATGGATTGGATCCTGCCTGTGCCACTCCTGCCAGGTCCCACACTCTTCTCCCAGGGCACTGTGATGGAGGCCAAGACATGACGTGTTCCTGTTCAGAGGCCGTGGGGCTGGGATAGAGAACATGTTCACCTATGCTGATATTATCCACTGAAGTGCTGTCACAGTGGGCTGGACCCCACTCTGCTGCAGGACTCCCCTTCCCAAGCTTCATGAGCTCTGCATAGATCTGAAGAGGAAAGTCCCACAGCCATCTGGGTCCCTTGCGCAAGGTGCTCCAGCATTCAGGACAGGGGCGGTGGCCCAGGCATAGAAGTGCTGCTGGGGAAAGTGAGCCAGAGGTGGAATTTCACATCTGTTTCTGTTTAAAGTCATTGAACGCTAAGAGCCACAGAAGTGGAACAAGCTTTCTGAGACTGCTGATCTCACCAGCAGCAGAGCACATTGCTGGTCTTTCACATAACTTGTTAATTGAATTAATAACGTTCACCTCCTTTGCTTCAGTGGCATTTAACTGAGACATTTTTAAAACATAGCAATGAGCAGGAATGTGACAGACTTCATATTCTTAAACATGCTAGAAAGGGTTGTCTTTACAAAGATTTAGATAGCATCGTGACATTACCCAAGGGAGTTTACAACCTGAGTTGTATCTGGAGGGAGAAAGACAACAGAGTATGTGTTTGTGTGACAGCCATCATCGCAGCTGAGGCACCAGTGGCTTATATGTAGGTATTCAGAGATAAAACCATAAGCTGGCTAAGCTTAACCTAAAGAATTAACATCAAGGGCTATAGGTGCTCCTTGTAACAGACCTTGAATAGTGGATTACAGATATCACACAGGCTAAGAAAAATAACATTCCTGTGGTCCAACATAGCTGGCTTGAATCGCTTCTCCTGCTCCCATAACAGGAATAAAAATCTTGGTGGTAAACCCTAGCCACTAAATAATAGTAAGGAAGGTATCTAAGGCAAAACAGTGACAATAGAGTTATGCAGTCATAGGCTGTCACTCCATTGCCTCTTTCTCTCCAGCTCTTGGGACTTGACCCCCACATCAGTCTGGACTGTGTGACTTGCCAGCTTGGTGGCTAATCAGTCACATCCTGGGATTGCCCTGCTTGCCTGGGGGCAGGCATGCAGAGTAGATGCCAGCTCTGTTAACACTGGATACTTCTGGAGAAGTAAAAGGTACCCTCTATTTTTCAGAGTCAGATGAGTTGTTTTTAAAAGCAGTAAAGTGAAAAGAAAATACATGCTCTGAGAAAGCAAAGGATCGAATTTTTCGGTGGCAACTTAATTTTGATTGAGCATTTCACTCTCTGGGGAAGGGCTCTGAGGTACAAGATGGAAAGGCAACGTTTTAGATTATTTTCCCAGTCTTGGAACTTCTCTGACCCTACCTTCCCATCTACCAGAGTGTCCTTCTAGCTTACATAGCCTATCTGCCATTTGAAGTGGACTTACACCCCTTCAGCAGGGGTAAGCCTGCACCTCAGCAGCCTCCCCTTCCCACCTCGCCACTTGCTCTTCCCAGAGACACCTGCAACGTGATCACAGTGACTCCTCTGGTACCAGCCCCTTTCCCTCTTCCCTTCCCCTCCACACGCACCTTTTGCCCTACTGATTTGGGGGGCTTTTTCTGATTGGTGGGTTTTGGTAGTGTGTCTCTTCAGAAACTGGATCAAGGATGGATTAGACCATCCCCACTCCTGCTGAGTAGGCTCCTTGAATTGCCTTAGGGATGCAATTTGTCGAGGGGCGAGTAAGCTGAGAGCAAGGAGGACACTGACTCAAATGGGAGGGCAGCTTGTGGGATGCCCTGGGTGCTCTTCCTCCAAACCATGTGGGAAAGCGTCTCCAAGGAAAGCAGCTGAGGGGGATTTGGAGGAGCCACCTCCTGTGGTATCCAGTTGCTGAGCAGGCTGCAGCCAGGCCCCGTGCCACCTCTGGTGGGTTGGCTGGAAAAGGCGAGGCATTTACTTTCCCAGTGGGTACTTCTCAGCTGTGAAAGACATGCTATGGCGTAGGAGCACACGGCCCTTTGGCTGATGGATAAAGAACGGGGTTTTATAATGAGCCTTTTAAAAAGCCTGCCAGTCTCTGCTGCTGCAATACCCTTTGCTACCTGATGTATTTCAAGTTGTCAGGAGACAAAGCGTGATTGTCTGAAAGCTTCAGAAATAGTTCAGTAAAGGCATCAGCATCTTCCTTCATGCTTGGCTGCCTGCCAGAAAAGTGAAACTCCAAAATTGTACTGGATCTTTAACAATACTCCTGGTCTTTAAACTCAAATTAAGATTTTAGGCATTAACAGATGTGGTGTTTTTTTCTTTGCTTCCTTTTTTCCGTTGTTTCTTCCCCCCCCCGCCCCGATTATACTGTTAACATACTCAAACTCCCTTCCCAAGTGAGCTCTTGCACAGAATCAAATCAGATAAACAATGAAACACAAAATGTCATCATCTATTTCAAAAAATATCATAACTCCTGACGCCACAAGAACTTTGGAAGTGCTTATGTCTTTTGAAAGATCTGATGATCTTTTCTCTCTTGGACTGTCTCTGGGAACCTGTATTTTTGAAGCTCCTACTGGGCAACTCTCTTTAGAAACAGCAGAAGCTGCTCTGGTGGCATTTCTTCATCCTGTGTCCCACCTAGACTGTGGCCTGCAGCACCCTGAAGCAGAATATTCTCTCAAAGGTTATGCCTGACCAGCCTCCAATGGCATTGACTCAGCCCCACTCTATCTTAATTGAATATTTCATTCCTGTAGGTAAAAAAATGTTGTTTCTGCATTTGACATTATTTTACCACTTTGATGTGCTCTAGAAAAACCCCGTGCAGCGTGTTTAGTATTGATAGAGAATGTCTGGTGATATTTTAGGCCGATGCCGTGAGATTTGTTCACTCCTGGTAACTGATACTCCAGGACGGTGACCGCTGCGGACAAGAAGCAAGTAGCTGGATTCAGCTGGAGCTGGGCTCTGGCCCTGAGCTGCAGCACTCCCACTCGAGGGGGAAACGTGTGGGTCCGGGCAGGGGGACCAGGCATGGCCAAGCTCCGGCTGCTGCGGCACTGCAGAGCCTGGGGCAGGGTGCGAGAAGTGAGCGGAGGGAGACAAGGGGAAGGAGAGGCATCTGGAGAAAGAGCTGTGGGCAGGCACTGGAAGCTGCCTGGTCATTTCTACCTGTTTAGCTTCCAGTGCTGAGAGATATTAGTGGCTTCCCCAGGGAGAGAACAAAGAACTACTTTTTCCCCCCAGCTTTCTGTATTTCATGCATGGGATCATCTTACACAGTTTAATCTCATGTTTTAAGATTCTTGGTAATATTTGTTTTGTATGAAGACCTCTATTTGTGGTTATCAGGTGTAAGCATTAAAAATGGGCATTTTTCTAACATGTAATTTGTGTTTTTACCTGCATACTGCTGCAGAGCGGCCAGTTAAGTATGCTAGGCTATGCTAAATCAAGCTACTAGCTACGTGAGAATAATTATCCTGTGAAACAAAATTCAGTTCTGCGTTTCCAGTAGAGCAAGTTGTTCATGCAAGAGGACAGCAAGATGATAGAGCTTGGTTAAAGAAAAAGAGCCTGCTGGGGAGGAGTTTAGAAAAAGCACATTAGCCACTGTGCACATCTCAAATGCTTCACCACTATTGAAACAGTTCAGCAAATAGTTGCTCCCATATATGTTGAACTGAAGAAAAGCTGAGCCCTCTTGTCTTCTTAGCTTCGGCACTAGGCATGAAAATTGGGCTGTGCTGACCTGGGAGCCTGGGGGGACACCTCTGCTGAAGATCAAAGCACAGCGGGGCATCTGCACTGAGTCCCCACACAGTAAACCTCAGGATGTCTGTGGGGTTACTTAATAGCTCATGAGGGCCCCAGGTACGGAAAAACAGGATAAGGGAAGACATGCCCAGGATGACCTGGATTAGATGTAGTCCTCATCAATGAGTAAAGTGACGGTTGCGTAGCAATGCTCTCATTAATGCAGGATCAGGTTCTTGTGCGTGCCTTCTCCTCCTCAGCTCTTCAGGTTTGTGCTCACACGTGGACCAGTCCCCACCTGTCCTGTCAGAGCTACACCCTGAGATGACTTGTTTGGCAGGCTGCACAGAAAGTTAACTGATTGCTGTAGCAAAGGACACCTGATGTCCCACATGCTGTATGCTAATTGTTGCTAATGAATTGCTGAACTAAAAAGGCATATACTCCATGATTTGGATCAATGCTCACTATTAATTCATCAGTGGACACCACCGATAATTTAAAGCTTCATTAGGCACAAAATGACACTGCTAACCCCTATTTCTCATGCGTGACTTGGATTACCCAAGAAAAGAGAGTAAAGCAGAAAAAACCAAAAACTCTGACTGACTTTGACAAAAGCGCAAATGTCTATGTGGTGAATGAAGGCAGGGATCAATAAAATATTCCACTTCTGATAATAGATTTCACTTTGATGCATCTTATTTAAGTCTACCTGACAGGTCTCTGTCTAGAAGGAATATCCAATGGATAATGAAAAGAGTCTGAAGAACATCTGAGATGAGGAACACACACCGTCCCTTTTCAAATACTGGTAAGAAGAAAGCTGTATGGGCTTTTAGAGGGACAGAGAGTTAGGGGGAAAAAATTAAGCACCTGTTTGAGAAGAGCCACTAGACCAGACCTAGGTGATATTGCCCGTGCCTGGCTGTAGAGAAGTGATGCTCACTGGTACCGGCTGAGAATATGTCCCCAAGCCTGCAGGCTCCTGACAGAGCAACAATGTGAGTGACTTCCATTGCAATCTGCTCCCAGGGTTGGAAACTCTGCCTCTGAAGAATTCATTTTAGGATTACATCCTTACAAAGAAGAGACAGGTTTATCACTAAGACTGGTAAATATGCTATGGGCTTTCTGTTGTTTTGTTCTTGTTTACGACAAATGCTCTGTTTCAGTGGGCTATGTCTCATGTGGATGGTTCCAGTCAGAGACCGTAGACAAGCTGGGGCTCAAGATACCAGCAAAAGTACTAACAGTTGAGATTCCTTGTTTAATTGATTGAGTGCAATGTAATGACCAGAAACCCCAACAAAAATTACATCAGCATCAATAAGTGCAGAGGTGCTCTGCATTGCCCAGATGAACACTGGTATGTTTATTGCAGATGGTCTGCTCCTGTGAGGACATGGACTGAAGGTTAGTTGGTCTTGTTTGATGATCGGCTCCTATTGGAAGGAGTTGTGAGGGGAGAAATTAAGACAGGTTAAAGTTAAAGGATGGAAGGAGCTCTAGAGACATGGCTATCTTACGTAAAAATTGTTTGACATTACTTTCTGAATTTTTATGTTAGATTTTAATGAGCTGGACTCTGACAGAAAGGTTCAGTCTTCCTTAAAACAGGAGCAGACTACACCTGGCAGATAAGTGGGTGGAAATAGAGGAAAAATAAGCCAAGTCAAGACAAGTCATGGTCTGACAGGGTCGCTAGTGGAGTCGGTCTATTTTCCAAAATAAGAAGGAACAGGGTGAGATATTTTATCTGTGTTATTAGTAGACACACTGAGCAGTTAAAACAAGATCAGAGCCGTAATGACAAGTAGAGTTGCAACCTTGGACTTCAGGAGGTCCAACTTTGATCTATTCAAGAAACTGCTTGGAGAAACCCCATGGGTTAGGGCTCTAGAGGGTAGGGGGGCTCAAGAGAGCTGGCTGATATTCAAGTATCACTTCCTCCAAGCTCAGGATCTGTTAATCCTGAAGAGCAAGAAATCAGGCAAGGGAAGCAGGAGACCTTCATGGTTGAGCAGGGAGCTTCTGAAAAAGCTTGAGTGGAAGAAGGAAGTTTACAGTAAGTGGAAGAAGGGACTGACCACTTGGAAAGATTACAAGACTGCCGTCAGAGTATGCAGGGATGAAATGAGGAAAGCCAAGGCCTCCTTAGAATTAAATTTGGCAAGGGATGTCAAGGTCAACAGGAAGGGTTTCTTCAAGTACATCGGAGGCCAAAGGAAAACTAGAGAAACTGTGGGCCCGCTGTTGAATGAGACAGGGACCATGGTGACAGATGATGCAGAGAAGGCGGAGTTACTGAATGCCTTCTTTGCTTCAGTCTTTACTGCTCAGGCCAGCCCTCAGGAGCCCCAGACTTTACAGGTAACAGAGAAAGTCTGGAGGAAGGAGAACTTTCCCTTGGTTGAGGAGGATCAAGTTAGAGATGAGTAAAGTAAACTGGATATCCACAAGTCCATGGGTCCTGA
>VFFE01007147.1:2787709-2861282 GCA_008921705.1 Burhinus oedicnemus
GGGCTGAATCGTCCACCCGCCTTTCAACAAACATGGAGAACTCCCAAAGTCTGGCAGGTCACCCGCATTTGCGGAGAAAAGGTCCACACGGTTGTTAGGGCGGAGCACTGGAGCACAGGTTTGATGCCGATGCAACGGAAAGCATCCGTGCTGCCATGGCAACCGCAGCTCCTGCCGACGGAGACCGACGGGAGGATGCTCCACTCCGCCGCCGCGGCGCGGAGGGCCCCTGGCATCCTCTGTTTTGCACATCCTTTGGATCCTTTGGTTTACGGCAGGGTTTGCTTAGAGCTGGCCGCCCCCAGCAGGCGTGTTATATTATTTTCATCCGGTTGCACCATGAGCTAATTGCAAATTCAAACATGCAAAATTTGGCATAAAATGTAAGAAAGTCAAATGATGTTTTCTCTGTACCTTTTTCACTTAGGAATCCCTACTGTTGGGTTTCATTTTTTTTTACTCCTCTCCTGTGGCAAGGACATAGAAATGGAAATATCCCCATTTTGTTATTCCTTTAGGAAAGACAATGGAACCATTTTGCTTTTCCACAAACATCTGGCCCTTGATGGTTCTGTCTTTACAAGGAAAGAGCTCCAGTCTCAGCTAATTCCATCTAAAAACCCACTAAAAAAAAGGCAATTCCCATTTTTCTCCTGGTTTAGAAAGGCAAACTAAAGACAAAATCTCACAGATCTTTTTCGTCATTTCTGATTGGTCTGTGTACTGGGACAATAGCTTAGTCTGGCTGACTCAAGGCTGGGACCACACTGCTTCGAGGTGTTTTTTTTTTTAAATGACAGTAAAATCCCCCTTTCTTTTGCAAAGCGGTTGCCTGAATCTATATGCTCTGGGCCTTACGCAGGGACCCATTGCTTTTTCTTTTCTCCCTGTGGCTGTGCCAACTCTCCTATTTCCATAAGCTTATAGCATTTCCAGAACATCCCTTGGAAGTGCAGCCTTTCTGCATCAATTGAAAGGCATGCAATTTTGTTTTAGCTGCCTGACTTTCTGTATTTCTATAATTCATATATTCTAAAACTCTTACATTGTTTCCTTCCTTTTTCTTCTGACCTCATCCCTGCCCAAATCAGGCATAAAAAAATGCTTAACCTTCTAGTTAGTCATAAAATCATAGAATCATAGAATCGTTTTGGTTGGAAGAGACCTTTAAGATCATCAAGTCCAACCGTTAGCCTAGCACTGCCAAGTTACCACTAACCCATGTCCCTAAGCACCACACCTACATGTCTTTTAAATACATCCAGGGATGGTCACTCAACCACTTCCCTGGGCAGCCTGTTCTAGTGCTCGTTTCAGCGAAGACATTCTTCCTAATATCCAATCTAAACCTCCTCTGGTGCAACTTGAGGCCATTTCCTCTTGTCCTATCACCTATTACTTAGGAGAAGAGACCAACCCCCCACCTCGCTACAACCTGAACTACTTCAAAGAATCACTTGGCAATCTGTAGTGCACCTCTGTGTACAAACACATACACACACACACACACATCCATGCACACATCTCAGGTGACTTTTACATGCTTTACTTTGCATGTTTTGGGAGACAAATGGTGTGCCGACCTAAGAACTAAGCTTTATAGTCTTTTGTATCTATTGATAATCAGTGATATGTTCATCAAAATTCTAGATAGGTCAATGCCAGGGACAACCCTGAATTGGAAACAGTGTCCAAAGGGTAGGAAATTATCCACAGATTTTTACCACGCTTTCCATTTTTGTTGTGAACCATATGAGTTTTATTATGGGTCATCTGATATACTCACAAGATTCCTGTGTCTAGCATTGGCACACATGGCTAGAGGAAGTTTTCTTTGGTTTAGTATGACACCATTAGACTTAGATAAATGGCTTACAAGATTTTGTTTGCTGCACCCAGCTACATTACACCAGAGGACTACGTGAGTCTCCTTCGAGGACAAAAGAAGGTCTTATGTTCCTTTAATTGCAATTGCTCTTTTGAAATGGCACAAAACAACCAGGGAATGAACACTGAAATGTTCAATTTCTGATACATAGAAGAGAAAAATGCACTGCTTTTCCCAAATGTTATAAGTAATACTTTTAAATGCTATATTCCTCTCCTGTCCAGTTTACAGGAAAGTGTTCTAGCACAGCAGCTCTATGATCTAAGGTCAATCAGCTTTTTGACAGAGATTTATGACTTTGGTATGTTTTAATTTATAATGTTAATATCTGTTCTCTTGGAAGAAATTTCATTTTCCATGGAAAGACTCTGACATTAGGGTTTTATACCATTGAAGTCTGTGATTGATTTCAAGGAACTGTTGCTATTTTTATGCTTCGTTAATTGGAGATACATAACGTGGTAGTAGCACCTGCCTGCCTCATTGTAGGCATTCATGAGGAGGCATTTGTGGGTGCTGTTGAGGCTTCCATGATGAAAAGCATCCAACAAGTGGACAGCAAGGCCTGTCAGGGCTCAGCACAAAGGAATGTCCTGTTAAGGGTACAAGAACTGCTCTTCAATTACTACAATTTCCCAGTCCCCAGTCATCTTTTATGCATGAAATAAATAGCTGAAAACTGAAAAGAAAGTAAAAAGCTAGATCAGTTCTTGGGCAGATCAGGCCTGTAGAGTAGACGACTGGCCATCTTCAGTCTTGACATTGTGAGGTTGAGAAAAGTAAGCAATTGACCCAGCTGATAAAAACACATAGGCAACACAATTTTTCTCACAGACTTACAGTAGCTCACTTCAGTTGCACCACGCAATATGGAGCAGGAAAGAGGGAACCCAACACAGCTGGCTGGTTGAAATAGCTGTATAATTAGCCTCCTCTGAAACTTCTCTTAGAAGACATGGCAAACCAGTGAGCTTGGGACTTCAGGATTCAGTGATGTAACTTGTGTAAATCCTGTGCATTCAGATCACGGGCTCTTGGGGTCTCCACAATATTTTTGCAAAATGTGTGGAGGAAGAAAGGCTCCTACCAAACAGCTACTGAAAAACAATGGTTCTTTTGGGCCCTGTCTAGACAATGCTACTCTCTGTTAGAGATCTACAACAGTCCTTTCCCAGACTAGCAAAGCAGGTAAGCACATGGTTAATAACACACAACGTAATAGTCCCAGGGACTCCAATCAAATTAAGCTATGTGCTTACAAGCTCTGCTGAACTGGAACCAGATTGCATTAGCTTCTTTAACCTCTCCACAGATCACAAACACTAAGCTGGAAACACTTGCCTTAGAGAGCTGAAGGTAGTAGGGACACACGGGAGGAAGCGATGCTCCGACAGGCGCCTGCTGGGATGGTTCCGACTGATACTGAGCCCGGTGTGTGACTCCGGGTTTCAGCAGACCAAAGGGTTAATTCTGCTGGTATACTGTCATTCAGGGAAATGAAGTCAAACCAACCCAAGATCTTGGCCGGTCTGTGTTGACTTTGATAAGGGTGTTTCTGCAGAAAGAGGGGATCTTCTGCATGCAGAAAGAGAGAGGTATAAAAGGATCTGTCAGCAATACCCAGTCTTCTTATGAGAGATGAGCTGAGCCAAATGTAGGCTGGCTTAGAGCTTGCAGTCAATGGAGTGGCATCTGCTTCTGACGTGGGTGAATTCAGTCCTGTTTTGCCACTTGGGGTTTGCTGACACCAGCAAGGAGCATTATTGATACTGCCCAAACTACCTTCCCAGAATAAAATACCCTGCCATTGCCACTGCAGTTCCCCACATGGACAATGGGCTAGCTTTTACAAGGATTTTACTTCTTAATCTCATTCTTTTAATTGCGATAGGATTTTTTATCTGAAACACTAGTGGGTGGTGTTGCTGGAACTCTGGTTCCTCAACACCACAGAACGGCTCCTGCGAAACACATTGGTTTTGTCCTATACGGGTGTCCATCAAAAAATGGCATGAGCTCCTTGAATGTTATACTTTTATGTGAGTAAAATTAGACATACTCAGTACTGGAAAACTGTCAGGGATTGTTGATGGCATCCATTTTGGAAGCCATTACAGCTGTGTCTAGGGACTTCACTTTCTGGCAAATTGCAAGTGTCTGTGGACCATGTCAAAATAGTCAGGTTCAGTTTTTCATGCTTAAAGCCTTCAGCTGTGTAAGGACCCAATTACTCTTCAGATCATCTTCATCAGACCGTATCCCAGTAGGTGTATGTGTGCTAAAGACAGAGTGATATCTGCATCCTTTTTTTTGGAGAGACCCTTAATCATGTACTGCCTTTACTAGGAGACTGAACGTTTGCTTTGGGAAACCTTGGGATGTGAAATGAATGTCCTGTGGGTAGCTGGTTCAAACCAAAGCTCTCCACGTAACGAATAAATATCTCTGAACATCTACTTTTCCGCATTGGAACACAGACAGTCTCAATACAAGCTACCAGCATTTCTGTAGCGTTACTCACTATTCTACATTTATCAAGGCTTGTAAGGGGGTTCCCGGTGCGTGACCAATGGGCACTCACAGCCAATAAAACCTGTCTCCATGGCCTACAGAGGGACTTTTTAATAGTGACCAGAGCCAGCCAACTGCTGACACTTAGCTTCTCTTCCACGATGTCTGAGTGCTGGGGAGGTCAGGGCTGCTGGAACCATGCAGAGCCCAGGGAAACGCTGCTGAAGCACTGTCAGGCAGACGGTGCCGGGGGTAGACCGGGACTGATGCCCTGCTTGCTTCTCCAGCCCTTCCCATACTCCGTGCCGTAGCAAGGACCTATTGCACGATCTTGTCTATGGCACTGTGTCACTGTGACAAGTCTCCTTTTTTATGCAAGGCAGGAACCCTTGAAATGCAATTTAGTGCAAAGCAGAGATTTGTGTTTTTAATAGTTGTCACAAACACTGGCAGCAGTAAACAGGTGCTTGTTCAGCTTACCCATAACACTGTAATAGATACAGCACCAGAAACCAGAACTTAATGTAACATAATGTAATGTAATGTAATATAGTATAATAATATAATATAATGCAAACCTTAGTGATAGAAAGGAATAAAAGAATGATCTCTGAAGACAAAGCAGTATCCTGGATCATTTTACATAGTCTGGTGAACAGCTGCTCAGTCCATCTCCCCAGAAACTGGCAGAACAGAATCAGATGACAAAACAGCATATCTGAAATTTTAGGAAACATCCTATTTTACAGTCACTATTCAATATACATTAAAAGACAAATATTTTCTCTTTCAAATTTGCATATCACATCAAAGTGTCAACTGGAAACTACAGTCTGACCACAGAAGTATAGAAACTCTCAGTGTTATTTATTGCTTTTTCTTGGGCAGGGAAGGAGGGAGGGATGAGGCTGGTCAGACAGAAATGCAGAAATGCATTTCCACAGTTTTGGGGGAATGCTTCACCAGTTTGCCTACCATATTTTAAAAGTGTCTGGTGTATTACCAGCACAATCTTCTTTAGTAAAAATTAATGTGTTTTTAAAGATTAGGTTTGCTTGCTACTTGTTGCTACTGTTGGCTGCTAGTTGCAGGCTGCTCTTCAGAGCCTTCAATTTTGTACAGTCCACATCATCCAAGCCTATATCAGCACTGGCTCATTTAATTTCTGGTAGCATATTAGAAGAATAAAATGCAATATCAAAAGTACTTTAAACCTTGTTTCATATGAACATTTTCTAAGATAAAAGCATCAGACACCCTGACAAATCAGCAATAAAATTCACATGAACTTTCCTGGTGCAGAATCAGGCCCATAGAAAATCTTGAATGATTTGGTCTACAGAGTTCAGCCTATGAACATCTCACAAAACTCATCTTACAGATAATAAGGATGAAGTGCTACTTCATCAAAATATGAAAGCTAGCAGTGAAGGAAGGCCATTATACAGTGAAAGTGCTCAGAATGTGAATACTCCATCCAAAACCTTTTGGCATAGCTCTTCACTCCTTTTTTTGTCCTTGGGAGCGTATGTCATTTTTGTGATACTTCTTATGAAACAGTAGCTCTGCTGCCACCATTAGCACACGGTTGGTGTGCACTATTAGTTATTCTCGCTTACATTGGGGTGGAGACCACAGTGCTCTAAGAGAAGTCTGTGGAATTAGTTCAGATTTGGCTTGACTTCTGGAGAGCAAGATTTAACAGAAAGCAAAACTATTTAAGTAAAGCTTAAAATGCCTCAAAAGTTTCCTGGTGAAATTACACTGATACATACTGCGTTCGTGATGGTAACATCGCTGTGATAAACTACAGACTTATTTGATGACCTCAAATACCTTTGATACCTCCAATTTTAATCTGCTGTAGGATTATACCTTGCATTTCAAGTGCCTAATAAAAAATCTTCTCTTCATTTCCCATCCATGTGGATATATTCTACTAAAATTACACAGCCATTAGGCCTGATGCTACTAGCACTCTTCAAAAGTCAGGTTTAAAGTTCAATATCTCCTCAGTCATCCAGAGTCTCCTACCATTAAAACCCTAATGCATTTGTGTGAAAAAAAAAGAACCCAAAACCACTGATGTCAATTACAGGGGGTTACAACAAGAAATAGTTATTATTTTTCTTTCTGTCTAAGGCCATACTGCAAAGCAAGGTGAGCTATAGAAGTGATGAGATAGAAAGGTGGTATACATGTCATTTAATTGCTTTTTACCGTTACTTTTAAGATGAAATGTGATAGAAGACTTTTAGTGCTCACATGGGACATCCTACATGATCCACCTAGATGCAGGTGGATCCACCTACTTTTCCAGCCTGTGCAGCCATTTTGAGCTTGGGCTGGTAAAAACTTGTTTTCCCTGTCTGACTCCCATATGTTTCTTCAGTCTCCACTTTTTATGCCTAATAAAACTTCAAGGAACTGGCAGACAATATTGACTGTTTCATGGAAAGTATTATAATGAATCAGCCCCTGTAGCAGGATTTTTTAAATTTTGATTTCAATAACATGAATCCAACCTGTTGCTTTGTATTCTGATGTTGTACCTGGCAGCCCGTGGCCAGAAGCTAGGCTGATTGACTAACCTGAATTACAGCAACACCTAACACGAGCCCCGGCTTGAAGCAACCTCCTTAGTTTGCAATACTCTGGTGCACCAGTTCAGTGTGGTGCTCAGTGTCCTGCTCTTCATTTGCCAACACTTTTTCCTTTTACCTGCACTCCATCTTGTCTTTCTCTTGGTTACCATCCATTTCTTTTCCAGCTGCTCAGCCTGATTCTACTTGCTTTATTGCCCGACGATCCCTCTTCTCTCCCCAGCAGCCTCTGCATCCTTCCTCTGTGCCTCTCCAGCTCTTTGGGTGTTGATGCGCAAGCACTGGATCTTTACCTTTGACCAAGGTCTTGAGCCTCCTCAAGTGTTTTGTTGCCACTTGCTGCTCCACTTCTGATTTCTTCTTCTGACAGCCATTTGGCCTTCTTTGGCAGCACTGGTGCTTTAATCAGCAATGGAGCCTTCGTGCTAATGAGTTCACCCACCGCCTCTTTCATTCCACAGAAATGCAGACAAGCAAGTCCTAAGGGAGAAGCACTCCACTGCAGGCTGTTTCTCTGTGTTTTCATTCTCTGCCAAAAAGAAGAACAAAAATTATTCTAGACATTAAAGAATCACAATTTTTACAGATTGAAACCAAAGGCATCTTGTCTTTGCAGTCTTGATACAGGTCCTGTAGCACTTCCCTTGCCTTTCATCATGGGCTGGAGTGGCTTTGGTGACCTTATGGATGCAGACTCCTTCTATGACATATTGTGAGAGGCAGTTTAGCACAGAAATCTTACTTTCCATGGGAGAACAAGCTGATGGGTAGCTGCACATGCATAGTTGCATTTTCAATGTAGACTGGAGCTAGTCGTAACACTTCCAGCAACAGAAAACTTTTCAGAATGGTATTTCTGTAATTTCTATCAGACAGCGCGATTCTGTTCCCTGCAGTGAGGTAATACGTGGTCTCAGTTGAGTGCTTAAGTTTTACTTTGCATGACTTGGATCACCCAGCAACGAAAAGCTCTCCCTTGAACCTGCCAGAGCTTGGACTTAACCTACACCTCCCTTATCTTAAGCTGAAGCCTAGACATTACCCGGCACAGTTTTTTTGTGGAATTCAGCTTACAGCACGCTTTATCCCTGTGCTTCTGCAGGACACCCACACACACAGCCATCATTTTGGAAGGAAAGTCGATCCATTTAGCTGCTGCTTATTAGAAAATAACATACTGCTGCAGACAAATGTTTATGTGAATGCTCTCAGAAAGAGTTTCTCTGACGGTCTTCAGATCTGAGGGTTTTAAAGGGCGAGTTACATAGAGGAGTAGAAAAATTGTGCTATAAAAATGAAAGGCAGCCCACGTTATTGCTATATAGACACAAGCAGACATATATTCCACATGATTTTCTTATTCTTAAACCAAACACTCCAGTGCTTTAAGTATCCTGGTGATTATTTGCAAATTAATGCGTGCTAGACTTGGTCTCCAAATTCAGTTGATGCTGGGGAGTCTTCCTTATAGTTTGTCTTCCCTTACAGCTGCAAAAGAAGATAACAAGTTCCCTTTCTTGCTTTTCACTTGCTCAGGAGTGAAAGTACATTGCTGCCCACTAAGTGCCCTTTGCTTTCCACTTCATGACTGTATGGATCTGTATGCAGTATTTACAGCCGTGGCTCTCTTCTCTCCTGGACAAGGCAGTTACAGGTGCAATATCAGCCTTCTCCTATTGAATTCTAGCAACATTTAATCATCTATAAAGAGCAGAGTGAAAATCTGTTTCCTTTTTAGCCCTGCAGGCTGTACCCTCACTAGCCTGCACCTAGCCGCCTTAAAATGGCAGAAATCACGTCTGGCCATAGTCACACCTTAGCTGGAACTGGCCCAGTGCTCCTTTAAATGTGCATAAGCATTGGGAAAAGATACTGCCTTGCATACATTAGGCCCCAAATTATTTTGTTCAGTCAGATCGTAATCAGTGCAAACTTCCTCACGCAGCTGCCAAGTAAGCTCTTGGCTTATCCATAGGGAGCAGTGTTCTGAAAGCAAACAGGCTTTGCTAGGCTGCTCTTGGCATATCCACCATAACTCTCCCATTATTGACAGGGTGGGACCTGGGGTAGAGAAGTAAGGCCATTTGTTAAAGTACAGCCCCTACTCATGGGACTCGTTTTACTTAAATGTAACTGGTACTGAGGAGTGTATGCATGTATATCTTCAGGTCCTCCAGCTTCCTACTGCAGAACCAGATCCTTGCTGACAAATCCCTTTACCCCCAGCAATCCATTTATATAACTGTACAGTCAGGGCTATTTTTGCAGTGTAGAAAGGGCTGGAAAATTACAGCAGTTGCTCACTTAAAGCAATTACCTGTCTTCCCAAGTAGTTCCACTCCCTTCAGCAAGGGGTCACTCAGTGTGAATGAAGGAGAAGAGTTTGCTCGTTAATTACTTTGCATAGCTGAGCTTGTCCTTTATGACTTTAGCTTCTCTTCTGACCTGAAGGTGCACAACCATGGGTTCCATGGTGTTCAACACTGAAGCTGGGAGGGGTGGAGTCACTGGCTGGAGCTAACTGTTCAGTGACATTTTTTTCACAGGCTCTTCCGTCTTTGGAGAGTCACCCTGCTCAGATGAGGAACTGTGAAGAATCCTCTTTCCTCCCTTCTTGCAAGTTTGCTTCTCTGGACTCCAAAAATCACTGCTACCCAAATATATAAACAGAAATATGGAAATATAGATGGAAAGTTCAAATGCCAATGTTAACATTGAATGGCAATGATGTCTGTCGTAATCAAGAGGTCCCATAGTTGTTGTGCATAAATTACTCTACAACTATGTAGTTGCAGCATACAAGAGCTGTATCAACTCAGGCACTTACCTTTACCAAGGCATGATACCTCTACAAACTACAACACGCACACACAGAGACAAAATAAGACTTGGTCTGTGAGCTGTAGAGCAGCCTCTGAACAAACAGTGGTTCTAGCAAAAATACTCAATTCTCAACCCACTCCAACCTTGGTCACTACCTGAAAATTTGTAGTGGAGACTGCTGAGTGCTGTTGTCACTACATAAAACCGAATACAGCAAGATTAAATGCATACATATATAAATAAGAGTGCATAAGGTCGAGTAAACTGCGTATAAAATTGCAACTTTTCCTTGTACAAACCCCACAGTGTAGAGAGGAACAATTTATGTTATCATTTGTTTGTGTACTTTTACAGGGAGGTAGAGGTGTTGAATTAAGAAATCAGGCAACCTGGCTACTGTTCATTGCTCTTTCACATCCTTCTTATATTCCCGCAGCCAAGGCATCTCCAGAGGGCAAACTGTCCCACTGTTAAGGGAAATGCCTTAGAGAGGTGGGGTTAACCACCTTCTCAAGGGATCTCTCTCTCCAGGAGGACTATAGAAGGAGCCTACATAAAACAAGCTTAGACCAGATCCTTAACTTTTACGTGGCTGAAGTTAAGTGAAATGAAAATTCCTGTTCTGTATTAGTCTGTGTCTGCTTGGAAAGCTGAAGATAATGACACTTCACTCTCAGAGTGCTTGAGTGAAGATCACTAGTGTAGGTATTACAGTAAAAATACTGTTGAGAAGTAGAAGAGTTTCTGGAGGAGATGAGTTTGAAATAAATCAGCCCACAGTTTCACAAGGTGTGGGGAATACATTTCAATTGGAGGAGAAACTGCAGGAATTATCCAAAAAGCTTATTTTGAATGTCACCGAGGTATAAGAAAACTCATCGCTCTTAGCAAACATCTTAATGTTCAACTCTGTGAAAACAAGAAGGCTTTGCTGTAAATGCAGCCAGAAGCAGATCACTCATGCCGAGGTATCTAGTGTAATAAAAATACATCAAGTATTCCAGGATAATGGAAAGCACAGACTGTCGTCAGTTTGTAGAGAAGTTACCACAGTGGAGCCTTGTAGGGATTCTCATCAGGTTGAAATGACTGGACATTGCACCAACATAAATGTTTATTAGTGATAGCAGTTATGGGAATATAACACTTAAAAAACCCGCATCACTCGCCTCATTCACAAAAACTGTTCATCTGCTTATCTGTGCGTACTGTGGCCCAGACCTTCTCCCTCAGACTATATGCAGTCCAAATTTCTTTTTCCTCCTACCCAAAAGGCACGGTCTGCACCATGTGAGGTTTAGTTTCAGCAGCCATTTATCAAACTACTTATCACATTTATTTGGCAAATCAAATGGAACGAGAAAAATGGGCTTTGAATCTCAAGGATCATTTCAACCTGTGGTGTTGTTGAGGCAGCTCTAGTTAGTAACAGCTTTTGAAGGCATTAGTGATTTTGCACTAAACAGGAGTATTGTCCTTGGAACATGATTCTAGGGCATTTCTTGCACTTTAACAATTTAACTTTCGATTTCAAGTGGTTTTCTTTAAAAGTATGCCTTTCTGTAGGGACAGAGATAGAACGAACAAAATCCTGCAGAAAACCAAGGCTGATGGATCTTTCCAATGTAAATATTTTCTGTCACAAAGGCTACTTTAATATAATAATCTAAACTAAACCTTGCATTAAGAAAACCAAACCTCTGAAACCCTCCGCCCATTCAGCAAAGAGGCCTTTATCCAAAAGAGAGTCTGGCCCCACGCCAGTGAGGGGACACAGTTTGTTCCACACCAGGGTGCTCTGCTGGACACAGCTCTGCTGGACACGGGGTGTAAGACAAGAATATTATTCTTGACCAAATCCAGGCACATGACTGCACTCCCTGAGTCAGCTTCCTTCGGCTCAGTCCCTCTAAATATCCCTGTGCAGGTCCTTATCTTCTCCCTGCTGTGAAATAGCATCCCTTAGCTTAAACCTCACTAAGCAGAATTTAAGCCAAGGCGCATTGCCTTAATTTGGGCACATGAAGAGCAAGCTCCAATTGGCTGCTGAGAGTGAAGTGGGTCAGCCATCCCATGTTTACCAGCTCACTTCTTTAAAAACTTATGAACTATGTGATTTTCTGTTAAGTAACTTTTGCAATGAGGTGAAATGAAAGCCTGAATATGAGGGGCATTTGGCTGTCCTTGAACTCTGAAAGCAAAGGCACATGATGGTACTTAACCTCTTTGGGAAAATTTGTCTTTTTGTCCAATTGTACCTTTTATTTTCCATTGTCTAAATGAAGCTTTAGCAAACCTGGACCAAAACCATGGACCTGTTGGAGCGAGCCCAGAGGAGGGCTATGAAGATGATCAGAGGGCTGGAGCACCTCTGCTATGAAGACAGGCTGAGAGAGTTGGGTTTGTTCAACCTGGAGATCAGAAGGCTCCGGGGAGACCTTAGAGCAGCCTTTCAGTACCTAAAGAGGGCCTACAGGAAAGATGGAGAGGGACTCTTTATCAGAGAGTGTAGTGATAAGATGAGGGGTAATGGTTCTAAACTGAAAGAGGGTAGATTTAGATTAGATACAAGGAAGATACTCTTTACTGTGAGGGTGGTGAGACACTGGAACAGGTTGCCCAAAGAAGTTGTGGATGCCCCATCCCTGGAAGTGTTCAAGGCCAGATTCGATGGGGCTTTGAGCAACCAGGTCTAGTGGGAGGTGTCCCTGCCTGTGGCAGGGAGGTAGGAAGTAGATGATCTTAAAGGTCCCTTCCAACTCTAACCATTCTATGATTCTATGAAAACCAATGTCCCTTTCCCTGCTTCTCCACTCCACTCCCACTGACCTACTGTAAAGGCCATGAAGGGCCCTTCCTGTTGGAGACTGCTGACGGATGCCGTGGTAAGTTTTGGAACACCTGGGTAGTAGGGTACCAGAGTTTTAATCTTCAGCTACTGTCGGTTGACCCTGGCCAGCAGCCAAGTACCCACACATCTGCTTACTCACTACCACACTCCCAGCAGAATGGGGGAGAGAACGGGAAGAGCAAAAGCAAGAAACTTGTGGGTCAAGATGAAGGCAGTTTAATAGATGAAGGAAAGGGGGAAAACCCCAGCAATGCAAAGGTGGTAATCTCTCAGCACCTCCCACAAGCAGACTGATGCCCAGCCAGTCTCCAAGTAATGGCCACTTTGCAAGCCAAAATCCATCCCTGTTTTTCCCTTACCCCAATTTTATTACCAAGCATGGCACCATATGGTATGGAATATCTCTTTAGTCAGTCCAGGTCAGCTGTCCCAGCTATGTCCCCTCCCAGCCCACAACAGGGAGTGCTATGAAGAAAATTAACTCCATCCCAACCAGACCCAGTAGAGCTATTCACGAACAGAACTGGTTGCATAATGCAGTCTCACTACGGGATGCCCTGAAAACAAGCTCTGTTTTACTCATGAACAAACAGTCCTTCCTGTCTGCCAAGTTTACAGGGACTAGCTCTGAGTTCTCCAAAATATGGAACCCTTCCATAGGCCATGGCCGCTGCTGGCCTTAGCTCTGCCTTCTCTGCCTGCCCTGAGCGCAGGGTGTGTTGCAAGTGAGCTCTGGCATGTGAGACAGAGCGTGCATGGAGGGGTGAAGATAACTTCTAGGTGTCTCGTCTAGGTCTCATCACCTGGAGGTGATTGAAATGCTGAGAATTATATTTTTGATATAATGATTCCGGGTCTCATGGCTAACACTAATGCTGTTAGAGAGGCAGACTGGGATCTGAGCACATTGCCACAGCAGAGAATTTGGCATGGAAAGACAAAGGGTGAGAAGCTTTGGAGCTCTGTTTGGAAAAAAATGTATAGGAGAAGCTGTGAGGCCAACTGCCTTCTCACAGCTCAAGACCTCAAGCTCTTTCATCACCTCTGTGATGGTGCCAATCTGGCCCAAACCACGACAACCTTACTTCATTCCACTAACAAATTGGCTTCAAACTACTTGTTATGTCCTGCCAAATCATATCAAGACCACTAGGGAGCCAAGATGGACTGTATCTTTCACATTTACATGGGGGTTTTCAAATGGGAAGGTTGTAAGGTCGATCAAGAAGTATTTGTGGTCAACTTTTTTGTGAAAAATAGTCTGTCAAACACATCAGCCTAATTATATGGGTCCCATTTCTGCCAAAATATAATTAACAGTCTCGCAGTAATATTAAGTGCTGTGAGAATTCACTTTGAGATGAAACTTGGCCTGAAAGACTCATGTTCAGGACTGTTATTTTTGCAAATATGCTTTATAATAGGATAATTATCATAACTCTGAACTAGTATTTTAAATACATTTAAAATGGCTTGTCTATTCTTAGCTTAGCAGTACTAGGCACTTCAAAGCATGGATGTCCATCTTTGGAAATCTTCCAGCCCAGTAATTTGGGGTGGCCACTGTTGTTTAGACACTTTTGCAAGGATCAAGGGACAGGATCAAATGGCAAAACGTAAATATAGGAAATTAAGCTAAATACCAGGTAGAATGCAAACAGGCAATGGGATGTCCTCTCCTCTCTTGCCCCCAACTCAACAGTGGCTGTAAACCGTTAATTAAAGGCATATCTTCAAAGCCATGAGATGGCACTGGGAGGGCAAAGGATGGCCCCTTAAGTACCCCGCTGCATCGCTGCCTCACTGCAGGCCATGCTAGCAGAAGCTCGGTGCCCTGGGAGCACAGAAATGTAGCTTTGTGGGCAGGGCTGCAGGGTCAGCCATGGGCTGAAGCGCTGACACCAGGGGCAACGTGCCATCTTTGCACGTGTGTAAGTGTGTTTGTGCCTGGCAAGTGTATGGCTCAGCAGCTCAGATCCCATTTGGTGCCACTACAACTAATGGTATAGCTCGTGTTATGGTGACGCTGTCCTGTTTGTTTAGTGCCTTGCCATGACATGATGGCACAAAACCACCCGGCTCCCCCACACTCTGCCCGGCAGCATTGCGGTGGCAACCAGTGAGATGGGCATCTTCTCAAACAAATGCTTGAAAACAGACCAAATCAAAATGTAACGCTTCTGAGACAGGCTAAGCACCGCTTCCCTTCTGCATTCCTAAGGGAACACTTCCAGTACAAAAACCTGGGAAATCCACCTTAAATTCTCACCTTTCAGTCTACAAGTAAGTGCAAGCTGAAAGCAATTTCAGCCCTACTTAAGGGGAGAGCAAAGGATTTCCTTTGCTGGCCCTTTATAAGTCAGAATTAAACTATATCAGAGCCATTTACAAAAAGATAAACTCAAGCATTTCATTTCTTATCTGGAGAACTGAATAAGGTAAAGAAGCTGAAATTAATCTGCATTTATCATCCTCTGGTATCACGGCTGGCAGGCTAACCAGCTCTTATGTAATTGGACTAATAGCTATGGTTTATTAACATCATTAAATCAGTGCTGTCTACTAACTTTCCTTTTATCTCACAACGTCATCTTGTCTGCCCTGAAGGAAAGGACCGGTTTCCTAGAAGCGCATTCTTCCACATCATGTGTGAATGGGGTGACAGGCAGTGACACGGCCGATTCGGGGCGCAGCACTGATCGTTCTAATGGCGAGGAAGAAGCAGAGACTGCTGGTTTTGATGAGCAGTGTAACAGCTATCGCTACGCTGCTGCATTTCGGCTAGCGATGGCTGCGAGCGATCCCCGACAGCACAGATACCCCAACTCCACAGTAATGCTTGTTAATCTTGCGGAGAGAAGACACAGCTGTAACGAAGGAAAAGAGCAGCTTGATCTGCTTTGCCATAGGGTGTCTCAAAGCAAATGAAGATTTTGTGTTTATTGGCTTCTTTGGCAGCAAAGGATTACAAGGGGAAAGCACCTACTCGTGTTGTGCCTCTGCCACCCTGATGAGTCTGCAGTTTGCCGGGCTGCAATTTGCGCAGACTACATTATTAAAGGAGACGCTACATTAGGAAAGAGGGCTGGGCACGCTTGGAGGCACTGGATGACAAGCAAGATGCAAGCAAATAAATAGCAAGGGGAAGAGAAAAGAAAACACAGACTTGAGGAGTGTTAGCCTCGTTTGGTTTGTTATCTGAGGTCTGATGGATCACTTCCCTAACCATTCACATTTATAATTGGAGCAGCAATGGGTGAAGAGAAATCTTCAGTTCTTGCTGATGCTACCTCTGTTTTCCAGCTGTAACTCTGCTGCCAAGGTAAAGTCTTCTACATTCCCCACACCCGAGATGAGTTTTGTTTTTAAAGGGTCCTGAATATTTACTTCCTTGACAGGGGATGCCATATAAAGAACACATCAGTATGGACAAAGGTAAAGAAGTGATAGTATGTAGAAATAAAGGAATGTGAAAATAAATAAAATAGCAGTGCAAACCATAAGTAGAAGATACAAGGAGAGAATAAAACTTTCCTAACTTGAAAGGATTGGAGCATGTATTTTGAAAGGCAGGCCCACAAAGACCCAAAACACTGGGAAAGAGGTGGAGGAGAGGATCTGGAAACTGTTCACATTTCTGAATCCCACACATCTTGGACCTATCTGAAAATAGTGGAGAGACTCCTCTGACACCACCAAAGTAAGGTTCACCCAAAGCCTTGCATAAAAAGAAGATTCCTCAGAGTGACTTCTGCTCTGCCCCATCCCTTCCCTAACCCAGCTCCCCTCCCCTTGCTGCTTCCTCTGCTCAAAGATGTGTTTTGCACAAACAAGTGGGAGAGACAGGGTAGATGTGCTGGATCCCCACTACAGCAGTACAGTTATACTGGTTCCAGTATAGTTATACGTACCTATATCCTGAAAAAGACTGTGGTGACTGCCAGAACTTTGTGAGGGGGATCCGGTCCCGCTGGCTCGGAGGTCACTGCAACCCACCTCCATCCGCGGCAGGGCGCACGGCAGCCCGTGCTCTCGGGTTGCTGACGCTGTTTCTCCGACTGCCCTTTGGGTGCTCATAGCTGTAGTCTTTTTGTGCATCACCAAGGCTGCCAGTCACTACCGAATGTGTTTTCAGAAACAGACCCAGGAAACTTCCACGTTCTCAATATTTAGTGTTGTGGATCAGTCAGTGAAATGTGATAATTATGGTCTGGCAGTATGTCCCTCGACTGTCCTTTCAAATAACGCCACCAATAACTGTTTATCAGTTTACTTGTTGTGATGTTTTTCTCCACCTTTAAGAGTGAACTCCAGGCACCAGTTAATACCTTGTTATGTTGATGTACATTAGACACAAAAAGCACAGTTGCATCAGTGATGTGGCTTAATAAGAAAACCTTAATGCACCGTGAAGCCTAATCTTCTGGTGACCACAATAATGACAAAGAGAGAAATTATGGTCATGCCAAACAAAATGCCACTTACACCAGCCTTGTCAATTTTTTTATGTCACTTATGTTGATTAAAGGTTTTTCAGTGGAATTGCTGCCAGAACTTTTGTTTTCTGAAACAGCTAATACTGATAGAATGTAAAAATGCCTCTGTCTATACATTAACTCCTTCCCCTGAGGAAAAAAAAGGGGTTGTTCTGTTTTTCTTCTTCTGTTCTTCTATAAAGTGTGGTGTTAGCTCAAAAGGATAAACTTAGAGCAGTCCAGTGAGATAAACTTCTCTGTTTCTCATCCTGGTGAACGACAAGAGTTTCAAAACACAAATTGGACATCCTTAAGGACCTTGCTGAACCAGTGCCTACCTGTCTGTACCTAAGTGGCTTTGTCACTGCCAGGACTCATAGATTTTGCACCAAAAAGGCCAGAAGAAGAGGTGGCTCAAGATGGGAGATGAAAGTCCCAGGGATTCTTGATGCCCCTTGCCCAATACCCAGAGCAGCTCATCCTCCCTCTCTGATCACTGGCCCATGATGCCCTGTGGGCCTGATGCTGTGGCGCTGTGAAGTTATCTTCGTACAGAATCATTTCTTTCCAGAGTTCATAGCTTGCACCTTCACAAGATGTTAAAATCCATATAAAATGACTCTCAGTCCCCAAACTAGACTTATCATCAGCTGTGTTCTTGTGCCTCATGATAATGAGGTGCAATGATAAATTCATATATTTGTTATTGCAAGCTGGGCAGTAACAAGTGTCTAAATGCTATGTATGCCAAATTAGAAGTGGCTTAACTCCTTTTCCATGTATTTGCTCTCCACTGGAGAAGGCCTTTTCTTTCCATATATTTTTTTCATTAGCTATGATGATTTTTAGCTAAGTCTTACCTGGAGAAAGATATTCCTGTTTTAAACTAATATTTCCGATCATTTTCCTCCTTTCTTTCTTTCCACCCTCTAGCATATCACTGATGGCAAATCTGTTTGTGCGCAGGTCTTTCAAGTCAGCTGAGTGCTACAGCACTGTGAGATGTGAAGGCTGCGTTGAATCAGTAGCCAATTTAGGAAATTATCTTTATTATTGCCAGCCCCTGGGGTCTCTGTGCATGTGTGTGCCCATGCGGGTTTCCCACTCTGCTCAGTGCTCTCTGTGTGCCACCTGCAGGCTGAAGCCACCGACTGTCCTCATGGGACTGCTCCCAAGGCGCACAGTGCAGGAGAGAGAAGACCTCACGCTGCTAAATAGCATCCTTGGATTTCTCTCAAATCCTGAGTATAAGCAAGGCCCAAAAGCTGAATGTGCCCTACAAATTCAGGTTCAAAACCAGCCTCCCTTTCTTTCTGCCATCATTGTCCATATGGGCAAGCTGCAGATGCTTCCTTTTACATTAGACACAGATTCGAATTAATCCAGCTTTCCTCACATCACATCCCAGAGCAACAATTCCAGTTTCTATGCTGTACACATTTGCATGGCTTTGTCTTTTGGGAAGGGAAGGGAAGGGAAGGGAAGGGAAGGGAAGGGAAGGGAAGGGAAGGGAAGGGGAGACCGCTATTCCTGTCACAAGCTACTATGCAGTTCACCTCACAGGATAGTTTCCACAGAGCAGAGTTCAGAGGGGAAAAAAGCTGGCTGGTAGTGAATAGTCAGGTTGTTCATTAAGGAAAATTCTAGTGGAGAAACCTAGTGTCTAGATTTGATGAAAAGTTAATGAAACACGCACAACATCCCTGTGATCTGCAGCTCATTTTGAACAGAAGCTGAACTCAGACAGGAGCATCTGAGGTTTTTGATAAATGTTTCATAGATATTTATGCATGACCCAAGACCTGGAAGGCAGCAGGGAACCTAGCAGTTAAACGGCCAGGTGCACAGAGGGAACCAGGACAGTGAGGAGGCAGAAAGGTCCCTCAGCATTTTTGAATGAAAAAGAGGATACCAGTAAGAAAGTGAACATAAGGGCTTTTTTTTTAATCTAGATTATTTTGGCTATCAGCTCTAAGTAAATGAGCTGGTAATAAGTTGGAGGAAAGTCTAATATAATTAAGATACAGTGAAGAACATGATCTTGTTTACGGTATTGCTACGACAAGGCTAGAGCAAAATGTTGGCTATCACACATTTGCAATATATTATTTGTTTGAGAGGCTTGCTGTGGTGTCCGTGTTAAATCTGGCCTGTAAACAAGTCAGTGCAGTACAGAGAGGGAACAGGTAATGTGCGTCACAGCTCAATCCTCATTTTGACAGTAAATACATTAGAAAGACAGTTAGATGCGATCTAGGAAAGGGGGGAAATCTCTAATGCTATCAAATACTCAGATACTGTGAAACAAGGGAGCATTGCAGTTGAATGTGTTCTAAAGCTCGTACCATGATGTAGCATAACCAAACCCAAACTGTAATGCTGAATGCTTAAGAGTTTACAATCGCTTTTTCAGCTATGCGTGAATTATGAATGCATATTTCTCTTCCGGATTATGTAGTTAATGAGACTCAGTCTGCTTGGAAATAGGCTTGTCTGTTTAGAAAGGCAGGGTATGTGCGAAAGACAAATGGATAGCCAACAGGCTCACGGTTCTGGAAATAACACCTCCTGACAGCGCTAGGGTAGAGCACCGCTTTAACTAAGGAAAGGCAGTCAGGCTCACTTATGCAATGTAACATGCCCTGACTGCACTAGCAAGCGAGGCACTTTTCACTGTTTCACCAAGCCCAGTGAAAGAGCCCTCCATGAGAAAAGTACTTCTCAAGAGTCTCGTTCCTCCCTGTGTCTTATGGTTGTGCCGTATCTCAGGTGCACCAGGTACATCTTTTCTCAAATACCCAGGGTGAGCAAAACTCAGTCACTTCTGGGCTCTAGTTAACCTGGAAAAATAGCATGAAACTCTGAGCTGGTGGAAAGTAAAAAGGCAAACTACAAAACCCAAAGAAAAGTTCATTTCCAATTTCTACAGCACACTATCTATATAGGATGAAAGAGCACCTTGAGTTCATACAGATCTTTTCTATACATGTTAGATAAGCTTCCAGAATAAAATGGCCACTGACGTAGGAAGGAGAGAATTCAAGATGTAAAATAAAGACATTAAGGCTGCGTATTTCTCTCTTCCATCTAAGTGCCTATCTGGGTCTGGTCTTCTTGCAAGGCTCCCTTCCCACTGGTGATTTGGCTTCAATAAAAATGACAAATGAAATTGGTGGGTGTATTCTGAATGCTTAAATGTTAAAAAGTAAAATCCCAAAGTAATCAAAAGGTAAGATGAAGCAAGAGGTGGAAAGACAGTGGCCAGTTTGTGGGCAAGACTGGACCTGCTCAGCAGCTCTCAGCAACACCCCCAAGAGCTTTGCTCTGGAGGTTTTCCCCTGAAATCCTCCTCCCATGAGCACCACAGGCTGCAGGACTCTCAGCTGCCTCTTGGACAGAACAGGTAGGTACTTGATTTCGTGTTTTCTCTCCTGTTCTTTCTCTTAAAATTCTCTTTGGTCTGCTGGCAATTATTTGCTGCTTCCAGACAGGCTTTGTAAAGCCATGCAACCGCTGGGAGTCATCGGTAGAACAGCCTCAGAAGTGTTGCTGACCTGATTGCAGAGTATCACATTAACAAAACAGGACTTTTTTTTCCCCTTGCTCAGCCTACCAGCAGGGTTTCTGCTTGATCACTCTGTGTGTGGGAGAGGAATCCAGGCACTGCTACATTACTCACTGGCCTGAATAAAGAAAGGGTTTCCATATGTTTTTCCTAATGTGTGTGTACACATTACAAACTGAACTCTAAAATCAGTTGCTCTGAATTTCTAATAGTGATAAAGAGATCAGAATGAGGCTGTCTCTGTCACAGAGGAAAGAAATGGCTTTTAGCTTACTGATGTCTAATTTTTCCCTTGGTTTTCTTGCCAACATTTCTGATGGACACATCAACCTAGATATAGAAGATTATTACAGCCAAGTTAGCACAAATCACAAATCCACTGGGGCTTGAAAGCATTATTGTGGTCCCTGTTTTCTTTCTGTCCTTCGTTTCAAGTAAATATTACTGTACTGTGTATTCTGCCTGTTTTTTTTAACTGTAACATAAGATGCCTGAGATTCAAATAACATCAATCCATTCATATATAGTTATCCTAAATACAAAGCAAGTATTGTGGACACTATGAATGCGTTTAAACTGAATGTATTTAATTACCTTCCATACATTTGAATAAAGCAGTACCACATGATAGGCAATGAATTTCTCACTGATCCTGACATACTTGGGGTGGTGCTAAGGAGCACCACTGCTGTGGCTGTAATTTCTAACCGCTGGGAAAGCTCAGCTGTCACCCACAAGTGCACTGGCTGTCACGAGTCCCTGAGATTATGAAATGTAACTGGAGACAATGATGAGCAAGAATGGGCACTGTAAGCCTTGGGAATAATGTCACCAACACTTCCAGTTTGCCCCAGTTTAGAACTGGAAATCCTCTTCAAAGTACTTTCTATTGTGATCCGATCAGGTCAAATCAGACCCCATTATCTGTGCAGCAGCACCAATAATGCCCTGATGGATGCCAGGCTATCTGGTTGATGATAATCAAGCCACCCTTGGAGCCTGAGAAGCACTGCTGAGACTCCTGCCTGTGCGATGTAACCACAGCTGGGGAAGAGGTCCATCCCCACAAAGCAGAGTGGGACTCAGGCTCCCAGCCTGAGGGGCTGGTGGAGGTTGAAACCTGGAGGGGCTTGGCTGCTATGCATTTTGGTGCTGCTACAGGCATGACGCCTGAAAGCATTTATCAGGAGCTATTCAACACTCCTAGTCCAAAAACTGACGGAGAGAGCCACAGGGTGACACACGGGGGACAATGAAGTGGCTGTCAGGTAAGGACACACAGAGCAGCTGGTGGCACTGCATGGACTTATGCTGGTGTAGAGACACCCTGGAGCTGCTGCTACACCAAACAGGTGACCCTGACACTAGGACAGCCACCGTGGGAGCCCTCACGATGATCAGGATCGGTCCTGCCAGGAGGGAGTCAGGCAAGGGCGGGATGGGATCAGAGAAAAGGGAGACCTGTTGCAGTGTGGAGACATGTTGTGAAGGAGACTAGAAGGAGGACAGAAGAGAAAGTAGCTTCTGCAAGGGAAGAGGGTAATGCAGCTAAGTGTGGAAAGAAACTTCATAAATTCAAGGGGCATGAGGATGGGAAGTTGGAGGGGGCATCCAGAAAAGAAGGAAAGGGGAAAGCAAGCTTGGGAAATCTGGAGTCTTGAAAAGAGTTGTTGTTGATAAAGCAGCAAGAAATCTTGAAGGAGATAATTGCTCGGGTAAGAAAGGGCCTGGCTTTAAAGGAGAAATTTATTTTTCCTGAGAAAATGAATGATGGAGAAAGATATTGCTAAAGTAAAAAGAATATCTTTCATTTGATTTGAAAAGCAAAAAGAAGGTATAATGGTGCTGGATGACATAGACCCGTTACTCTCGACAGAAAAATAAGGAAACCTAGCTTTTTTAGAATATGGAAGACCAAAACTTCATGGTAGTCTGGCACTGATCTTGACAATGAAGTGGCTTTCAAGGAACTGATTTTCACTGTGCAGGTATAAAGGCAATACCATAGGAAACTCAGACATTAAAAGTCATGGTTTCTGAGCGGTAATAGGTGTTCAGTGGGGAGAAAATGGGTTGTGGGCTGCTAAAGGACGCGATTCGGCCATGCGAGCAGCTACCGGAGCTAGCCAGGCTGAGACTGCGCAGACAGTGGTCTGTGAGATGGCCTCACTGCTAACCCCAGTATCACACACATGCAAAACCTTGTGAACCCCCAACTTAAAAAATAGCCTTCAAATGGGCACTTGGGGGCAGTGGTTGCTCGGCTGTAAGGCAGAAACAGGACCTGATTGTCGGGCGGGAGCTGTGTGAACGCTACCATAGACAAATAATCGTAATGCAAAGGCAGCATGGGCCAAACCACAAGCTCTCCAGGTCTCAGAGGGCTTCGGTTTTCGGAAACACATCCATGTTCTGCCACAGACCTGAATAACGAGGTGATTCTTTGGTTTTAAATTGCCTTCATTTCTCAGGGCAGCATGAAGCCATGAAAGGGCTCAGAAAAAAGGTAGGGGCTGTCCTTCACAGTTTGTCCCTTCCTATTTATTTCTTAGCTACACACTAGCTGTGCATGGCTTTTTACAGAAGGAGAGGAGAAGTCTGACCCATGAAAAGCCTGCAGGTGACAGTTGTACCAGGACCTGCCCCAGTGGATGCTGGGGTGGACATTCTGGTTTTTACCTGTCTCCACCTGAACACAGTATTTAATATCAAGTCCTTTAACACCATTAAGTGTTTTGTTGAACTCCTGTATCTCCTTCAGGCCAGCAAACACCAAGGAGGAGACAACAGTACCCTTTCTTATGTCTGACCGTCCTCATAAAAGAAGCCCCAGCAAATAGGTAGGATGAAAAAGGAGAGGGATTCAAAACTTAATGACTTCAAAAAGTCATCAGAAAGTCCTCTGAAAAGTGCACATAGCCAAGGCTGTGTTAGTTCTTCAGCATGATTTTTCCTTTCCACTGGAAAAACATGCACTTGGCATGGTTTCTGTCGGCAGCAATGAGAGGGGTGCCCAGACGTGTATAGACAGATGTGACCAACCCCACCTCCACCTTAGCCTAAGTCAGCAGGCTACCAGCTATTTTTGATCCTCAAAGCCATCTGTCTGGGCAAACATCACTCACTGCCCAGGTGAAAATACCCTTTCCTTCAGCAAGGCTTCCTTGGCAAAAGGGCCAAGACAGAAGTAGGAAGCTCACAGTCCTACAGTAACAGAGGAATGATACATAAGCAATTAGGGGTTCTTTAAAAATTTGTGAGAAAGCCCAGTGAAAATGTTAGGATTTTGTCACAAAGTGTTTTATGAATTATAATTTGAAAGGTCAAAAGGACAACTAAGACAAATGTCAAGGCCCCATTCTTCAGAATTAATTTGAGGAGGGAAAAGCAATCCAATGAAAATAAGCATAGTCTATTTCCATGCTCAGCTGTGCGTAAAATAAACGTCCCGATCAGAAATTGGGGATTAAAATGAATGCTTCAAGTTTTAGTGCTGCAAACAAATAGGGGAGAAAAGATTTATGTCATTTTATGGTTTAATTTTGTTCCTTTTATTCTATGACAAATTACTCAAACTCTGTGATGCATTAGGCCATAAAAAAGCACAAATGTCAAAATCAAAGCACAATATGGATTTAAAAAAATCTTTAAAATTAAAATAGCGAGATTTATTTGTCCACTTTTTCTGAGATCTCACTTTCATAATTATCTAAGAAAGAGTTAATTAAGTCTATTAGTGTAAAACAAAACTGTTCTGAGATATATTAAATTTTCCATGTTTTTTGTGCAAATCATGGCTGCCGAATTTATGCATTATTAATTTTTTTAATACTCTAGTTTTGGCCCTTTCAGCTTGTCAGCCAAGTGAGGGAGCACACTGTTTCACTCTGTAGAAGAAAGGCTAGAAAAGCACGTCCTTTAGGGTTCTTCCTGACATGAGTCCTCATGGACCCTGAGCTTTCTGTTCCCAAAAGATGCCTAACAGGAGAGCAGCTGCAGGTGTCCTGTCTCACTTCAGGGAGTGCGCAAAAGGCAGAAGTGAAATCTGCTCCAAGCAGGAGGGCTGCAGGACCTGGCTCCTCCTGCAGTGTTGCTTTGATGTTGTTGTTCTTTAGAGGCAAACCCAAGTGGAGAAATCTACAGAGCTAAAAGATAACCGAACGTCTAATTCAAAGACTATTATTTTCCACAGGCTTTGCAGCAAATTGAAATAGGAGTCCTGTTTGTTTGCTCTGATAATTCCAAGGGCTATAATTCTTTCAGGGTTAATTTTATTTTATCTTTTATAATTTCTGAATGACATTAAAAATGAGCACTTCCTTTGGTCAATCAGTTCAGCACATTCCTCAGCAGAGAACTGGATCTGAAAGGCGACGCTCTAATTTCAGTAAATTCAATAGCGACTGACATCACTGGGATCAGTGCTGAATCTACACATACGTTGCCAGAGGCAGATCCAGAAACTGGGTAGAAAAGCATGGAAAGTTTGTAGATATTCAACTATTATCCATCACTACTTGGTAATAAAGAAGAAAGAATGAAAGAAAAAATTATTCTGAAGTAATTCTGTTTTGCTGGTAGAAGAAAAATAGATGCGTAATTAATAATACATAATGCAGAATTAACAGTCTATAATACCTTCCTCTGAAAACGGCAGCAAGGATCTGGGTTTCATCAGTTTTGCATTGTCCCAAGCAGGTCATTTACCTGTCTGCATCGTGAAATTAACTTTTCTCAATTAATGTTAATATCAGTTCTTTTTTGTTCTAATCAGAATCTTCCAAAAAAGCAATAAGAAATGTGGGATTAACATTAATAAGAAAAAAAAGAAAAACAAGCATATTATGCCTACTGGGTTTTTGCTGTTAGAGTTCCACTTCCACCTCCACTATTAATAAGGCTATGGGTGAAATTGGTTTCTTTGATGACAGAAAAAATAGTTATATACTTCTAAACGATTTTTTTTCCTTGCAGAAACTGTTATAAGCAGAGCAATTGTGTAGATGCAATGGAAGGCAAATGTCAGAAACAGAGTGTGAATCTTTCCCTCTCAAATCTTTTAACAGTGGCAGCGCCTGTGCAAATAGTCATCCAAGAGGGGAAGAAATGGCAAAAACCTGCCTACCATAGTAGCCTGAATTCCTTTACTTTGTAGTATATCAGCTACATGGAGATCCCAGATAAAAGACTCTAGAGGAGCACAGATTATGAAGTGCAAGGGCCACCTCACGTTTAACACACATACACACCCTTTTGCCTCATCCAGAAGCTAAAGAAGCTGTTCTGAGTGCATTATGGCCAATTTCTAGCTACAGCTTTGTCTGTCACAAAAAGTGTGAATTTAATCCCTTACAGGTGGCACAGGTCTGTTGACTGAAGACAGCTTTGAGGAACAGAGCACTTAAATGTTTTGTATGTTGATGTTTCATGCCTGGGTAGAGAAGAGATGATAAAACCGCCACAAGTTTGGGTTTTACACACTGGATAAAAAGCACTAGAGAGGTTTCATTATTACTGTTCTTCAAAAGCTCTCCGTAGTGCAGCCTCACTGAATGCGATGCATTCGAGTCATCAGGAAAGAAGAGCTGTGATATTTCACAGATAGGGTAAGGCTATGGACCAGGGAATGAGTGAAATGAGATACCACTGAGACATCACTCCGTATCTGAGAGGGCTCCAATTCAGCCTCATCGAACTACTGCGAGAAGAGGGTGTGTGCCAGGTACATGGTGGAGCCCTTAAACGTACTCAGAGGAAAGGGAGAATGGTAAGGATGGAGCCCTCTTCAACCAGAGAGCATTCAGGCACTCAGGCAGGGCACCGTCTCCCCTTTGTTGATCTGCAGTGTATCTTTCCAGGACAGTTGGCCCCTTATTACAGTGATCAAAGGAGAGGCCAAACTACTGCTGTGTCTAACGCCCATCCTCTCCTGCATCCCCTCCTCTTTCTCAAAAAAGGAGAAAAAAAAAAAAAAAGAAAAACAAGTTGTTTCAGAAAGCTAAGACCAGTACATATTTTCTCCAAAGACCAAGCACTGCTTGCAGACCACAGGCAAAGGTCTGGTGAGTGTTTGTGAATGATGCTACCTGTTGAACACTGCCATTGACAATATCTTCAGTGTGCCACAGGGTCCCTCAGCGTGGCAGGACACCTTACCCACGTGCCTTCGGGCTGCAGAGGACACTTTGGGTGGGGGTAGCAGATGGCCTTGATTGGATGGATGCAGCGAGCAGGAAGGGACCTGGAGACCAAAGCAGAAATGTGTCATGTCCATGTCAGCAGCCTCTGCCTCCAAGAGACTTTGAGGAGCCTCAGTTTCTTCCCACAGCCTTTGCTGTCCCAGCTTTGCCCTCAGACTACAGTGACCTACACGTGACTGAATCCATTCCTGTAAAGGGCTGCAGCCTGGCCTTCTGCCATTACCTGGAAAAATTAACTCTTCAATAGAGTTGTTACAAACAGTATGATCCTGGGACTGGAGCTCTATAAATGAGGTTTTTAAGAGGGACATGGCATTCAGTAGTGCTACAGACAAGAACAAATGAAGCATATAAACAATTCTCATCTGTTGCAGGAGCTGCCCTACATAAAAGCCAGATCACCTTTGGTCAGTGCCAGAAGTATTTCTAGATGAAGTAATATGGACAGTCCTAGGACTACTGTGCCTTTTTTCAAAAGCACATGTGCTTATTTTTATTCCCAGGTTTAGAGTAGAAAAGGGTTTTGGAAACGCTCACAGGACAGCCTGGTGCAAATGTAGAACCACGCTGAGGCAAATCAGAGCACAGCCAAAGGCAATTTTGGAGGATTGTAGGTTTGATTAATCAGTTTGATAGCATTCTTCTCTGGAATGAGCTCCGTGCTTGCACAGTGCTGTGGTTTACTACTCAAGTACAAAACAGGTGCCTGTAGTCCAGAGCACAATGGTTCACTTCAAGTGAAACAAAATCCAACACACATCTTGGTGTTCTGGCTGGTGGCTCTCGAGACATTTCCTGACAAGCGTACATTACTGTTTGCCTCAAATGCTTCATGCAGAAAGTATGTGATGGGGAAGTATGTGAGGTGTTCCTCTGTTCTGTCAAAGTTTTGGACCTGCATGCCGCAGATATATGCACTGCTTAGTGCCAGCACTAAAACAAATGTGACATTTGTATATCCTCTCTGGCTCATATTGTCAAAGCATGTGGCAAATGTACTACAGGGAGCAACCTTTTGCATGCAATTTTTCCAGATGTATCATCATTACCACACCAGCATTGGTCCTTGTTGCTCTGCCTGCAAGTTAAACCTTCTTATTATTCACTACTTGACAGCACTTTGCAAAGTGGGTTTATTTTTGCCTTTGCAGGAAGTGGACATTTACCCCATTCAAAGTAGATCTTTTCCTGGTGAGAGACAACGCATAGCAGGAAAGCAGAAGGACCTACAAAGAGCTTACAAAATAACTTCCTTGAGAAAAACTAAATGGAAATGCTTAGAGAAGCAAGTTGCAAGAAATGAGACATCCAATTACTGGTCATCCCACCATGCCTCTGGGTTTTCGTTTGATCGCTTGTGAGGAATGACCCAGTGAGGTAACCCCGGATAGGAGCTTTCCATCCACATCCTCATCTGCAGACCCTCAGGCACTGCTGGAGCTGGGGCTACCCTGCGCGACACAGAGGTGCAGGCACACCACCCGCCTGGGCTCTGTGGGGGCTATCGCTGGTAAGTGCTCGCAGATCCACGCCAGAGCCCTGGGTTTGGGTGCTGAGGCTGCACCATCAGTGACATGATGTCTTCTTTCTTCTAGCCCTGGGTTTGTGTGTTTTGCCTAGTGACAGCCTTGTTGACTGCTCAGAAGTATCTGTCTGACCACGCTGGAAGCTGCTGATTGATATGAAAAAAAGCAGAAAAGTGCTCCAACTGGTTCTCAGCAGTGGTCATGACAGCTGCCAAGGAGCACAACGTGGCCAGGAGTTGTCTTGGGCTATAAAGGCATGCCCTAATCTCAGGAGGGTGATAGGGAGCTTTGGCAACCCCCTGCTCATTGCTCAGCTAATGATCCTGGTGCTGGACCTGGGGACAGGGGTCTGCTTTCCCTCAAAGGCCGTGATCCCATTAGGGTCTGTTGACAGGGAGATGCTGCTTGTGTGGCGCTCACCAGGAGCAACGCTGGCTTCAGCTCTAGCCATAGCCACAGAAGTAGCCCTTTGGCAAAGGAGATTCTACAAGGGGCTCTCGGTGGCCTGGATATGCAGCACAGAGAAGGCAGCAGGTGGGCCAGATCTCTTCTGGGAAGTCTCCTTGGCACTGGTGTAGCATGACCGTAGGAGCATTGTTTGCTGCACATGTGGCTGGGCAGTGCAAAGATGCGATGTGATGGTGTCCTGGCATGGGCGGTACTGCATCACCTCAGGTGCTAAGTGTGGGTGCTGCCAGGGAGGTGGGCAAGTGTGCCAAAGGATGCGCCAAGGCCTTCCCAAGGATCAGGGACCATGTCACAGGGTCCAATCAAGGGCATGTCTGGTGCTGGGGCCAAGGGGAAAGTGGCAAGGGTTTGACATTGTTTATTCCTACATGGTTTGTTTCGGGAGCTTTCATAGTGACATCCCTACTGCACCTCTCAGTTACCTCCTGTTATTAAGTGATGTCAGTCACACGGGATCTGAGATCGGCTTATTTCTTGCCAACATCAAGCTATTACAGTCTGAATTCTATAAAGGAATTAACACTTCAACCATCAAATCATGAAATCATTGTAACAGGCAAACACTGGTTTGCATTCAGGTCATGTCTCTGAAGGTCTAACATTGATTTTAAATTCTGCAGCCTGCTCTTCCTGCTTGGGCCCTGGCAGGCTGAGAGACACTGAACCTGCTGAAAGCCCCCCTCGGAGCTACATGTGGCTGTGGCAGTGGGACCAGCTGGGAGCAGAAGGCACCCAGGGGAGGCTGGGAGAGGGCCAGCACAGGAACAGAAGAGACAGTCCCGTGTTCTCATCAAATAACATTTCCTTTCCTACACCAATACTACAGCATTTGAATGCACACTGTAACCATAAACAAAAGACTTTCATAAAACACACTTTACTAAATCACTGAAACCTTTCTAACACAAGTTCTAATCAGCAAGGTTTTCCGTAACACCTCACCAATGAAAAGTTGCTTACCTGAGTGCTGGCTAGCATTTGTTTTCTCCAGAATTTTGCAAATTCTGTAAAGTGAGGTTTGGGGAGGGGTTGTATTTGGCTGCACCACAGACGATTTGAGTGCTCTTATTTGAAGGACAAATAATCATGGTTATTTTTGTAGACACAGAAAGTATTTTAAAGATGCATTTGAGTCTGCCTTTTGTGTAGTCCAGAAAAAATGATGCAAAATACAGGATCCCTGTAGGTACAAAAATGTTCTTTAGGTTTTTAACACTATTATACTTAGAATTTACCTTGTTTTTCCTTTCCTTTTCTCACTTTTTTTGATGTTTTTTTCTCTGCTACTATCAAGAGAGGATACATTGCTGCAAGTAAAATAAAAGCTTTTATCTAGGATTTCTCCATGCTCTAAAATTACTGTTCTGTATGCCCAAGTGATGGTTAGGTAAAGGATTCAAACAACCAGTTAATGAGCAGTTCTTCATTAAAGTCACTGCAGGAAGGGCTTAAAGTTCATCTGGTTCTCATGTCCTTCACAGATGAGGCCTTGAAATTCCTCGCCTGAATAATTTTTCATTTTTTTGTCCCTAAGTTTTTTTTAAAAAAATTGTGATCACAGTTGGTATAGAAAGAAATGAACATTGTTTCATGGTTGTATTTTGTGATTCCCACAATATATATACCCCTTATGGAAGTAATGGAAAGAAATGATGGAAGACAGTGGAACAAAGTCACGTTGGAGGCCAGTAACTAGCATTGTACCCCAGGGGTCCCAGGTCCAGTCCCATTTAACATCTTCATTAATCATCTGGACGATGGGGCAGAGTGTGCTCTCAGCAAGTTTGCTGATGCTACAAAACTGTGAGGAGTGGCTGATACGCCAGAGGGTCATGCTGCCAGGGTTGAAGTTGAGCCAGCAGTGTAACCTTGTGGCAAGGAAAGCTAAGGGTATCTTGGGCTGCATTAGGAGTCATGCCAACAGGTCAAGGGAGGTGATTCTTCCCCCTTACTCAGCACTGGTGAGGCTACACCTGGAGTGCTGGGTCCAGGTCTGGGCTCCCCAGTACAGGAGAGACACAGGCATACTGGAGAGAGTCCAGCAAAGGGCCACAAAGATGATGGAGGGGCTGGAGCATCTCTCATCTGAAGAAAGGCCGAGAGAGCTGGGACTGTTCAGCCTGGAAAAGAGAAGGTTCGGGAGGGATCTCATCAATGAGTACAAATACCTGAAGGGAGGGTGCAAAGAGGACGGAGCCAGACTCTTTTCAGTGATGCCCAGTGATAGGACCAGAGGGAATAGGCACAAACTGAAACACGAGAGACTCCATCTGAACATCAGGAAACACTTTTTAACTGTGAGGGTAACTGAGCCCTGGCACAGGTTGCCCAGAGAGGTTGTGGAGTCTCCACCTTTGGAGGTATTCAAAAGCCACCTGAACATGGTCCTAAGCAACATGCTTTAGGTAACCCTGCTTGAGCAGGTGGGTTGGACCAGGTGATCTCCAGAGGTTCCTTCCAGTCTCAACCATTTTGTGATTCTGTGAAGAAAATGCATGTTATGAACAGGAATTGAGATTCTCAAGATACACACTGCCTCTATTCCGGTATACTTCCAGGGCATACCAAAACCAAACCATCTTCCCTGTAATAGTCTACTGTTCCATCACTATTGCAGAAACAGCTAGTCAGAAATAACAGCAAAAAAGTCTTCTTCATAATCCTTTTACTGCTGAAGCCACCTACCACAGGCAAGGCTGTGGTTCAAAATCACCTTGTGATCAGTTCCGCAAAGACCGGATTTCACACTAACTGATTGATTACTCCTCTTCCCTTCTTCCCTCTCTTCCTGTCCCTCTCGTATTGCAGCCCTATACACTAGAAGCACAGCAGAGCACACCTAGCAAAAGTCTTGGCGTAAGCAGTTGCCTGGGGTCCATGCTGGCTCCCCTCCAACTCACGCCACCAAAGTCCCTCCAGCCCTTGAACCCCAGTGCAGCTGCAGCCCCTGCAGCCATCGCAGTGGAGCGGGAAGCCATAGGTTAGCTTTGCATGTCTTTTATTTCTGACAGCAGTGGTACTACCCTGCTATTTCGCATCTGAAGGCAAAGCTGAGCACAACTTAGCCATTCGAGATTGCTCTAGCATTTTTTTACCATGTGCGATATTGCTGTGGTGCTTCTTTCCAAGAAAGTGGAAAGTGCGGAGGGAGGGGGTCCACTCAGTGAGTCACCGGGCAGGCTCCTGTGGGCCAAGCTAAATGCGGGGTTTCAGCTACAGGCTGCTTTTATGGGACATACGGAACGTGACAGTTGTTTGGGTTGGAAGCTCCCTCGATGACTCGGGGCCAAGTTCAGCCAGGAGCGTGCGTGCTCCTAAGCGCTCCCTGGAAATTGAGGCTGGAACATTTTACACCTCTTCGGTCAGGTTTTTGCTTACCATAGAGCTTGCTAAATCTGTCTTTGGTGCCATAGGCACCTGCTTGTTTCTGTCTCTTCCTCCTGCCCCTTCTTACTAACATCTTCAAAAGGTTTCATTTTTTTCCTCTAGGAGACCTTGCAAGAAATGAGTAAAATCTTATGTTGCCACTTTTCATCTATTTATTTTGGCTGTTTGTTTTCACTCTTCTTCAGAGAGACTGTGATGCATAAATAAGCTATGACCTGTCATCCCAGAGGGAGGAAATGGGAGACCGTGCATGGAAAACATTCTCTACTTTTCCTCTTGTGATTTCAGTAATGACATCATACTAAATGATCAGGCTCTTTCCTGGAAGAGAGTTTGGTGTATTTTCTTTTCATTATCCAAGGTGTATAGGCTCAGACCTTCACAGAAAACCTGAAACCAATTCAGAATACATATCTTTAAGTCCTTCAGGGTCTATACGATACCCCATTTAAACAACCAATTAAGGTTTAATTTCACTGTAGTTTTCAGATACAAGGCAATCACTGTCCCCTACAGTGCCGATAAGGACTGCAGCAACAAAGATCAACACTCCAAGTAGTAATTTAAACACAGAGAAGAGAAGTGAAAGTAAAAGATTTCCCCCTTCGAAATCAAGCAATTATAAGCCTACAATGGCCATTTCCTGCTGTGACAACTGCTGCTAAAAAAATAAATGAGAGATATCCTTACCCTATCCTTACCCACTGTCATTTGGAGGTGAAATAGTTTTTGTTAATTTTATGTGATTTTTTTTCTTAAGGGTTTTGGTTTTTTCTTTTGGTTTTGTTCTGTTTTGGGTTGGTTTAGGGTTTTTTCTGCTTAGGTTAAGGGAGGGAAAGCAACAGCAGGGGCAATGGATACAAAAGCAGAAGTTTCCCACACCACACTGCCCAACTGATTATTTTAGCACTGACCCAATAGCACCCTTCACTGTAGAAGGAATGCTTTTGAGAAGCCATATATAAACCCTTCCTTGAGCGCCTCTGCAGCAGAAGCTCAGCTATTCGGCTCCCAGCGCTTGCAGTTAAGCAGAGTGTCTGGTGTGTGATGATTTCATGACGCAGATCACTATCGGTGAGAAGCTAAGCTGAAAATTACTTATTTCATTTCACACAAGATGAGGAATGGAGGCAGCGCTAGAAATGAAGTAAAGCACTGTAGCTAAATTCAGCAAATTCAAATGGGAACAACTTTGCTGACTTCACCAGAGACTGGCTGCTGATTACAATATTTGAACCAGACTTCCCCAACTGCATAACACAATGACTCCTTAGAGTCCTAAGTCAGGATTTTAGTAATTAAGACTACATGTCTGAATATGTAGATGCACACACCATTATAGTCAAAAGTTAAATTTGTTCTATTATATTGGCTTTCCTTATTTACATTTAGAAAAAAAAAAAAAAAGAAGGGGAAAGAGAGAAGGAGAGACCATAGATTACATGCATAACACATACTGGACATCTGCAGACGTTCTGATGACACTTAATAAGCTAAAAAAACCCAAAGTTTAGGAGGTTTGACAACATAACTACAAAGGAATGATCACAATTTCAATATTACCTGTTTTCAGTGCATTAAAAGGTCCTGCCACTGTGCTTCCCCAATGATGTTTATAGTATAAGCATCTTCTTGTTGCAATATTAAATTTTTTCTTACATAAGGATATGTTGCAAAATGACACCTAGAGGAACAGAAAACGAGTGGAAAACTTCCCAGGTGAGGAAGCAATGAAACTGCACATAAAGAATGGGAAGCCAGCCCAGACATCCAGACATCCAGCCCAGGCCTCTGTCTACTCCCCCTGGACACCACCTGCAGTCAGTGGAACCCAGTCAATACACCCACTGTATTCATCTCATCCTAACGTAGAGGCTCAAGCGCAGCAAGCACATAAGCTGCTCCCTAAATGCACCTATCTCTCTTTCTCTTTCTCTTTGGACTACAGTGAGCCCATGGTGACTAGTTCAGCTGTGGACATCTTAAGCGATATGAGTTAAATCCCACACAAGTTGTCTGTCAAATGCCTTCTGAACTAGAGAGATGTGTTTTGTGTCCTTTTATGCCATTAATTTTTAGTGGATTGTAGGTGTTGTTTGTGTCAATAGAGTATAAAACACATATGTGACTTAAATTGACAATGCGTTTTTAATGTATGGTTTGGGATAGACTTATTCACAGTTTGTTGTCCTCCATGCAGTGGATGAGCAGCAGAAGAAAACCCCACCATTATTTACGGTATGGCAAAATATTTTCTCTGTGCTCTAAGTTAAAAAGACTATGGAAAGAAGAAGAAACAGGAGGAAAAAAAAATAACAAGAAGAACCAAAGAATCCTGAGGCAAATTTTATTTCAGAAGCCAGACTCTGCCACTTCACTTCCTGTGGCCCCAACACCCCCAGTAAGGCTGTTCAAGGTCCCGTGCCTCATTGGCAACTTCTTGCTGGTTTTGCAGATACAGTTTTGGGGGATGGTGGCTGCGGCCAGCCACTGGAGGGACCCACCAGGACCTCCAGCCTTGTGCAAAAGCAGATGCCTGGCTGCTCACAGTGACCATATGCTGCTGGGAGGGCTGGGAAAGCCAGTAGATATCAAGCACCAGGTCCCTGCTAAGTTAAAACCGTGCTTTGACTTTTCCCCATCAGTGTGAGGTCTGCGCAGGTTCAGAGACACCCTTGGTTTTGTGCAGCACACGGTGCTTTAGACCTGAGGCTGGCCTTGGCTGAGGTTAGGTGTGAACCCCTGGAGGAACAATCCTGGCTAGGTTGTCTTGCCCCAGGAGGGTTCCTTGCTTGTCTCGGTGAACGTCTTCAGGAGGCATCGTGTTGTGCATCCTCCCATAAGACATGGTCGCTTCTTCTGTTTGAAGTTAATGTATTATTGCCATCTCCCAAATTCATGCATCTTTATTGATTTTACAGGAAGGAGGAGTATAGCTCAGACTGTGGCCAAATTGAGAGAAACAGAAGTCAAAAGAAAAATGCTGTTTCAAACTGAAGCAGGTATGAGATATGGAGAGGCTACTCAGTAACCTCTGTCATACCTCCGCCAGGCGTCTGCCCCTGTAAGTTTTACAGAAAAAGTTTATAGGCACTTGCACCTGGGAGCTGAGAAGCAGGGAAGCTCGGAGCACGATCTCTGAGACCAGATTGGTGGCTTTCCAGGGTGGCTGGAGGACCACCAGGCTTGGGCTGCCAGGGCAGGGTGGGTTTCATCAGTCCAGCTGCCTCCTGTCCTCTCACGGACAGGGTGCTGGCGCTGGGACACCCCCACAGCCCACCTGCCTGCCCGCACAGCCTTGCAGGCATCACACACGGTCACACCGAGGAAAAGGCAGCAAAGGACGTGGTGGGAAATCGAGGACCTCTCTGCAGAGGTTGCTGAAAAGGCTGTCCACGTCTGCAGTTTGGTGGTGGTCGCCACAGTGAGGCAGTTTCAAGATGGCACACCAGGGAAAAAAAAATCTCATCGACAGCTTGTTTGTTACACTTGTGGTTATATAAAGTGCAGCAGGCTCAGCCAAAAATAATGTGAAAAAAATGCCTGTTCTGAACTGGGGAAAAAACTAACATTTCCTAAAAAATTGAAAAATAAAAAGTGAGGAGGGAGGGCAATCAATTCATGCAAATCAAAGCTTTTAATTTTGATGGCAACCGTATCTTTGTGCATGCGTGTGCATTCTAGTTAGCCTAAACTGCAATACAAAGACACTTTAAACCTCAGAAAATAAAGTTCTGGTTACATAATTGCAAGAAAAATGCATTTTCACAGTTTCAAAAGTTCTGTATCACTGTTCTGAGCAAATATTTATATTGAAACCCATAATTTAGATTTAAATGAATAGGAATATTCTGACAGGAAATACTAAATCACCAAATTTGCTGTCAGCTGTAGTGCAAAGCTTAGCTGTAACTCATTGTTGTAGTATTCGTATATTGGAGACCAGCGTTTGACCTTCCTTTGTATCTTGGCAAATCACACCTTTGGTCAGGCGTTGAGGGAGGGGACTAAGATAGGGAAAGCACACTCCGTGACTTCTTCTCCAATTTAAAAGTAAACTTGTATTTTAGAATAATAAATTTAGCCTAAAAGCTAAAGAGTGCATTAAGCCATAACTGCCTATTAAGATTAATTCAAACCTGACATATCATATTTAAAAGTCTAATTTCTCCATTACAAAAAATCCATGCAAACCCGCTCTGTAAATAAATACAAATTTGCCCAAGCATCATCTGAAAGAGCCCCTCCCCCCCCAGGCTGGCTTCTTGTCACAAGCAAATGCTTAATAGGTTGTGGCTGGAAAATCCCAGGGAAAGCTGGAGATTTTTATGAGATGAGCACTGATTGTGCAGGAGCCTGCAGCTATTGCTGACCTGCCACTTTCACAGAAAGAGGATTATTACATAGAAGAGTGCTAGAGATATTGTATGAAAAATACATTTTAATTTCTTTCTCAGCAAGAGAAGAAGATGGAGAGAAGGGGAATGGGAACAGGCAGAGGAAATACTTCTGCAAGTCGTTTAGGTGGGATTCCTTTATTATTTTTATTACTATTGTTGTTATTTGGAAAGTTCTTTAGAGGGTCTTATATGGATGCAAATAACAGATCCCTAGTCCCACAGTCTCCTTTTATCTCCTCCAGACATACAGAGTTGGTCTTTTGCGTACATAAAAACACACATACTCCCATGAGCATATATATTTTTCCGGCTTTTTTCCATGATTTCCCTTCTGCTACTCCCTCCTTACCTATTAGACAGATTGAACCAAAAGGAAGACACTACTTGTCTTTCTAATTACTGTGCACATGGAGGTGTGTCAGCCTGGGCTTTTCTCTTAATTGTTAGCTGTCTTGGGGGGACTATTCTTGTTGTCTTTAATGTCAGGGAGCTGCCTGCCTTCCCACCTGACACTGAAGAGCGTGAATGCAATGCTGTAACCTCAGTATCTTTGTTAAATGTTCTCTACTCCCTCTCCCCATCTCTTACAGTCGCACCCACCTGGCTGCGGCAGCTGTTTCTGCTCACCCATTTTCAGCCTCAGGTTTCTCCCCAGGTCCCCCCCTCCATCCTCCCATCCCCCTCCAGCCTGGCGCTGATGTTGCACTTCAAGCAGCTTGTTCACCTGTATCCATGACAACCAGGATGACATCAGCATGAGGACTCAACATCACAGTGAGGACTCCAAACCAATTAAATGCTAATAATGCCTTTTTAATTGCAGTTGAAATATTTTTGGTAACAAAAATAAAAAAAAAAAAGGTGGGGGGGGTGTGCATGGGTGGAGAGATGTAAAAGGTGGAGGAAAATTTGTCTTTCCTTGCTGGCTGCCTACACAGTGACAACAGCGCGTTTTCCCCAGGCACCACAGCAGTCTCGGCTGCTGTCAGAAATCATCCTATCGTATCCCTGTATCCCTGAAGCAGTCGTCTGCATCCTCAGCACCACTACCACCAGCTGCCAATGCTTGGGTGGCCACTAATGTCTGATCTGCCGTTGGGATGGGCGGTGGGGTGACACTGCTCCGGCTTCAATTCCCATTGAAGTAGGCAGGGAAGCACACAGCTTTCCTCAGGCCAAATCTCTGCCCTCGCCTCTCCCGCAGGGGCTGAGCAAGGCCCCGGGCAGGGAGGGAGGAGGCAGGTTTGCTGCAGGGATGTCATCTGGGTCCCCTTGCAGGAGGTTCCATACCCTCAGGCACAACCTGAGTTTCGCTTGCCTGTCTCTCTGCTGCTTCCCACGCTCGCTCTGGCCAGGAGTAGCTCGGGGAGCCCTGTGGGCTCTGCGACGTGGGGCTGGGGACCCATGGCACCTCTTAGCAGGTGGCAGTGCTGACACAGCTGAGCAGGGCAGAGCGACTGCCGTTTGAGCACAGGCGAGCACTCCCAATGCCTCGTCCTCCCACACACAGGCAACTTCCTCTAACACGGGAATTTCCTCGGTGCAGAGCCGGGAGAAAAAAGAGCTTCCACCTAATCAGATTTGTGTACGAGCAGCCCTCCTGACCCCTTTGCTGGCAATTGGTATTAACAATGTAGGTCAGGTCAGCGCCTGACAACCAGAGGCTCTCAACAGCAGCCTCCCAGCAGTGGGGGAGCAATCACGCCCCCCCAGCCCTCATCTCCTGCTTCAAAACCTGCTCCTCAAGCTCCCCCATTGCATAGATCCGGAGAGCTTCCCCAGGCTGGCTGCTTCTGAGAGCCACCACCACAGTCACTGGAATACATCGGTCCACAGACATCCCTGGGTGAGCAGGGTGCGCTGAGGCCACCTTAGTAGTGGTGCTGGGCTGTAGGCATTGGAGAGAGCTGCCAGCTGTGTGCACCTACGGGGCTACGCTTATTCTGCTGCCTGGTGGGGCTGGGAAGCAGCTACCTCCCTTGTCTACTGCTCACTTCTCCAAACCCTTGGGACATGACTTGCTCATACTGAGCAGGCTTTTTGCAAAGGGAAGGGTACATCACTTCTGCAGCTCTGAGACTGTTTGAACTACAGAGAGCCCATTTGTCAGTCTTTCATCATCATGAATGTGTTTTAGTTTCAGTTCATTGCCAGCAATTCAGGCAACAACCTCACCCTTCACGAAAAACAGTCACTTGTGCTCCATGATGTCCCGCTGTATCATACCAGGTCAGCTTCAGACTGTCCTGATTCTTAATTTTCTCAGGGAACAGGTCTTCAGTGTCCTACAGGACACATTTCTTCCTGTGAAGACGGTCTGTGAAGCTGTCAGTCCCAAGGATGAGGTGAGACCAAATGCAAGGAGCAAACCTGTCTCAGCAGCTGGGGCGGGAGGTCCGGACTCATTACCAAGAAGTTCGGATGACATAAGTCTTACCGTCCTCAGCTGGAAGGCGAAACCTGCATGTTTGACAGAGCTGCCCTTGTGCTGTAACAACAAATGCCACATGGGAAAGAAAGGGTAGAGAACCAAAAATGAAATGAAGAAAGGAGACACAGCAAATGCTAGGATGAGAAATAGGGGAGAGAGGGCAGAGAAGACAGGAAAAAATTGTCACGCAAAAAATGTACCCAGTTACACTTGGGAAGAAAGCAAGCAGGGACAAAAACTAAACTTTGAAGCTGGTATTCAGGGCTTCCCTCTGACTGTTCTCTGTGAGTAGCTCTGGTGTCAAACCTCAAATTGTATGGGAGAACTAGAGAATTAAATCAGTTGGATAAAATCAACTGCCCTACTCGGTTTTAAGAAATGTACTTGTTACAGCCACTGCGAGGGATGCTGCTGGAATGTTGGTTTGATGTAGTTGTTATCATTTATCTCTCTAAAAGGCCAGGTCATTTGTCACTGGTATCTGTCATCATGGCTAGAACTTAGCTTACTGACAAAGACTAAGATGTTGAATCATTTACTTTTATAATAATGGATAAATTTTAGCTTACTACAAAAGCAGCTAATTCATGTAATGATCTTTGATGTTAATCCATGAGGATTTAGGTTGCTCTTGTCCTGTCTTATTTGTGTGAACTCCTTTTGCTTACTACAAGTATAACTGCACCGCTTGGCTGATAGTGGCCTTTTAGCTGAACTGTGAACTGATTTAAATTGAGTATTGGACTAAGTCCCCGTATGCTCCATAGTCCTATAAATTGGGGAATGCGTTGGAGGAAGGCTACTGTGGGCAAAATAAATGTTTAAATCCCTAGCTGGTTTGGCTCTTTCTCTGTAAATGTTATTCTAACACTTTATTTCCAAATTTCCAGATGTCAGTAAAATACAGTAGAACAGTATCCACCTACTGCTACAGATGTTCTTGGCAATCTTTTAGATTGTGCTGAGGGAGATCCATCAGCTAGACTGGGCAAAAAAATATGTGCCCAGTGAAAAATTAGAGGAAAATAGAAAAAGGAGTTGTTGTTTTTTTTTTTAGTATTCTTATATTTCAGGGGAAACCAGAAAGCTTTAGATCTCAAAGACATTTTCCTAGTAGAAAGAGTTGGAGAAATGGTTCCCAACCCACCTCATCCACCAGCAGCCCAGGACCCAACACAAATGTGCTGCCCACTGGTGATGTGGGCAGAGCATGGACTGAGGTGCTCCCTCACATAATGCCCCAGGAGCCCCTCACCCCAGTGCCGTCGCCTTTCCTCCCCAAGGCGCCCGGGAGCAGGCAGAGAGAGCAAGACCCTCTGCTTTCTCACCAACACGGCCTGTGGTCTGTGCAGGGCTGTGCGCTTCAGGCGCTGAGCAGTGTATCTGAGAGAAACCCCCTCCTCCAGCATAGCACCCCAACACATGATGCACCACATGTGCTAGCTGAATGACGGAGCTGAAGGAGGATGGATGAAATTTTGTTTGGAAAAGACCTGTGCTTGCTTAGTTGCAGCTGTAGAGAGGGAAGGATGCCACTGTCCTTGTCCCAAAGGCAGGAGAGGAGGACCAGGCTCCTGTGAGAAGAGCGAAGATTCGTTTTCAATGGCAGCTGCTTTACCTGGGAGTAAGAAGCTGGCTTGGGGAGAGCTGGGGCCTCCATGCTCCTCCTTGGAGTGAGGTGGAGGAGAGGACAGAAAAGCTCCTCTCTGTGAGCAGGAGCAAAGCTGCTTCATCAGTATTTTCCCTGCGGTGACCTGAGGAAACATTCACCTTGGCTATACCCAGAAGAGGCCCTTAGCAGAACTTTAGCTGCTGCTGGAGACAGCAGGATGAAGGCTGAACCTGCTGTGAAGCTTCCAGCTCAGATGCTGCCCCTGAATACTGTGTTTTGTCAGCTGACTGGGGCTCCAGTGCAACCTGAAGGAGCAGCACTGTCCCTGGGTAACTGCGCCGCCCGAATAACAACACTCTTCTTGCAGTGTCAGCTTCCATAATCTCACTGTTTTCCATCTATTGCTAAAGTTCATGGCAAAACTATGACCGACTTCAACAGGGAGTAGGAGCAGGCCCTATTAGCATTCACCGTATCTGCTCATTGACAGCGCTGTATGTCACATTATCCCATCACTGTAGACATCCAGTGTGCCATCCTGCAGGATACATCCTATGCATTTTGAGCAGCTGGATCCTGTGTGCCAAGGCAGCAGTCTGCCAACTGCCTTTCTCTGGCAGGCTGTCTCACTGCATCCCTTCTGTATTTGCACGGGGCATTCAGCCTGTGAAACTGTGAATTTCCAGCAGTTCACCGGCAGGTCTAGCTGAAGCTCATGATTTGTTCCAGGCAGGCAATGGCTGGAAGTGTGAGCTTGAAAATCCACCAGAGCCTTCATGTGGATCCTACAGAGCTATGCCAGGAGTTGAAAAAATGGATGTGTAGCATTAGCTCCCAAATGCCAAAGTAAGCACCTGAATTAACAGCCTGAATTTGGGAACTGTTTCCTGTTCAGACCGTCTGGAATTAAGATAATTTGTTTACGTGTTTCAAGATGGGTTCAGAAGCCTAGTTTTAGGTACCCCAATCTGAAAGTCTTGTTTTAAAGCCTGACTAGGTGTCTTTGTACACTTACCAGTCTATTCAAGATGCTTACTTGAACCATTGCACAGTAACGCCAGGGGTGAAATCAAAACAGCAGATGACTGCTGCATTACCACCACAACACAATCCTTCCAGGAACCATCAGCAGAAGAAAACTGGAAGTATAAAGAGAAGGGCAGCTGGACACTTTGGATTTCCACGCCTGCCCCATGCGTAGCAATCCAGGTCCATCCTCACTCATGGAAATCCTGGACAGCTTCGAACGGCTGATTTAAACCCCACCCTGTCTGAGATGCTGTGGGCTGCCTGCATGGCTGCTCAGTTGACTGGCTTGGCATAGGAATGGGAGACGACGTTGTGCTTTCAAAGCTACTTTTGATTTAAGGAGAATTTCTGCAGAGGTGTCACATGAGAGATGCCCAGGGTGTCCCCTTGTGCTGCAGTTCAGCCCCCTGTCCCTGCTCAGCCCCAGGGCAGGGGTCCCTGGGGGTCTGAGTGGTCTCTGGGCTCTCCAGACCCTCTGACAACATGCCAGCCACAGAGCTGGATTGTGCAGGCAACAAAAAGGCTTTGGGTTTTGGTTTTGCACCATTTTCTTCAAACAGAGACACAGATTGAAAGATTAACTAGCCTTGGTAATGGCCATGCCTGTAGCACTCGACTGCTGGGAATTAGCTTGTCATTCTGTGCCTGCTTTACAAATGGAGGAAAAATGGTCTGGTCTCCATTCAGCTGTACCACTTTTCACCCCAGAATTGGCTCTACAGCTCGTGTTTGAGCTGCACGCATATATTTTCCTCTTTCCTCATTACACTTCCAGCTCTCTCAAATATTAAATAGCAGGTGCTTAGAATAAAGCATATTATTCTGACAAACATTTTCATCATGAGGTAAATTGGCACATACTAACTGCTTTAAAATACTTACTGAGTAATTGAATACAGCAGTACAGGTTACTATGCAGATGCCTGTCTCTAATAGTTTACAATTACACACATTTCCCTGGTAAAGGGAGAGACTGTTTTGCAAGTAGAGCTTGTTGTTTCAAACAAGAAAAAAAAAAAGGAAAAAGAAGAGCGAGCAGTCCGTGCTACCCCCATAGGATATTCTTAAAAAAACAGATGGTTGTATTTTGCAGAAGCTTTTGAAGAAAACTTTAAAGAACTATGCAAATTTTGCCATTGCTTTTTTTGGTTTGCATATTTCTTCTCAGTCTCCTTCTCTATCACACATGATTGCAAATCTGTTTCAACCTATAAATAGCTTTCTTCTTGGAAGCAGAGAGCTTTGTAATAGCAAGATACATATTTCAGAGACTGGGGCAGGGGGGAGGTTATTATCGTTATTCTTTATCTTTTAGGAAGTTCTGGGTTGTAAAGCTCAATGCTTTACATTTGGTTAATGTGTCAGATCAAAAACATAATCCCTGCCCCAAGGAGTTTACAGACTCAAAGGTACACCTTCAAGCTGTAAATTACATTTCTGTCTGAAATGGCTTTACCTACCGTTTTGACAGGTAGCACTTATTGCCAAGAGGAAAAAGCTAAGGGAAAGCGTGTTTCTCCATTTTTGTACCTTGGTTTGCATCTTTGCCAGCACCCTGAGCATAAGTCAGTGTTACGGCTTTGCTGCCAGCCCCTCGCCCTCCCTGTGTTGTGTGCTAAGCATGAAGGCGTTGCATCTCCACCCCCTGCTCTGGTCTGTGCTCATGGACTTGTCCTCCCGTGTTTGGGGACGTGAGGCTGCTGGCCCTAGCAAGAGCCACGGCACTGCCCACATCCCTGGCTGAGGTGTCCCTGGCTCACATTCAGGGGTCACTCAGAGGCAAGGAACAGAGGCACGTTCTGGTCGGTGCCTGGGATGTTGTGGCCTCCTGCAAGTCTTTGCACAGCACAGAAACTGCTTCCAAGTGGGATTTCCTAAAGGCAATTCTTTCCCCCACTTTCTCCCACAGCTAAGCTTAGTGACGATTTAAATAAATAAATGCAACACACAATTTCAGATCACTTCCGTGAGTGTACTGAACAAAACTTGCTCTGAGTTTCAATAGCCTCGGGGTGCCCTGTGCTGTGATGTGGAAGGGTTGGTCTTCACTGGCTGTGTCTATGCTAACAGTAGGTGGATGTCATGGGGTGCCTTGGGTACCCCATCACCCAGTCTGTGGACGTGGCAGAGTGTGCTGCTTTTTTTTCTAGTCTGTGTACTGTTCCCATGGGGACAAATCCTTGGGAAGGGGTGACCAGTGCATGTGCCCAGCCCCTTCCTACTGCGGGGGTGAGAAACACCCAAGGCCCATACACAGACACAAGAGCTTGGAAGCACTCCTGGGGCCTGTACACTAAATATACCAGCACCATCATCCATCCGTAGCGGTAAGACCAATACTTCTGAGTGAGCTGTGTCCCGGGAACTAGCCAGCTCTGCTTGTAGCAACCCTCACCACATACCATTGGGGTTGGAAGAGCAGCCCCAAACCCTTTACTCCTCTCCCTCCTGGGTTCCAGAAACACTCTGCTTTTCCCTTTGGGACAGCTGCCCACGACTGTGAATCCACCTCCTCCAGGACCACTGCTCTTTGTGACCATGCTTCCCTGCAATAAAAACAACCAGCATCATTTTCATGGAGTGGTGGTTGCTATAAATACCTTGGCTCTTACCAGGCTTTTGTTTTCCTTCATCTGTTGGATACCTGTTAGATAAAGCAAATCAGATCTATTAAAGCTCTGCTTTAACTTTATATATTGGCAAATGCTGTTGAATCTGACATCACGTTCTAACTGTGCAAACATTTTTGCTTTTGGTTTTCTATTTAACAAAATATCAGCCAGTAACAACACATGCTGTAGTGGTGCTGTTCTGTAATATAGCAGTGCTAAATAGGATTCAGAAGCTGACACTACAGCTTTTTGCAATAGGTGATTTCATATTTTAATGCTTTTTCCACGAGCACTTTGTATAAGGAATAACAGGATATGGCAGTGACATATCCGAACCTGTATTTCACTACAAACTGCTTAGAGTTAAGGCCCAGTGAAGTGTGACTAATTGCCAGATATTACTATGCCAGGTCTGTCATGTCGAGATAAAATAAATTAGATATCCATCATTACAGGTTGAGCTATAGACTAATTAGAAAGTACTGTCTCAGTGCAATGGACATAACAGTGTAGGACAAGTTTAGCTTGGCTTGTTTTTTCCTCCCAGTGTGTAAACAATTCATGTCTGCTTTCCTCCAGAAAGGACAATTATTCTTATGTGAGAAACATGGGCTTTTTGCTAGCCTTGGCTGATATTTATGGCATAAGTAATCCACATTAATAAATCCTTTCTTTGTTGCTAATAGAATGGTTTGGGTTGGAAGGGACCTTAAAGATCATCTAGTTCCAACCGCCCTGCCATGGGCAGGGATACCTTCCACTCGACCAGGTTGCTCAAAGCCCCATCCAAGCTGGCCTTGAACACTTCCAGGGATGGGGCCTCCACAACTTCCCTGGGCAACCCTTGGTCACGTCCAGCTTCTCATCCACCAATGCCCCCCAAGTCCTTCTCAGGGTTGCTCTCAATCCGTTCCTCCGCCCAGCCTGTATTTGTGCTTGGATTTGCCCTCACCCACGTGCAAGACCTTGCACCTGACCTTAAACATTGTTAAGATGCCTTTGACACTTAGAAGAGTTTGATTATATGTCAGGCTGGTCCATCCCATGCCTCCAGGTATTGTTTAGTGGGCATTAATCTTGATAGTATATGTTAAGGAGGTACCAGTCAGACCAAAAATACCGGCAGTGTTTGAGATCTAACCGATCAGCAGCCTCTGATCTAACCTGAGCGTCTGCATAATGCAGTTAAGTTATTCAAACTGCTTCCTACAAAGCTCCTTAGAAGAAGCCATTCCCTCCTTTCCCCCTTCACACCTCCTCCATTTTGTCAATAAGTGACAAGGGAGATGAAATGCATTATAACAGTGCAGTGGTCATAATGCATAGAAAAGGTCTATTTAGAAGTTCTTTGTCACAGAAGATATGACTGGTGGCTTATTGATTGTTCTGCAGTTCTTTAGATCACGTGGCCACTTGTGACCACACCTTATAGTCACATGGTCCACACTTTCCTGTAAATATTAATCAGACCACCGCATCTAACTCTAGGTGTGAAATTGGCCTGATTTTTGCAGAGCACCCATAAAGATGGCACAAATGGAAAGAGATGGGCACTTGTGAAAACTGGTTACCATGCTCAGGTATCCAGACCTGGAGAGCAATGCTTAGTAAAACAGTGAGACTGCTGGGACAAAAAACCTTCAGATGAGCTTGCATGCAACACGATGAACATTCAGATCCGTGAGAGGAAAATTCAGACTACAACTTGATTTGAATTTTTACAAAGCGTGTGGTTTTCAAGGGCAGCCTTCTCCTCACATAAGGACTTAAGGAAATCGGTACCATCAGAGCAGACGTTCATCTCTCCTGCCCTGGCATGTGCTGAAAAAGAACCTACAGGGGCAACTAATTTCCAATACCAGGGTATAAACTGGTGTAGCTCCAGTGAAGCCTGTGATTTTTCACCTGTTGAACAAAAACCTTGTGGCAAAGAGTCAGCGAGGCTGAACACCCATCCAACTCAACATAATCAGCAATGCTCATAGGGATGAATGTTATCCTTGACAATCTGTGATTTGCTTGTAGATGCTTCCAGAAATCCAGGACACAAAAAGATAGCCTTTCTAGAAGTTTGAAGGTGGAAATAAAATAGGAAGCCTCATGGCATAAGTTTTTTCAAAACAGCCTGTTATAATTCATTTGAGATTAAACAGAAGAGTATGAAGCTGATCCTGCCTTGACAGAACAAGCCTGTAGGACAGCAGGGCTTCCTGACATCTTTCAGAACAGGCTCAGGAATAGGCCATAAGGAATAACTGTGTCTTCATGTACAGGCTTTTATGCTTTTTCTAATGTCCACAGAGGCCATCAGTTGAGCTCTGCCCATTGACATCGAGTTAGTCCTAGGAGTGATGTGTTAAATCTATCTAAGAAAAGGACAAGAGAAACGGCCGTTAACATTACTGAGGGGAAATTCAATTTAGCTTGGAGCAGAACAAGCATCCTGACCAGACCAGACGAACTAATATGAGTGCAGTTAAAGATATATTGCTAGAGTTACAGCTGTATCAGAAAAGGAAGGAATTTTCTTGTATCAGGAATTAGGGGGTCTTTCAGAGGGCAAACAGCTTGCCTTAAGCTACTCAAGGAGAAACGCTGAATTCAGAATTGAACTCTCATATTTCCTCCAAGTTGATCATTTAGACATTACAGACTGTCTTTCTTGCCAATGGCTGAGTCAATAATTAATGAATATTCCTGTTATTTAAAGACTAAAATACCGGATGATTACCTAGCATTTTGAAAGGAAATAAAAATAAATTAATTTTTACCTGCATAGCCTAATGCCAACTTTAGTCTTAAACTAAAGGACTCTATACTTTGATTTTAATTTCCACAGATTCCCTCTGGAGCTGATTTACACTTTTATCCTCTGCTGATGCGCTGTGTTGTCCCAGCGGCCAGCCAGGTTCTGAATAAAAGGCCCAAGGCCTGATTAAGAAACACCGGTATCTACTGCTATATGAAGTATCTTAAGGCATCCATTTGGTTTCCACTGCTGATATGGAGTTCAAAGCTCTCCTGGAGGCCCTCTGTCATATCTGATGGTCCTACACGGGTGTTTTGGATACCGATGTTTTGGCGACAGAGCTGAGTCCCCAGTACATTGCAATTACACATAGACCATAACCAAATCCTCTCCTCTGCTTCAGCCTGCAAATTCTTGTCTCTGTCTCCACTGCTTTTGCTGTGCCTGGAAATCTGCTGGGCCCAGTGCCTTGTCAACCTGTATGACTTCTTATTGTCTAATTATCTGTTCCAGTATAATCATGAAGCCTTTTAACATTCTTCTTTCTCCCCAAGGAAAATATATCTCAGTCACTAGAAAATGACCTTCAGTTTCTATTGTGACAATGAAACAAAAAGCTTTCTGAGCAGTATCAGCTTCATCTGTACTTTTCCATCGTCATGCCTTGAAGACTCATTAGTTGCTGGTGATTTCTTGTGGTTTTAAAGAATTTCTTTTTGTTTACCCTAATTTTCATGGCCATATCTGTACTGTTTATAAATTTAAATGCCTTTATCAACTCCATCTTTACTTTCCTCCTCTGCCAATTTCAGAATAATCCTAGCAAATGTTGTCATAAATCATTTGAAGATCCTTTATTCATTTACTTCCATCTCCTGAGGTCTCAATGGCCCATGCAAATTGGTACGTTTCAATTCTTGGAAGGATTGCTTCGTTTACCTTTCTGTGAGGAGGACAGAAGGAGCTCCTTACGTGCCGGTACAGGCAAGGCTTACAAGGCGAAGCTAGAAGCAGCATTCCCTGCCTGTCACATAGACGGCACGGAGCGAGGTTGTCGGAGCACAGGGGAAGTGCCAGAGGGGAGGGATGGCCTTACCACGTCCTTTGCCTGACTGCTCCCAGATGCAGCCAGCTTTCTGAGCAGCTCGTTGCTTGTTTTTTTTATCTGTTAGTATTAAATGGAGGAAAAATACCCCCAAACTGATCTAAGGCAAGGGCCTAGACCTGCAGTCTGGGGTATTATTTTATATTCCTCCGCTGTAGCATCTTTTCTATTGGTCTGAACATTTTTCTTTCAGCACCTCACCCCAGTGATTTTCAGGGGAACTTGCTGCTTCCCCAGTCTTATCTGCCCTGACCAAGGTAAATTGTCACCCCTCTGAGTCTTTGCCTCAAGCCCATCACACCAGTCTTGGGGAGAGCTTGGTGCACTTCTGGTCTGTCCTTGCCTTCCTTTCTTACAAAAACCCCGCTCCTTGGAAAAAATCACAGTCAGAAGTGCAATATACCACCCTATCACTTTAATTAGTAGGGGTAAAACTGCAAGTGCAGGTTTCTTGAGCTTTTTAGCTGTCTGTGTTTTGGTTGCAGAGAGTCCCAAGGTTGTTTGCAAGTCTGGGTGTTCCCTGGGATTGCAGATTGTATTATCCCTTGAGCCACTTCCACCTCAGTTAATCTGATCAAAGTGGCCCTTCCAATTCAACTGTTTTGACTCTTCTCTTAGGTTTTCGCTTTTATTTACCTCCCAGGCCTAATAAAATTAAAATCATGGCTCCCCAGCCATATTCCCCTTTATTCTGTATATCCTCTCCTTTAATAGCTTCCTAATTCTCTGCAGTTAAAAGTCTTCCACATTTATGGTCCTGCTCTTTATGTCTACCATTTTTCTAGATTTTGCCATCACTACATTACACTGAATTGTTGGGTTAACAGCTGTTTCCCTTGGTAATTAGGAAAATAAACAATTAAGAGTTTGGGTCATGTCTTGAAAAAGGCTTGATTCTAGACAGAGTCCTGAACTAAAACAATCAAATTAAAGAAGTTTCTCCTTAAGCAGAATTTACTTTTTTATTTGTTACAGTTTTGTTACAGTTTTGTTACAGTTTTACTCTGTCTTTCCTTTGAAACACTCAAATACTGTCTTTAAGAGAAGTCCCTGGAAAGCTCCTCTATTCTAGACAGGAACTCTTTCAAGAAAGCAGCGCAGTTAATTCCTGTGCATCCTTTGAGTCAGACTTGCAAAGGGGAAGATGTGTTGCAATGGCACACGATATAACCTCTCAGGTAAACCCTGTTCTATCAATGTCAAGTAATCTCAAAGTAGCTTAATTGTAAATCTATGTGAAGAAAAGAAGAAAAGCATCTTTTCTTTAAGTATGTTATGTCATTGTCCTCTATCGTATCTAAAGTGATTTTAAAATGTTATTTCTTACAACAGTCAGGCATGGGCCTATGTATATGGATTTTCCTATGGAATCAATTAAATTACAGTCACATCGGGTCCATCACCCAAATGCAACTACCTTGCTAGGGTAATGTTTTCTGGATTCTTCTGCAGCCACTAAACACATAGCTATAGAGTTTCACACTGGCTGACTGATGGACCCCATATTGCAGTTCTTTATTGCTGTTTTGAAAAGTTAAATGGCTCGAGAGATTTTGTCAGACATTCCAGATGCAAGTAAATTCACCCATTATGCCAGTCACTCTGAGCTTGAACTTTTGTACACATGGAATTCAAAACTTCTTACTTTGTCTGATTCATTTCCTCTTCCAAATTTCTTCACAGGTAATGCAGTGTAAATGCCGTACTATATGCATCCTAAGACTTAAAACACACCCTAAAGCCTGGAACCTCCACTTTCTCCTGTGGAGACAGGAGTCTGGGACCAAAGAAAAGAAAGACCTGTGATTAACAATAAAGATCCCGGTTTCACAAAATAATTTGACTGCAGAACAGTCACATTTCTGTAAGTCGGCATTGCTACTTGCTCTTCTTTCTTTTTGCTTTTTAAATCAAGCTTGTTGAAGTGAGGATATAGTATCTCAAAAATCCTATTTTCTTGAAACAGTTCAAAGTAATTGTGCATTGATTCCTTGGAGATAAACAAATGCTATTTATCAATTGATTTTAAAAGCTAGAAAGCAGCGGTTTGAGAACTTGCTGGCTAAAGAAGCTGGGGGTTGAAAATAACAGAATAATAAATGGCCATGGTTTGGTCACACAGATGTGAGGTAGACAGTCGATATCCTCCAGCAGTGCAGCTTATTTGCTGATGCAGCTCTAACTGGGAATAAAACCACCTCAGCCACTAAACTAGGTCTGTGCCTTTGGGGGGATATTACAAACTCTTTAAGAGATGTTAGGACAGAGAAATAAACAAGCCACCTTCAGACCATTTTCAAAGAGCAGCTTAAAATGCAGTTTGCTTTGCATGTTTCTTATACCCCAGACTTTCTTTGGGAAACTGCCTGGATGTTCATAGCCAGCTACAGTGCTGCGATAATGAACATGAACAAGGGATCGTGCCTGCTACCTTAAGTGTACGCGGGAACTTGGGGAAAACACCAAGCAGAAAACCCACCCACCTTGAGATAAAAGCAACCTGAAAAAGGAATTTTTAGATTAATTTTGTCCACATGTCTGTCATGCTCTTCAACAGTAGCCCCCATGGAGGACCTGTGGGACTTCACCACCATCTGCATGATCCTAACATTTATTTCCAATCCAGGGAAGCCTGCTGACCACCCTGCTGTCCTTGAGTGGTGACAGGAGACCCCAAAATGCCACTTCCTGGCCCAGGAGCAAAGACCTTCTCCTCTTGTCCCTCCCCTGGGTTGTGTCACCTGGTCGTGGTACTGGAGGAGCATATCATGAGGCACACCGAGGGGAGCAGCAGCCGCTGCTCCAGACTGCTGCATGGGGCATGTGGGCTGCAGGGAACACCCGTGAGAGAGAGTGGCTTCTGCTTGCAGATTTGTCCCAGTGCCTACCTGATTTTTTTGCTTTGCTTTCTTTAGCTAGCATGACTTCCATATGAGCAGAGGTATACTCTGACTGCAACAGTATAGCTCCTCCAAACACCTGAGAAGAACTGATCTGGCACTTTGAGTTATGCAGAGCTTGCCAGTCCCACCAAGAAGCCCATTTCTTGCTGGCGCTTATTGGTGATTGTGTTGTAGGTAATCGCTATGCACAGCTAAGGAGTTACACTGCAATCGAGAAGGTAATAGCTTTCTCCTAAGAGCAATATTGCTGCTGGTCTTCTTCGTTAAAAGCTCTGGGCAAACATTTTTGAAAACCTTGTTTTGTGACTAATTTGCAAAGGTCGCTCAGTGTAAGGTGATGCTGGGCCCCTACCTGTGGCTCCCCAGGCTAGTAAATCCTCCATAAGGTGGTCACAGACAGGCCTGTCAAACGTTTAGCATCACATAAAGATTGTTAAGCAGTACGATTTTCATAGTGTCACCATGAGGTTTTTATATGAAAAGGAAAATCTCTCCCTTGAGGCTACAACATTTTGTTACAAATTCTTGGGGTTTTGGATGAAAGAGCTATAAAGTTGATAGGAAATAACATCCAAGGGACCTGTGAAACTGCACGGTAATAATAATCAGACATCACTGTTTTCCCCATGCATTCAAATTGTCCGTTCTTGCTTTGGTAGGATTATTTTATGTATGCCTTTTCCCTTGCCTCAAAACAGGAGTAACTGAAAGAAACAATACTGTGCAAGAGGTTCTCATTTTGTTTGACAAATAAATCTCCAAAGCAACTCCTCATCTTCACCAGAGTTCAGGGATGTAGACTGACAGTTTCTAATTCAAGGGAAATAATTTCTAGTTACAAAATAATTGCTGGGTACTAAACATCTTATCATGTACGATTTGTAATACCATCTCATATAAAAAGTTAGAGCATATTTTCTTCATATCAATGATGTATTTCAATAAACTATGCAGACTATAATTTTTTAAATCTTACAGAATTACTCAGTTCTTTATATTAAAATGTCTCTTCTTGGAACAACACATACACAATTACCTCAGATGTAATTTTATTAAACACTACAGCAACTCTGAAAAACACACATGCTCTTTCTCCTGTGGAATATATCAACTTCTCACCGAAAAACTGAAAAAAGTTAACACAGCTGATAAATGTAAAATTTCTGTTTTTCACTAATAATGTTTGGTTTTACAGTTAAAGTTGTATATTTCAAGGTAAGGAAAAAAAATTACAGATTGAAATACATAATTACCCACAGAAAAAGTGTAGATAGAAAGTTTCTGACCAGATATGAAAGATGTGCATCTATGTCTGATACACGGATTGCGTTTTGAAGTAGAATTTCCAAAGGCTTTGCATCCACAGTCAGGACATGACTTCCCAACAGTCTCGGTATCTCCAGTGAAGAGTATTTGAAAAAATCCAGACACTCAGTGTCGGGCGTTTCAGGTGCTGTCCTTTCCCTAAAATCTGGCTGCGACTGTGAGTCCTGACCTCAGTTGGAAATCTAGTCCATTCTTGACAGGAAAGTCCTACTTTCATCTCTGTGTTAATAACTTTAACTAAAACTGCCCTTCAGCATAATTTCGGCTGAACAGCCGAAAGCTCAGTGTTAGCCTTGAACTATTTATTGCCTTGATAAAGAACACGAGCAAAGGACTGCTTACAATCCTTGTTTTATACTTTCACATAATCCTTGTATTCTATAAAAAAATCACACTTATAACATTATACATAGACCCTGCAACAGAGCGGTGGCCTTGGATTTATCTTTGTGTGTAAATTCTTCATATGCGTAAGTGTTTGTAAGATGAGCACTTAAACTTACACTTTCCCTATTATATCAAGCAGGTGGCTGAGAGAAGCATGGGAGACGTGTAACAGGAGCAAGGAAAATCAATAGTGTGATTTGGGCAGAAGAAATCAATGCAACAATGCAGCAAAAGAACTGAATATAGTGGTGTGGATGAAGGTAATCAATAAAAATACATGTGCTTTTGTGATGCGTGATCAGCAAACAGGTTCAAATAGGACAGAAGACTAACCTGGACTTTTATCTGAATCAGATACAAACTGGATATTTGGGGAGGTTCAGCTGAGCTAGTTTTATATATGCAGGCACAATTTTCCCCCCCTTCTTTTTCTTTTCTTCCCCCCATCCTTCTGATCCCAGGTTCCAGCTAGCTCTGTATGCGCAAATGACAAAATGTTCAACAGCTTGAAACAAAAAATAGATTTCTAGCATAATCTGATAGATTCAGTTGGTGTGGATTGCTTGAATGCTGTTTATTCTGCTGGATGCTGCTATTTACTGCCTGTGCATCTTCAGGTGTGCTTTTTTCTGTGTTTTCGTAATAAAGTAAAAGTCTTCACCAATCCACCTTCCTTCCTAGAACTGGATTTCCATGTCTGGTCATTTTTTTGTGTTGGGTTACAAGTCTGCCTGTAACTTGGTAAAAAGACAGCCCCTGTATTACCTGTGAAGAGGAACTGTGCCTTAACAAGGCCATGAGTAAAATTTTATTTGACTGGCCGCTTTTGATGTGCTATATATATTTTCTGGGAACATTCTGCCCAGCCTTACCTTCTGGCTTGGTCTCTCTATAATGCCACATTGTTTGTTTGTTTACTTTTCCCTTGGGTCCTGCTAAAACAGGTATAACCTCAAAATTGATTTCTCCATGAAGGAACATTCTCTCCCTTTTTTTGGCCATATTACAGCGTTCTTTTTATCCCTTGCACAAAACTCCTGACTTTGTCCCACACTAGTTGAAAATATTTTTTTCTGCTTTGGTGATGGATACAGGATATTTATGTTTCAGCTCTGGTGTATGGGTTTCTGAAATGATAACATACCATGCCCATAAGCTACATATCTGACCCCAATTCTGCTACACCATTTATTACATTTATCTCCTTTCTGCTGTGTGGACTTCTGCAGTTTCAGTTGCTGTACACTTTGTACTGCCAGAGCAGCATTTTACTTAACTATTACAATGCTAACACTCAAAAGTATGAAAATCCGAGCTTCTTGTTTTAAAAAGCCATCGGTATCGTCCATCAGCAGGCACAGCTCCTCCCAAACTGGTTCCTTATGAAAACAATCAGTGCTTTCTCCAGCTGCTGGGGAGATCTCACAAGGTCTGAAAGTGCTGAGACTCATTGCTGGGCTTTGACCTTGCTGTCCTGTTTTCCCAGCCCTCAGCATCCTCTGGCTCTTCTACAGGAACCCAGGCGAGACCGTTTCCTCCACACTAGGTCAAGAGAACTGAAGCTTCCCAGAGATCTTTGTAGCTCATAGGAATCAACTCAATAAAATAATGCTGAGAGACATTGCGTGTCAATCGTGTTGCCTGCTGGGGACGTTACACTCCTGGTACAGATAGTTACTAAATCTTGACAGATCTGATGACCGAGGGCATTTTTTCCCCTGCGGCATGATTGTCCTGCCAGGAGGGCTTAAATGTTTGTTTGCAGAGAAAAACAGCAATGTGGTGCTGCTTCTGCTGTAGCTGGCACTAATAATCGCCTCTGAATAGGCTGGTTCAGCAGACACTGCAAAAGCGAGGGAAAGGGCTTGTGCCAGCGCTCAGGGAGAAACCCAGGACAGAAAGCTTCACAGGAGCTGGCTGTTCAATGCTGCAAATTTTCCAAATCCTCAAATTTCTTTTTGAAGCTCTTAAAAAAAAATAATAAAATTATTAATAGCTTGCCTGATTCAGAAAGTGCTTTGCTGTGCTGGTATTTGCATCCCCAGGAAAGAATTGCACTCTGCTGAACTGATGCTACTTCCTAATTTAACCATGTGTTTTCTGCACTTACCTAGTGTATTATCTGACCATGTACTTATAGGTCTGAACCACACCTGCTGACTTAGCAGGGACTGGTGCAGGGTGAGGGGTAAGGGAGGACAAGGGGACAGAGAGACCTGTGTGCAGCATATGGCAATAGCAAATAGACCTGTCAGTGGGAAAAGCTGGCCCCAGTTTCAGGAGTTTGAACTTATGTTTGAACTCATGTTTCCTCCTCCATGCATGGGAACATCACCAGGGCTTGCCTTGCCATGGGGCTACGACAGGTCCCAGCCTGCACGTTTGGACCCAGGAGATATGGAGTGGTGCTGCATCCCCAACACAAACGTGTCCACCAAAAGCGGGACTCCCCATAATGCCCAGCCCCGAGGGCCGCTGTACAGGCAGGGAAGAAGCTCCTTCTTCTCCTTCCTTTCTTTCTCAGAGATCCTCAGAAGGGCTGGGAAAATCAAGTTGCCTGATTTTAAACTTTGTCGTCTGACAGACAGATGCTTTTTGAAGCTCCCTAGAGGTCTGTTTAGAGCTTCTTCCACTGAACCCCCTTGGTGACGATGTGGTAAGCAGTGCCACTTTTCCAGCAAGATGAATGCCTTCTCTGGGAGAACCAGGAGAAAAAATGTCAATTATAATTAAAAATAATCTCTTCATTTTAAAATGCACGTCACAGATTATGCAGGGAAACTCAGCAGTGTTTCTTGCTGATTTGAGCTTCTAGATTTCCACACTGAGTCAAAAGCATTTGGGGGGGGGATGTCTTCACAGATGAGCAAAATCCTGTATGATAAGGATGTAATTATAAATGTGAAAATGCAATGCTGTGATTCAAGGGGTAATGCTAATACTTCAAAGGACTGTGGGACAAGATCCATATCTCATCTACTCCGCAGCCAACCCAGCAAAGCTCTCCTGAAGTCAGTTTGGCGACTACCTTGAAATTAAAGATTTGCATCGCTGCAACTGAGGGGAGAATTGTACCCTACAACTTTAAATCACAGCTTTGGTGTTAGTGCCAGAGGCCCAATTCTAAGGCTGTCAAAAGAGGATTTCAAGGATCTATTTATTGACTAGGAAAGAAGGTTGCCCTTTCAGAGACCATCAGCCTGACTTTTCATTTATTTTCATCTTCCTTGGACTTTTGCAAGTAAAGGTGACTTAGAAACAGGGAACTGGGCAATCTCTTACATATGGGGAACTGCTTCAAAGTGATAATCAGATGCAAGCAACTACTGGAAATTAAATACCAAGAAATGTTTGCAGGCAGGATCTGAAATAATCTCTCAGTCTTTTCTGGGGCTCCTTCATTTTGTATTTGCTCAGGTAGTGCAAAGTTCTGAAAGAATAACTTGCCAAAAGCAAGAATAAATCTTGATTTTTAGGTTAGGCATGGGGGTATATGGGCACTGCTGCAGCTTTAATATTTATGTTGTCGTTGGGGAGAGTAAGTGGGGAATGATATAAGGTTTTCAATTTATTTTCTTTCATAAATCAGAGTTATTAAAAAATTTACTTCTTCATTCAGGTGGTCTATGCCAAGTACCAGTGCTGGGCAAATAATTGCAGCTAATTCAAAAAAGTTCCCAAAGTCCCACATATGGAGGCAAATGCACACTTCCTACTGTGTATATTGTGTGAGTCACATTCAATTAAAGTAAATGGAGTTGTGCAATGTTGAATTTGACCCCACATAATGAATGTACGTTCATCCTGCTGTGAGTTTGTGAAAGTTGCCTGGGGATTGCTTTATTTTAGCTGGGGTGCTGACAAGGAAGGCAAGTGTAATGAAAACAAAGCAGCCAACGTTCACAAACATGATATATGTGCTGAAGGCAGGAAATCTTTTCTCACTCTGGATTTTAAAGCACTGTATGCAATGTACATGTTACTCATCTAGATGAAATTCTAATCTCAAGGGGTCGTAAGAGTCTGTGACACACGGTTTTAAACTTGGACTGGCTGAGAGATTTTCCTGCTGCTTTTCTTTTTACAAAATGGCATTTGCATGGAAAACTTTCTGTTAAGCTTCGCTCAACCAAAAAAACCTCTGACTCTATTAAGAAGATATTTATGTTGAGATAAATGCTGACTTTGATCAGAGTTTATTGCAGTTTTTGACCTTTGGGTATTTTTGAAATATTTGTTGTTTAGAAAGTTGGTCTGAATTCATGGAAGTTTCCTGGACATTCTCCCTTCCCTCTCTTACCTCGCAGGTAAATTTTGACCGGAAAGCCTTTCTGGGGAGATTTGTATCATGAAAGAGCAGCTCAGAGTAACAGGGACAAATTCTGCATCGTTTAACCTGCTACTGTGAATAATGGTGTCCCTGGTTTTGCATTTTAATCGCACATCTGCCTTCAACATTGGTTAGAGGCATATAAAGATGTGAGGGGGCTCGTGGCAAAGGCTGAGACTGTGGCCTTTCTCTGCGTTAGGATGCAATGACATGACATACATCAATAGGAGACCACTACAAGAGACATAGGACAAACTCTTCTTCCATCTTTTCACTTTTCACCCTATCCACTACCCTGATTTCTGGGCTTGGTCAGCTTGCTAAGTACTTCTGAGAGGAGGTGGGGACAACACACTGATGGAGTTCAGGAGAGCTGTCACAGCCCCTTGCTACCATGTGCCCTAGGGACCTGCTGAGCCAGGACTGACTGCAGGCACTGGGCGCCGTCACCCAGGAGAAAGAGGACAAGAGGCTGGAGGAGTAAGTTAATGCACCTGACTTTCGCCTCCAGAGGCCTGGCTTGCTTCAAACTTCATCACAAACACACATCACAAGTGAAATGGATCTTATTCTTATCACTTAGGCTTCAACTGACACATCTCCATCAAAAACTGACACATAATTTATTTCCAATAGGAGAGCTGCCCAGGGAAAATTGTCAGTGCCGGGGTGGGGGGGGAACAACCAAAAAAACCAGCAGAAAAGAAAAGCAGAAAGTGTTTTGATACACAGGTCAAAGAGAATTAAGGGTGAAAAGAGTTAGCTTGGCACTTGCCAGCGTGGCACTGGGTGGTACTCTGAGACAGGACGAGGAGCCCACAGACCCCACTCAGGCTGGCCTGAAGGCCAAGCATTAGTGAGTTGAGGCATCGCTGCCCATTGCGCTCCCAGGCTTGGCTTGGAGCACAGCACAGGCTGCAAGGGCAGCTGCAGGCGTCGCCCGCCTGGTTCAAAAACAGCAGAGTCTTGTGGGTTCTGTCCAGCTCTCCTTGGGCAGAATGGCTATCACTGACCCTAGTGATGAAGAGCAGACAGGTGAGAAACCAGGGGACATAAGCCCATGTTCACGAACCACAAAGGATACATCCGCGCTGCAGCTTTTGGAGGTGCACATCAACCAGGTTCACAGTAACTGCTCAGTGTGTCCATGGAGCTCACTGCAAGCTACAGAACTGGCCAAAACAACCAATTAAACAACACTTGGCAGACTATTTTCATGCTGAGCCTTGGGCTACTGCAGCTACCTTGCCAGCCGTGCTAAAGTGCACTATACCAAAGCTAGCTCAGGCATCTGTATGGTCCCTGCAGCGGCTGGGCTACAGATGAGTCCAAACCTAGATGGCCACGCACTGCAGGAAGATGTTGTGCCAAACTGCAATAAACCAACAGATGATCACCAAAAGGAGTCCCTTGTTAGCTTTGGGCTGTATCATTTTCTAGATGTACTCTGTAACATGTACGGGCTGCTGCAGGTCCGGAGGGTGGGCTGACAGCCCCCAAGCTCCTGGAGCAAATGTGCCCTGCAGTATTACTCAACCTCCTCTGTGGGGAACGTGACCTGCCAGCAGCAACCACTGTCCCAGAGGCTGACGGAGCTTGGCCGGCTGTGTGCCGGGGAAGACGGAGGTGTGGGCTGACAGCCCTGGGCAGCTTGTGATGTCATGGTGCCATCAGGGACATCCCTCACCTGCTCACAGCACAGCAGAGACACTGGAAGCGGGTCTTTGAGAAAAACTCGCGAGCATCTGGGGAGATTTGAACTGTCTCTGGGGATCACAGGGGTTTGCTGAAGGGGCACATTGTGTTCTGCTTTACCCATGGAGCAGCACTTAAAGTCACGTCTGAGTAAATGAGAAAATCAGGTTTAACTAATCTGCCATTTAAAGAAATAACTGCTAAAATAATAGGATTTTGATGGAGCAAAGGTTATCTGTCCTGGAACAGCAGATATTCCTCAGTGACTCTGCTGATGAAAGGCACACCCAGCATGAGCTTTGGGAGGCTCAGAAGTGCTGGCTTGCTCACTAGCTCTCTCAAGCAGCCTGTTGGCTATTTATAACATTTCCCTTATCTCCAAGCAAAATTAATTTTACTACATATATTACATAACATGCTTTTGTCTCAAACAGCAGAGACCAGTGAGCTTCCCATCCTCCCCAAAATTACACCTGGTATTTGTGGTGCATGTCCGAACTGGAGGAAAATATTGGGGAGGCTCTAGCCAGTGAAGCACTGGGGAGAAAATCATTGTGTGGTGCCATCACAGCTCTCTGAGATTTACATAGCTTATTTTTCCTGCTTGCAAGTGAGGAGAGGATTTTTTTTTTTGCCAGCCCTGTAAACTCAGCCTTTGATCTTAAAATCAATTGGCATTCTTTTGCTTCTTCCAACACCAAAGGTGTTTAAAAATCTGTTGCCAGGATTGTGCTGACAATTTAGCTTTAGACCATGGGAAGGTCAGCCCCATTCTTTACAAAATGAAAAGCAGGTGTTGACAATATCCATATGTGCCTTTTTTTTTTTTTTCTTTCCACTGAGTTAGGCAGAGGTTTCTTAAAGATGCTGTGTGGGAAGATGCAGGATTAAACCTGAATTCTTTGTGGTGCATCTTCTTTGTGCTGATGTATCAAACTACAGCTACTGCAAAACCAGCCTCCCCAGCAGCTCCAGGGCTTCCCTTGCATAGGACGATGCTGTTTGTACATGGGCAGTGAGGATTGCGCAGTGCCACCCTGGCACATTTGTGCTGCAGCCAGCGCGTCAAGAGTATGGAGGGAATGAGCTATTTGCCAGAGGATCTTGGCTATCAAGGAATAAGGGCAGGAGGAGAGGATGGAGGTAATCTGATTAGCAAACTCCAAGCAGTTACAAGGTTCAACTAGACATCGGCATCTTTGGGTATTGGAGAGAAGATTAGTTTCCTCAGACAGTCCAATCTTTCCTGTATAGTTGCACTGTGGATGAGGACCTTCTTTCATTGTAATAGCTGCAGAATTACTGAGCTGCTTGTGCTTAAACCTGGCACCCCTCAGAGCACCCAGCTTCTGCTGCTTTCGTTGTGGGAGAGGAGCCACTCCTTTGCATTTGCCTCTTCTGCCTATAGTTCTAACACACTCACATAAGTTACTATTTCTTTAGTATTTGAGTACCTCCATATACGGTACCAACATAAAGATATGCAACCAGAATAAGAACACCCCACTGTGAGTTAGTGGAGTTGCTGGTGTTATGCTTTATGCATGTTAAAATTCTGCTCGTGGCAGGATTTAAATAATGATTTTCAGACTGTATTACTATCTTTCATTTTTCATTGATCTGTAGTTTACCCGATGGAAGAGGATGCCAGTGCTGTTAAATGCTACCCTTTTGTGGAAAGGATTCCTCAAAGAAAGCTATGCAGCACTTCTTAAAGAGTCAGCCTCCAGATCCACCCCCTCTCCCTGGAGAGCTTGTTCCAAGAACGGGCCCTCAGGCTGTCCACCTGCATTATCCCAACGGAAGGCAAATGCTTGTTTCAGTCAAAAACCAGTAATGAGCTACCTGGTTTTGTCACACTTAGCATGTTTGTTACCGTACACATCAACAGAAATGTAAGCGTGGTGGGCAGACAAGGTTCATGCTGAAAGGTGCACATTGAGTCATCAAAGGCTGTGAAGGGATGAATTTTACCTTCTGTTGAGCCTAGGAATTGTTAAACGGTCAGACAAGCCTTCTTATTACCAGGTGACATATGTGACTTAAAAATAAATGAGCTGATTCTTAATTTAGTTACAGGAGTGCCAGAACTACCCCCCACATAAATTAGAGGTAAATATATTTCATGGGGGAAGGCACAGATTTGGAGAGGAGATGGAAGATTAACTCTGTCCAGATCCTTCTGGAGGCTTCAAAGAAATCAGTTATGAAACTGACACGCTCCACTAAGAACGGTTTCCCTGTGATGAGTGAAACCTAAGGCACAAAGGAAGACAGAGTGCCTCACAAGGCGTGTGTCATAAAAAGTCTATAACAAGTCAGCCAGACAGGGGAAGAGAGAGAGATTCAAAATTTAATTTGGTGTAAGTGTATTTCATGTCTTGATATATCTTTTATAAATATTGGCAATGGCGCTGTCCATCTATTTTGTATACCAAAACCAAACAACTCAATGTTCATTTTGCTTTAAATTCTTTTGAGCAAACAGTGATTTCAAAGTAGGTGGCCAACAAGACAACCATTATCAGACAACAGAAGAAATCTGTGAAACAGGGTCACGAAGGAAACACCTTTCTCCCTTAGCACATATCTGGAATATTCAAAGGCATGTCTGCACAGGAGCTGGAAGAGCTTGTTTGAGAGCTGGTAAGAAGAAAGGGTCTTAACCAGGAGGTCTCTCTGATATAAAATAAGGTGATGGACTCCACAAGCCGGAGGTCGCAAAAGAGAAATTACACAATCCCTCTGAAATATTCCAAAACCTAAGCTACCTTTAAAGCAGTCCAGACTTCTGGAGACATTTCTTGTTGCTCTCTGCACTAGCCAAAAGGCTTTGCCAGCCATTAGAGATGGTCAAGGTTTTCCCGGAGAAATAATTCCAACAGAAAATAGTCTTTTCACAAAATCCAAAATTCACACATGGAAATTTCTTATTTCCCCAAAAGCTTTTGATTCTTTATCAAGAAAATCAGAAGTGGCCTGCCCTGCTGTCTCCTCCTCAGGAGCACATCAATTTCAGGGTTTTTTTGGAAGAGAAAAAGGAAAATTAACAAGAATACTCCAGGCATATGATGAAGAGGCTGGGAAATAACAATAATAGCAACAAAACTTGTGTTACAGCTGTCAGACTGGAATCTTCCTGGAGTCTCTTCTCATGAAATACTTTTTGGTTTTAGCTTGATGTCCAGCAGCATAACCAAAATATGTATTCATTATGAACAAGTGTTTTGGTTTGTTTTTGCAAGACTGGATTTCTTTTTTCCAAACATTTCTACTGGCTGCTTCTTCCATCCACTTTTCTGGCTCTTGTTAATGGTCTTTTTGTCATCAATGCCTAATGCCTGGACCTGTTTTCATAATCCTGTCACTAGCTGTCTGCTCCTTCTCTCTTAAAAAACCCTTTGCAAAAAGCTAATCTTCCCTCACAAAAGCCTGAACCTAAAAATAGGAAGACCAGTGCTGCTGCTGTGATAATACATTGAGTGTGACTTTCTGACTATATTACTGTAATCGCTATCTTTCATTCTCATTAACCCTGTAACACATGTCCTCTTGCCTTGCTTTGCGTAATTTTAGTCTGGCTTGAGTCTACAAATCTCTACTCAACTTGTAGCCCTTTTTCAAGTAATTCACTGAAACCAAACAAGAGAGGATCACTCCACTAATTAAAAAAATCTATGTTTTATGGCACCAGACTCTTGTCTCCCTGGAGAGAGCATCAAGACTGTTTCTCATGAAAGCACTTCCCATTTTAGTGGTACTGTATAAATACTGATTTTAAGAACCAATACCTGAATATCATGTTATAAATTCTTGCAGTGAGGAAGAAGTACCTTTAACCATGTCAGATGGCTCTAATCAAGCACAGGTCTGAGCAACCAAACGTGTTGTGCATGCTCAGGATCCAGAGCTGCATTCTAAAAATGGCACCTGTATTAACAACCAAACTGCAAATCCTGAATCACATCCTTGATGCTTATGGTTTCTCAGTCCAAGGCATCCAAATACTTCTCTTCCAGCTTACACCCAATTGTCAGCATAGCTACCTAGACAGCCACTCTGCTATGCTTCTTTCTTAGAGATCAATAAGTAAGCAAACCCTCTGTACTGTTTCATTTCTGAAAAAATAGATCTAGATCACTGCTATGTTAGTCTTAAATACTGATGTCCTCCAGGAGGGCTAGCATCCTCAGGACAGGCACTGAAAGCCACCTTTCCTGAAGCGCTCTTACCTGGGGACAGCTGTGTTTCTGTCCTTGCTCAGCCAGTCTCACAGGCAACCACACACCCATTTGTCGCTGAGTCACAAGATCATCCACAGCAAGAGGCATCTTACTTATCGTGGAACAGCACATTGCTGGGTTTGAGCATCGCAAAGTACAACCAAATGTAGTAAGATCGGGAGGAAGGTTGGTAGCAAACTCAGCAGCCCAGGACTAGCCAAGGAGGGACATAAGTACAAAGACACCGTCAAAACCAAAACAAAACCCTCCAGCCAAGCCCATCTCTTACACCCAAGCTTTCCCAGCAGTGTATGAAGGCAGCAGCCTCCTGGGTGAGGGGGAAGAGCGGCCATCACACACCAGAGGGATGTGAGGAACATGCCACCAGTGGGGCACAAACCCAATGGAGTGAGACCAGATGAACAGAACCGAGCCGCAGCTTCCAGTGATAGCTCAAATCCGTTCAGGGAAACCTTCTTGGATATGACAATGCTCACAAGCCATTGGAAGAAGGGAGGACAAGTGCTGGAGTCTATCTGTGGAGCAAAGAACCACGGCAGCTCTTCTCCTAGCACGGCAAGTTGAGAATAACGCTGGGTTATGTCAGTGGAATCACACAAGGATAGAAAGAGCAAAAATGGGGGCAGCAGCCGGCTGCAGGAGGTTAATTTACTGTGCGCTCTGGCTGAGCAGCCACAGTGATGCAAATTGCTGTAGCTGTGATTAATTAGGTTGCAAAACCAGATTTACAGATACTATACATTGCTATAGGAGCACAAAGCAGCCAGAGATTTTCAACAACATTTCATCCTTATGGCCTGCTACACAGACAATGTTTTCTTGGTTCTAACCACTGTAACTGTGCCAGGTAGGAAATGTTTCCTATCAACTGATTCACACAAATAAACTTGAGTGTGGGCATGGCCATCTTGGCATAACAGTTTTTTACAACTACCTTGCTTATTTATTTCCCAGACTTTCTTCATCTACTGGTGCAGCTGCATGCAAATTGAAAAGATCATACCGCTTGAACTGTACTGATGTAGTACAGCATTTATATACAATCATTGAGTTAAACCAACATAGCTTTTCATCTTTAGAAAAAGTTTGAGCTATGGTAATGCATCAGAGTTTTGCACGGCTTAGCAAGGGAAGTAAAATACAGCGTGTAAGAAGAAAAAGCAGAAAGTGGAAAAAAACCTAACTCCTCATGAATCCGTTTTCACTAGGTCAGAAAAATCTGCATTTTCCTTTCAGTTCTCTGATTACTGGCTTTCTCTTTGGCTGCAGCTTTGAAAACATTTTTCTTTCCCATCTTTATTCCCTATAAAAAACGTTGTCTTCAAACAAATATCTCAAAGGGTTTATACAACTGATTACAGACTGATTCTGGAAGGAAAGAAAGATAATTGTGCGTGAGCTGATAAATGTTGCAGGGACAACTCTAAACAATCATGCATGAATGATATCTTCAACAAATGTAATTACCGAACAATTCAGAAAATGCGAAAAAGCTGGTATTTTTTGTAGTTATTTCCTTTCCTGGCCTGTGTTTTGGATGGCTTTCAAGCATCCCTGATTAAATCTGGCCGGAAATCTTCTGGTGGAGCCCATTCTAATGAGAAATGCCGATTCATCAGAATGAAATGCTGCCGAGTGTGGGACCCTGTCGCATTTGGTGCAGCACTCATGGGCTTCAAACCTTGCCTGCTGTGCGGGTTGCTGGCAGAAAACTGCCAGATTTCCTCCTGTCCCATCTGCCCCTCCTGCGGCAGCCCAGCGGGCAGACTGCGCAGAGTGGCACGTAGACTTATGGCAGACTTCTCTGCAGGCTCTCCAAGGATAAAAGGGATCAGGAGGTAAAAGCTATGAGGCAAAAATCTTTATTCTTAAAATAGTTGGAGGCGAAGCAGTCAGCACCTGACTCGACTTCCAGTTTTCTGATGTAGGACCTGTACTCCCAAAGCAGACTGCAAAATCAGCATAATACAACTCTGAAATTGCTTACAAGTGACCCCAGAAAAGATTAACCTTTGCTTACAGCAATATGTCAGGAAATGTGTTATAAGCTCTTTAATGCAGTATATTTGAAAGTGTTTTGACCTATATTTCTGTTTGACCATCCTGCTCTAATGCTGTGTTAATCACCAGTACCTACTGCCAGTCCTCCACCTATGAAGCTAGAGGGACAACTGAGCATTGCGTGCAGTTACAACCACTCTTTGCCATTATTTTCATGCGCGTCGTGGCTTGGAGTGCTGCGCACCCCATACCTGCCTAGGACCCACCGAGAGCAATCTTCTGCTAATCTGCAGGACCTTGACTGTAGGCGGTAACTTGTTCCGTACCAGGTTGCCCTCAGTAGGTATTAGCTGGGGCCTCTGGCTCCCAACTCGCCTTTCCAGGTGTTTGCTCAGGACACTGCAACACCTACCAGGGACGAGTGACAGAGAGGTGTCACTGGGGACGTGTGCATTGGCACAGTACCTTGGATTCCCAAAGGAGATGACAGGCCTGAAGGACTTGCCAACACAAACATCTGCCAGGAGATATTTCCTATCCACTCAGCTTAAAAATGCAGAGATGAGACAGTCACAGGATAGGAAGGAAAACAGGATCAGGTGAAGGGTTTCACTTGACATTTTGCAGGTGTACCGGTACTGTCAGGAATGCTCCTTCCTGCAGCAAGATATTATTGCAGTGCCTGGAGTGCCTTCACCTGCGTCGTGCTGAGGGCCTCCCTTCTGCAGTTCTGCAGCCTGCCTTTCCCTCGCAGGGGCTGGGACAACGTCTCCCCTTGCTGTTCTCACGCTGTTGTTCTGGAGTTCTTATCCTCGTGGCCGTGCACCTACAAACTCCAACAGCATGAGAACCCCATCCTGCTCCCCCATCCCTTTTCCTGCCTCACGTTTTGTAGCCTTTGGTTTATAACAGACAAAAATCAAGTCTTAGCATAGTAGGTATCAGCTGATGCGTGTTACCCAGTAATACTACATGCACAAAGCTTAGCCACCCATCAGCCTGCAACACTTGTACCTGATAAAAGCATGCTCCAATCAACACCGAGAGAACCAGAATTGGGGAAAAACAATAGAGACTCTAAGCAGGTCCCAGTGAAAAACACGCAGTACTGGAGGGGGTGGGAATCATCCTTCATCCTCATTGTTCTGTTAATTTGCTGTGCTGGAGAGGTCATTCACAGGAAGGTGCTTGTCTGGTCAACCAGAAATAACCCAGAGAGAGCTTTTCCCTTTCCCATTTTATTCTCTGTCTTTCTATCCCTTGTCTTTACCAAAAGGTAACATTGAATTCACTGTATACCACCAGCTATGGATGCCACAGATAGAGCTTTGGGAATGTACATGTCACAAGATTGTCTGCGTGACAGAGTTTCTAAGGACTCACCTGAACACACCTGAGTCCAGCAATGAACATCCCAAATCTGTTGTCCATTATGGATCTTCAGCTAAGCTGGGAAACACCATCTATTTAAAAACTTTAATTTCAAAATAGTATGCTGAGCTTTAGCCACAGGATGTGTATTCAGGTGATTTACCTTTGAGATAAGCAGGTTTAGACAGAACTATTTTCAATTCAGCTTCAGTGAAGATGGGATCTACAGGATGCACTCAGAAAGCTCCGAGGGAGCATTGTGCATCAAAAGCCAACTTAACTCGCTTATAGCTCTTTAAGTAACCTCTCTGATCAGAATAGAATGTTCTGAGTAATGTAGATTTGTACTTGTTCCTGGTCTAACTCTGCAGCTCACCGCTCTATCTTTGAAATCTGCAAACACTTCCACTTATGTTTTTAAGTCTTTGTATAAATTAAAGCTCATTCGGGCTCTGATCATGTACAGTTTGAGTCAAACAGAGTTAACTGTTAATTTAATTGGGAGGAGGATACATGCCTTCTATAGGAAAGCAGAAACAGGAAGGGGATCATCTTTACTAATTTAATTAATTTTTTAAGAAGAAGAGATAGTGGAACTTGCATGATGTCATTAACCTTACAGTAACTCAGTTTTCTTAACACTAGCTGCCAATCATAATCTCTATGGCTGTTAGGAGATTCACTTGCTTCAGGAGCTTGGTTCCAGCTGCTGATTTCAGATTCAGACCCACTGGAGCTAAGTGAAACTCTGCCTTATTGGGTCTAGGGTAAACATTTCAGCAAATACCCATTTGTATATTCAAGAGACTGATATTGGACTGTGTTTCCAGAATGTTTTGTATTTGCTTGCATCTCTAATCCTGAGTGAATCCCATGGGGACAAGTGGCTCCTGTGGATTTCTTGCAGAAATTGGCATCCCTGTGTTTGGATTTGGCTATGTTCAACCATTGAGGGTGAATATTGCTCAGATACTTACATTTCTGAGGAACAAACTGTTGTAGGTGAAAAAACTGCTTAAATTGTAAATGCTAACAAGCAGCAGATAATTGGCTATGTGTGCGTGTGAGGGGATGCGTATCCAAAATTTAACTTTTGAACTCTCAAGCAGAAGACTGCTGCTTGCTAGCTGCAAGCAGTACAGGCTGGTTCTAAATTTTGATAGCACCTGGACTGAACGAACCTTGCATGACCTGAATCATTCCATTAATGAAGACACATAAGACATAAGCACCAATTAGGAGGCTCATCAAGTGCTGTGCTTCTGCACCTAGACTATTTAGATTAGGAAAAACAGGTACTTGGGGCTATGGGAAGAAAAGATGACCAAAACCAAGGGTTCCCCAAAAGAAGAATGAACTTGTATTGGAGAGAAGAAGGGGACCTAGAATGAAGAAGCTGAAGAAGATCTCAACTGGAGAAAAGATCCTGGAAACAGGGCGAGTTCTTGGAGATCAGATCAGAGTGAAGACAGATGCAGTGAGATGTTCAGGGACCTTGGATGGTGATGTCCAACCCCGAGCAGCAGCACAGCATGAATTGAGGGAGGTTTAGATTGGATATTAAGAAAAATTCCCTGAGGCTGAAATTCACCCCGAGTGCAGGGAGCAGTACAAACTGTATGTATCACTTCAAAATGACCCAAGTCATGGAGCTGGGAATATGACTAGCTCTGCTCTTAACTGGTATAATAGCCTTGTGTTGATCCACTGTGTAGGGATGAAATTAATTCCCTTTTCACCCTGGAAGCCATTGTCAGTACAGATGCTAAAGACTTTTCCTCACCAACAAATCTCTTACTCCAAAACACTGAAGTGAATGGAAAGGCAGGTGTAAGTCAGCAGGCTTTGGTTCTGGACCAAATTTCTTGTCCTTTCAGCCTCAGTTCCTGCTAGAACAGCTCCACCATCAGTTCAAGACCTTCTGTTCCTTCAAGGTATTCCCAAACTTAAGGAGATGAACACAAGGAAATTGAATGCAATGTACAGAGATAAAAAAATAGATTTCAGATGGTTTTACGGAGGCATGGCTGTGCTGTTTACAGTGGTACCTTCACACAGTAAACCCCAAGCAATTATAGACTATCTTCCTTTCTTTTGTTTTCCCTTTGTCATTTTCCTAAGCACTGTGAATTTCCAAGTGAAAACTCATCTGGGAGGCAGAAATGTTTGGGGTTTTTTTTTCAGTCTCATTTGCTTGTCACATTGTTCTCTGTACCACCATACATCTGCTTGCTAAAAGAGCAGTGCTCAGATCTTACCATTAGAACAGCTTTAAACCAGCTCTTTGACCCTGTTGCTGACTGATTTCCCAATGGTGCTCCAAGATACCAGCTGCAATTCCAAATATGTTGCAATACAATCCCAGTGGCAGAACAGGCTGAAGGCCATCTTCTCTTAAGAAGATTGCCTTGAATTACTTGCAGGACAATCAACCACTTTTTATGAAAAATAACTAGAAGTTGGACTGTGTAGTTCATTGCTTAAACTGCAACTCACCTATCAGCCAGAAGTTTATCTGATGATAAAACCATCTCTGGACCCAGCAGGAGCTGGAATTTTCAAGTATAGCAATTTCAACTATGAGTTATGGACAGGGAGAAAAAGTTACTTATAAGCGTGCCTACCACAGTGTTTGGAGAAACATTTCTCCACTCGCTTCTTTGCCAATTCATCTCTTTCGGCAGGTGCTAAGGGTCATTGAGAATGGCATCATGATACGTGATGAGAACTCAGAAAAAAAAGTAATGCAATATTTGCTGAGATCCTGGCAACACTTAAGCCAATGTTTGTCACTCATTTATTTAACTGAAGATTGTATTTCAACCTACTGCTTGGCTGGATCAGCTGCAGTTCCAAAGAGTTTGGTGTAAGATCCCATGATACATTTCTAGACCAGGTCGAGGTGGCCTATATAGCTACTTGTATTAAGGTTGCTAAGACTGTGAGTGTGGTGAGATGGAACCAGATATAAAAAAAGGAAGTTTCAAGCCTTTACAAAACCAGTAGTTGGGATGTCAGTGGATGCCTTCCAAGCTACCTCTCTAAAGGAAAGTCACCTTCAGATGACACATCACTCAATTATCCTGAGTGGGAGTGAGAGAAAACTGTTTAGCAAAACTGCTAACACCTCATTGCAAACAGGCTAACAGCAGCTACTTTCAGCTGTTGCGCATTTTAACTGGATATTCACCCGATGGCTTCAGGGACAACAGGGCTCACCCTGTGGATATTTAAGAACAATTTAAAATAATGGGAGATGCAAGGTTGATTCAAGTCAAAGAACTATTCACATAGCCTTGAAGCAAAAGAGGATCCCTTACTTTAAGTATCGCTAAAAATCTCTTGCTTTAGCAATGGTTTTGCTTTTGTGAAAATTCCATGAAGAATATGTAGATAGGATTTTTAAATTATTTTGGCTATTGAATCATTGTAGCGCAAGAATGTTTAGCCTGCAGCACTTAACATACCACAAATAGTATATAACATTACCCTGTTAACACTAATAAACTCCACATGGCAGAACATAAAATATTTGACAGCAGTTCTGGGATTACTTGGGCCTTGGTGAAGAAAAGCAACTATCATAACTGTGAAGCTAAGAGATTTTGTGATGTTGAATTTCTAACATATTCACCTCCAACACTAATTTTAAACAAAGAGATCTATGAAGAGCCAGGTTGTAGCATCACAATGTAATTTTAAAGGGATTTTTTTTTTTTTTTAAATTGGTGAAGAAGGGAGATACGGAGGGGAGAATGATGTGGGACAGGCTACGCTTATGGTGCTAAAGGAACCATTTATCCTGCATTCAATAAAACCAGCAGGTGAGGCAGACACAGTTAACTGATGATTTCTTTGCCGTTACACCCAAACCAGGAAGGTCCTGGCATCAAAAATACTCTATGTCCCTTGGACAAAAAAGAGCAGCCATAAGGAGCAAATTCTCACTCCTGTCTAATAAAAGAAAAATAACAGCTGAGAGATTTGTAAATGTTTGTTGTAATACAGCTACAGAATAAAATGTTAAATTCCACATACTGCTCTGGCACTCCCATCCTGATCATTATCAGTGAAAATATACCTTCAGTGCAGCAGCTGTAGCTGCTCTAATAAGATATCTACATAGAGAAAATAGGCAATCAAATTTCTGCAAAGTATGACATTTTCCATTAAATTGTCTCTTCCTTTTATATAACACAGCTGCAACAGTTCTCACTAGCTTTTCCTATCCATGCCTCAGCAAACACAACTCTCACTAGCAGGATATTTTCCAAATGAGTCATCTGAGATTCAGATTTCCTCTAAAGACGTCTAGACCATGACCCCCAAAAGTTTATCCTGAAAAAGAAAAAAAGATCCTATCATCCACAGCCACAAGTTAAGAAATAGAGAATATTACAAATGAAGAACATATTCTGATAAATTAAAAATGGCTGCAGATGTAATGAATGTCTGTGTCATTTGCTTTTAAATGAAACTCTGGTAATACAGTCAATGTACTAATCTTCAAAAGGCCTTTGATGTTGTGGTCTGTTTGGCTTTGTCTACTGAACTTTATAGTTTTCTTTTAATAAGGCAGGGGTTCTGCGGTTTTCATTTGAGTAACAAGTCATTATTGGTAGACTGAATTGCTTGGAATTACTGTAAATTGCAGTGTTTGCCTACTAATTGGTGGAGTTTCTAAAGTCCTGGATGAAAGGTGTTATTCTTTTCCAACATTAATGATGTATTGAATCCTGTCCTATTACTAGTTTTGGTGTTGATAACAGTGATACAAACTATGTCTATAAGGCTGTGTCATTGCGTCTACAGAATGTCTTAGGTGACGTAAACAACAAACATACTTGTCTCAGAAAGATACAGTTGTTGAAGTAATCAAAATGCCAATCCGTACTTACATGGGGTAATGACAATCGTGGCAAATCCCTGTAGCTGTTGTGGAGTCTTTTTTTACTCCCCTTTGCACTGTCAGCCTGAGGAAGCATTAAGTCTAGAGTTCATTGGGTCAAATCTGAGTGGATCACTCAAGATGTGTGAAGGCCAGTATAAGGTTTCTGCTCCCTTTGAGGCCTACCTAAGCTGTGCCACAGTCTTAAATGACTGGCTGAGAGGAAATAACTTAAAATTAATACATGTTCTTGAAGAGTTTTATGTCTTTGAAATGATTTAATTTTGAAGTGTCTTGCAATTTTTTGTTCAACCTAAAAGGAAATGTTTTTCTTCCGCTGGGTGTGTCTGAAACACATTTGTCTTTAGTTTAAGACAAGGAGAAAGTCCAAAAACCCTCTTGAAAACCATTTGAAAAGGAAAAGTCAAAAACTTCTGATTTGAAAATGAAATAACAAAATACTTCACTGTTTCAGAAATAGTTCATTAGAATCAACTGTTCAGACTTCCAGTAAGACCTCATCATTCCTTTTGGGTCAAAAGGATCTGCTAAATTCAAGACACATGGCAATAGGTTCAATTCCTACCCAAACCCAAAATTCATTCAAAATCACCATTAAAATAAAAATCACACAATTTGCTGCAAAGGTCTTTGTCAATGGAAATCTCACCCCCTGTTACTAGCTTTCTTTAAAGACCTCACAAGGCTGTTGTTTTCATGGAACAGTCTGACAGGCAGAAGCAGTAGTGTGAGAAACAGACAGAAAACCAGCATGTCTTTGACCAAAACCACCTATGAATCTCAGAGATAAAAGTAGAACGCTGAGTAGAAAATTAAAAAACAAAGGGAAAAAACAAGAAAAATAAAAACTTCAAGGTTCACTTTATGGGATCACGTTCCTAAAAGGAAGAGCTTGACGTGAAGCGGCAAGACCCTGAGATGGCACTGCTTATTTCAGCAGCGTCTTTTAAAGCCAGCATGCAAGTACAGAGGGGCTGTGAGAAGGGGTATACAGAAGGCCAGAAGAGAGAGAAGAAAAGACAGCCAGCATAAATTCAACCACAAAGTCCAGCTCTTTCTTACAGACATTGACCAAGGGGTAACAAGCGCTGGCTGGCAGCAAACCCAAAGTGAGGATGGGTGAAGATCTGCTCAAGAGTACCAGCAGCAGCTGGACTTACTGCAACAAGGAAAGCCGAAAGTTACAAAGCAGACCTTGCAGGAATATCCCCAGCAAAGCGAAGAAGGCAAAGGGTGAGGGACCAAGTGGAAGGGGTCTCCATCAGCAGACCTGAGCAAGCCTGCTCAAGGAGGGTGGATGTGTCATGGAAGCTTTCCAGATCAGGGCTGGGGACTCAAGATGTGCCCAATGCGAGTTTTCAGGTCTCTTCTTGCGTCCGTGGCTGGCAGTGCCATGTTCTTGGCCGGCAGAAGAGCAATGAGACCACCATACTCTTAGCTGTCCTGAAAAAGCCCGATTGTCCTCTAGGTGCTCGACGGGACTCCATCTCTATGCTTCTTCCCAGGCCATCTCAGGGCACTGGGGAGTTCATGTTTGCATTGAAAGCACCTCTCAAAGGCCCTTGCCAGCCTTAGCTCCCATTTCCCGTAGCATCACCAAATCAGGCTTTGCTAGGTTTCTCATTTCCAATGGGAATTTAGCAGTTGCTCTCTGACCTGCAAGGCGATTCCAGCACATACATGTCTACCTCCGGAGAGAAAATGAAGCTGAGGAAATAATACATGGCAGTGGTACTTTTCCACAATTGTCGCCCTCCTCTTTCTGGGTAAATGCTATTTAGGGAGGTGGAAATGGCCAAGGTTGCGAAGGAGCTGTGAAGGATGGGTATGGTCGCACAGGGTGAGCGGAGGCTACTTGAAGCCTACAGTGCCATGAGAGAGAGGGGGAAATGGAGCTCTGGCAGAGCTGTAGGGTGTTTTGGGACTTGCCGAGCCGTGGGAGGGGAAGTGAGTGTGTGCCTACAGGCGTCTCTTTGCTCCCCCAGAGCTGCAGCCCTCAGCAGCAAGAAGGGCTGGAGGAGGGGAAGCGGGGCAGTGGGAGCAGCAGGGAGCCGAGGCGCAGGAGGCTTTCCCCTGCCAGCGGTGCCCGGCAGAGCCCTGGCAGGAGGTGAGCTCCCACGCTGCCTCCCAGGGAGTAGCGCTGCCAGCTCCTGGGACGTGCCAGTGCCGGCC
>VFFE01007148.1:0-22992 GCA_008921705.1 Burhinus oedicnemus
TTTTTATAGTGGTGTACTCTGCGTCTGCGCGACTTGTTGCTGGGGTCTTGGGGATGAAGGCTCCTTTTCTTCCTCACGTCACGAACTCCCCGTCTTCATGAGCCCCCCCTCCTTCCCCTCCTTCAAGTCTTTTTACAATTTATAACCTGGCCTTGCGATTTAGCCTTGCTTGCATACCTTTTACAATTTACAACTTGACCTTGCGACTTAGCCTTTCTTGCACATCCTGTTCATACAGCAGAATGTTGGTTATCTTATCACATCCTATTAAGCAGTTACATTCTTATGAACCAATTTAGGTTTGATGAACAAACCATATGGAGCTTATCACACTCCCTGTCTCTGTAATTATCAAAACAGCCCTCCTCATATAGTTTGGCAAAGCCTTTTTTCTGCACCACTGTCATGCTCCTGCCTACTTTGCTTATCATGATCAGAAATTTTAGGGGGGAGTGGGCCACTGAGAACAATGCTCAGGAAAACTGAGCTGCTCATAGACCCCATAGCAGTTGTGGCTGTGCAGGAAGAAATCACTTCTGGTTCCCTTTCAAAACAGCCAAGAGCACCTGGAAGTGTGGCATATGGAGAAGGCTTTTGGTGTGGGAAGGAGCTGGTAGAGCTGGCCGGTGTCACGGTAAGACCTCTTCCAGACATCTTGGAAGGGGCAGAGTGATCAGAGAGGTTCCTTGGGACTTGGAAAAGGCAGACATCAGAGCCATTTCCAAGAACGGCAAGAAAGAGAACTGGGAGACTTACAGGCTGGTCAGCTTCACCTCAGTCCCTTGGAAGGTGATGGGGCAAATGTTCCTGCAGCCATCTACAGGCACTTGAAAAATAAAAAAGGGATTGCTGAACACATATGGAAAAGGAGAGAAAGGCATGTTGTGTATCTGGATTTTAATGAGGTCTTGGACACGGTCTCCCGTAGCCTCCTTACAGCCAGACTGTTGACGTCTGGACTGAAGAAGTGGATGATTATTTTGTGTGGGAGTTCGGCTAGACGAGCTGGCCCAAATGTCATCAGTGGTACGAAGTTCTCCTCCTAGCCAGTTACTAGTGGCATCCCTCAGTGATCAGCACTCCTGTATGATGAGATGGAGCACACTATCAGCACCTTTGTGGCTGAAGCTGCTCTGAGGAAAACCCTTGAGCAATCTCATCTTGACCAGGACAGTTGGACAAGATGACGTTATATCTTGATATGATGGGATATCTTTCAACCTGAGCTATTCTATGATTCAATGAGTCTTTCCTTTGCAGAGCTCTTTGAAGACAAAATAGGTAGAGGAAGAAGAAAAGAGAGAGAGGCTGAAACAGATATATAAAATGTGCCAAAATAAATACAGCTGCTCCTCTGAACAATGTTTTTCTATTGGACCCATTGGTAGGAAATTTACTGTGATGTCTGCACAAAATTATTCACATACCGAGTGAGTGTAATCAGCTTGCTAGTTCATGCTCCACTAGAAAAACATTTAGAAATCATGAAAATTCATGAAGAAAACCTGAGCAATGCTGGAAAGGGTGACATTTTTCAGCTATGAAAAAAATTATTTCTGCATAGGTTTCAACTTTCTTCTAAAGCCACAGTCATGCCTTCAAATCATGACCCCCTAAAGCAGTCACAGAGTTGGACACTGCAGCAAAGATACCCTGCACCCATGTGCAAAAAGTGTCACAGGACCGATGGGACCCCTTCTGGAACATGAACCACTATGCAGGCAGGGTACCTCGGGGGTGGTACAGGCGCTGCTGAGCAGGCTGAGCATGGCCCTCTCCAGCACAGCAGAACATTGTGTCCCCTTGGATGCTGGCTGTGAGGTCACTTCTATCTCAGAAACTGCCTGGCCAGTGGTATGAAGACAGCTACTCAGAGATCATGAGAGTCATTATAAAGCTGACCACAACAAGATTAAAGATTTGGGTAGTGAGAGGGAACTGGGAAAAGAAAAATGGGAGAATGGACAGAGGGAAGAGGGGCTTGGCCAATGACGATGAAAAATTTTACAGAGGTAAGAACTGCTAAGATAATATTGAGGCTGGTGCAACACACTGTGAAAACATTAATGATAGGCCTTCATCCTATTTCCAACCAATAACCTTAAGCCCTAACTCACACTTAAAAGAATCCCCTACTCTAATCCATAAACCCAATTTTACCTCAAAGGCAATGCCCAAACCCATAACCACGTAGTGTTATTTGTACTCTAATGCATAAACTAATCTATAGCCTGTATCCCTTGCATTAAAATGCCAGCTTTAATCCCAGACCTCACCGAAGTCCTTAAATAAAACCCTAACCCACAAAGATTGTTCACACTGTAAATGTGAACCAGAAAATCTCAGCAGAACACCAAACTCTTTGCCTAATCCCTTACCCTAAAAGGCGACCGTTAATGGCTAAATCCCAACCTGAACCCACAATCCATGAAACCCTCATTCACCACTCACCTTCAACCACTTTCCTAATACTAACTTATGTGTTTGGGCCTTGGGGGCAGCACAGGGATTGCAAGGTTCCAGAGCAGTATTAAAGTATTGGAATAAGAATGTGAGGTGACCTGTACCTTACTGGCTCATAGACCACAAAGAAGAGATGTGTTGGAATGGTATGATGAGGTCAGCTGTGCCTCAGGATCTCTTGAGCCAGCAGGACCCACACGGCTGTGAAGGTTTGCCAGAATCCAGCAGCAGACTTAGATATTCTTTTGCACCAGGATGTGCTTTTGATCCTGGTGCAGCAAGCCACGCAGATCCCAGTCATGGAAGTGTTATTTTGTTTTGCACCTGTGACCTCTTTCAATATTTTCATAGAATCATAGAATGGTTTACGTCGGAAGGGACCTTAAATATCATCTATCCACTTGCCATGGGCAAGGACATCTCCAAGTAGACCTGGTTGCTCAAAACCCTGTCCAGCCTGGCTGTGAACACTTCCAGGGATGGGGCATCCACAGCTTCCCTGGGCAATCTCTTCCAGTACGTCACTACCCTCACGGTAAAGAATTTCTTCCTGAGATCTAATCTAAATCTCCCCTCTTCTGGTTTGAAGCCATTACCCCTCGTCCTATCACTACATGCCCTTGTAAAAAGCCCCTCTCCAGCTTTCTTGTAGGCCCCCTTCAGATACTGGGAGGCTGCTATAAGGTCTTCCCGGAGCCCTCTCCAGGCTGAAAACCCCAACTCTCTCAGCCTCTCCTCTGTAATCCTGCCGTAATCCTCTGATCATCTTCGTGACCCTCCTCTGGACCCGCTCCAACAGGTCCATGTCCTTCTTATCCTGGGGGCTCCAGAGCTGCACACAGTATTCCAGGTGGAGTCTCACGAGAGTGGAGCAGAGGGGCAGAATCACCTCCTTCGACCTGCTGGCCACACTTTTGATGCAGCGCAGGATACAGTTGGCCTTCTGGGCTGTGAGCACACATTGCTGGCTCACGTAGATCTTCTCATCTACAAACACCCCCAAGTCCCTCTCCTCAGTGCTGCTCTCGATCCACTCTCCGTCCAGTCTATATTCGTGCATGGGATTGCCTCGACCCACACACAGGACTTTGCACTTGGCCTTATTGAACTTCATGAAGTTGGCATGGGCCCACCTCTCAAGCCTGTCCAGGTCCCTCTGGATGGCATCCCTTCCCTCCAGTGTGTTGACCACTCCACACAGCTTGGTACCATCGGCAAACTTGCTGAGAGTGCACTCAGTCCCTACATCCATGTGGCCAACAAAGATGTTAAATAGTACCGGTCCCAGTACCGACCCCTGAGGAACACCACTTGTCACTGCATGCCACTTGGACCCGTTGACCGCAACCCTTTGAGTGCGGCCATCCAGCCAATTCCTTATCCACCGAGTGGTCGGTCCATCAAACCCATGTCTCTCCGATTTAGAGACCAGGATATCATGCGGGACAGTGTCAAATGCCTTGCACAAGTCCAAGTAGATGACATCTGTTGCTCTTCCCTTATCCACCAAGGCTGTAACCTCATCGTAGAAGGCCATCAAGTTTGTCAGGCATGATTTGCCCTTAGTGAAGTCATGTTGGGTGCCGCTGATCACCTCCTTATTTTCCATGTGCTTTAGCAGAGTTTCCAGGAGGATCTGCTCCATGATCTTGCCAGGCACAGAGGTGAGACTGACCGGCCTGTAGTTCCCCCACTCATCTTTTTTACCCTTTTTGAAAATGGGGGTTATGTTCCCCCTTTTCCAGTCAGCGGGAACTTCACCAGACCGCCACGACTTCTCAAATATGATGGATAGCGCCTTGGCAACTACATCTGCCAGTTCTCTCGGGACCCATGGATGAATCTCATCAGGTCCCATGGACTTGTGCACATTCAGGTTCCTCAGCTGGTCTTGGACCTGGTCTTCTCCTACAGTGGGTGGTTCCCCATTCTCCCAGTCCCTGCCTTTACCTTCTGCAACTTGGGCAGTGTGGTCAGAACCTTTACCAGTGAAGACTGAGGCAAAAAAGTTGTTGAGTACTTCAGTCTTCTCCATGTCCTGGGTGATCAGGTCTCCCGTTTCCTTCTTGAGTGCGCCCACATCTTCCCTAGTCTTCCTTTTGTCCCCGATATACCTATAGAATGCTTTCTTGTTGTCTCTGACGCCCTTGGTCAGATTTAACTCTATCTGGGCTTTAGCTTTCGTAACCTGATCCCTGGCTGTCCGGACAACTTCTCTGTACTCCTCCCAGACTACCTTCCTTGCTTCCACTCTCTGTAGGCTTCCTTTTTCTGTTTGAGATTGTCCAGGAGCTCCTTGTTCATAGACACCAGTGACATCACAAGCACTTGTACCAGCCAGGTCCTGCTCCTGCCCTGGCATCAACTCCGCTGCCTATGACCACACTAACAGCTGCACAGCCCAGGGACCTACTCCTGCCCTCTTACCTACTCAGACACAATGGACGCCGTAAGCACACGAACAAACCCGGTGCCTCCTTCTGCCCTATCGCCTTCTCAGCCACCTATGACATCACAAAAAACCAGGAGATGCAGATGCCTGCTCCCGCCCTCCAAGCTGTAGAGAAATCAAGGTTGTCACAAGGAGATGCGCAGGCCAGAGGCAACCACTGGCCCTGTACCCTCCATGGCTTCATGTGACATCCTAAGAACCTGCACATGCCAGCAGCCTGCTCCTGCCCTAATGGCTACAGAGCTACAGTGACATTACAAAGAGCTTTGTGAGCCGTGGGCCTCCTCAAGCTCATCTCTTGGAAAAGCACAGTTGACATTGCAAGCACATGCACAAGCCAGGTGCTTCCTTCTGCCCTGTCTGGGCTTTAGCTTTTGTAACCTGATCCCTGGCTGTCTGGACAACTTCTCTGTACTCCTCCCAGACTACCTTCCTTACTTCCACCCTCTGTAGGCTTCCTTTTTCTGTTTGATATTGTCCAGGAGCTCCTTGTTCATCCACGCAGGCCTCCTGGTGTTTTTGCCTAACTTCATCTTTGTTGGGATGCATCGCTCCTGAGCTTGGTGGAGGTGGTCCTTGAATATTAGCCAGCTATCTTGGGCCCCTCTTCCTTCCAGGGCTTTATCCCACTGTATTCCATCAGGCAGGTCCCTGAAAAGGCCAAAGTCTGCTCTCCTGAAGTCCAGGGCAGCAAGCTTACTGCGTGCCCTCCTCGCCACCCTAAGGATCTCAAACTCCACCATCTCATGATCACTGCAGCCAAGGCTGCCCTTGAGCGTCACATTCCCCACCAGCCCCTCCTTGCTGGTGAGAACAAGGTCCAGCATGGCACCGCTCCTTGTTGGCTCCTCTATCACTTGGAGAATGAAGTTATCATCAACGCATTCCAGGAATCATCAATTCCAGGTTGAAGTCTCCCATGAGGACCAGAGTTTGTGAACGTGAGGCTATAGAGGGCCTCATCCGCTTGGTCTTCCTGGTCAGGTGGCCTGTAGCAGAGTCCCACTGTAACATCACCTGTCCCTACCCTCCCTTTGATCTTGACCCGTATGCTCTTTGTCAGCTTCTCATCTGTCCCCAGGCAGAGCTCCACGCACTCCAGCTGGTCCTTGATATAGAGGGCGACACCCCCTTCTTGTCTCCCCTGCCTGTCCTTCCTGAAGAGTCGGTAACCATCCATTTCAACACTCCAGTCGTAGGAGCCATCCCACCATGTGTCTGTGATGCCAATTAGATCGTACGCTTGCAGGCGTGCACACGTCTCTAATTCCTCTTGCATGTTCCCCATGCTCCCCATTCACGTACAGGCATTTAATTTGGGCCCTCGATGAATCTAGCTCCCTGGCTGGAGTGGCTATCCTTCCTTTCAGCTGCACTCCAGGTGCTCTCCTGCTGACCTGCAACCCATCTCCAGGTTTTGGGCCTCTGCTACCGGTATCAGCATCGTATTGGTAGGAGTGGGATGGATTCTGGTTCCCCTCCCCCGGCAACTCTAGTTTAAAGCCCTTTTCACAAGGTTGGCAAGCCTCTGAGCAAAGGTGATGTTTGAATGTTTCCAGGGATGGGGAATCTACCACCTCTCTGGGAAACCTGTGCCAGTGTTTCAGCACCCTCAGCGTAAAAAATTTCTTCCTTACATTGAGTCCAAATTTAGACTTTTTTAGTTTAAAGCCATTACCCCTTGTCCTATCACAACAGGCCCTATTAAAAAGTTTGTCCCCACCATTCCTGTAGGCCCCCGTTAAGTACCGGAAGGCCGCAATAAGGTCTCCCCGGAGCCTTCAGGCTGAAGCCCAACTCTCCTAGCCTGTCCTCATAACAGAGGTGCTCCAACCCTCTGATCATCTTGCTGGCCCTCCTCTGGACTTGCTCCAACAGGTCCATGTATTTCCTGTGCTGAGGGCCCCAGAGCTGGACACAATACTGGGGGGGGGAATCTCACAAGAGTGGAGTAGAGGGGCAGAATCACCTCCCTCGACCTGCTGGCCACACTTCTTTTGATGCAGCGCAGGATGCGGTTGGCTTTCTGAGCTGTGAGCGCACATTGCTGGGTCATGTCCAGCTTTACATCCACCTGTACCCCCAAGTCCTTCTCAGCAAGGCTGGTCTCCACCCCTTCATCCCCCAGCTCATATTGATATGAGGGGTTGCCCCAACCCAGGTGAAGGACCCTGCATTTGGCCTTGTTGAACCTCATAAGGTTCACACGGGCCCACTTCTTGAGCTTGTCCAGGTGCCTCTGCATGGCTTTGTGCTGGAAGGTTGACAAGGCTTGGGTATGCCTGGCTTATTTGGCTTGGACATCACTGCTTGCGTGCCACAGCCATAACCAGGTTGCCTCTTCAACACCCAAACATGTGCGTACCACCTGTGGTAGTTATGTTCTCTGGTGTACGTGTTTTGGGAAGGACCTGGTGGCAAACGGCTGCAGAAAGCAGGGTGGCAGTGAAATTGCCAAAGAGGTTGTGATGCTTCCTGGACTCCTTTGGCCTTCAGGATTGCCTCCCAAGGGACTCTGTCAACCAGGCTCCTGAACAGAACAAAGTCTCACAAGCTAGCGGGGCTCATTGACAGAGCTTTAAACTAGGCTTGAGGGAGGAAGGAGGCAATATCAGGCTTGCCCGTGACAAGCTGTGGGACGACAGGCAACGGTTAGAGGGATGGGGTGCTAGCGAGGGCCTGCAGCCTTTTGCTCTGAGACGTACTGGCTACACTGCAGCACACCTGAAGTCTTATGAAGATGAGACAGTGGCTCCTGAGGTAACAGGAGCCAACAAGGGAACACCAGTGAAATACTCCAAAGGAATTAAGGGATGTTCCTCTAAGACGGTGACACGGCCAACAGCCCCGCTGAAGTGCCTCTACACCAATGCACGCAGCATGGGCAACAAACAGGAGGAGTTGGAAGCCGCCACGCTGCTAGAAAGCCATGACCTTGTTGCCATTACTGAAACCTGGTGGGACAAATCCCACGAGCGGAGTGCGGCTATGGATGGCTACAGGTTGTTCAGAAGGGATAATCAAGGAAGGAGGGGCGGAGGCATTGCCCTCTACATCAAGAAATGGATATTGTGAAGAACTGACTCTGAAGAATAGCCATGAGCAGCTTGAAAGCTTACGGGTAAGAATTTGAGACTAAGGCAACAAAATGGAACCTTGTGGTTGGTGGCTACTACAGGCTGCCTGATCAAGGGGAGCCTATTGATGAAGCTTCTTGCTCCAGCTGCAGGAGGTATTGTGCTCACAGTCTCTCATCCTGCTGGGGGACTTCAACCACCCCAACATCTGCTGGAAAAGTAGGACAGTGAGCTGTAGGCAATCCAGGAGACTCTTGAGGATAACTTCCTAAGCCAGGTAACAGACAGCACCAACAGAAGGAATGTGGTACTGGACCTGAAGGTCACGAGCGCAAGTGAGCTAATTGGTGACAACAACATCGGAGGCAGCCTGGGCTGCAGTGATCCTGCACTGGTGGAGTCCTGAGGGATATGGGTCAGGGGAAGAGTAAAGTCAGGACCCTGAATTTTAAGAAAGCAAGCTTCCAGCTCTTCAAGGAGTCAGTCAATAGGACCCCCTGGGAAACTGCCCTCAGGGACAAGGGAGCAGAGCAGAGCTGGCAGATCCTTAAGGACGCTTTCCACAGAGTGCAAGAGTTCTTGATCCCCAGGTGTAAGAAATCAGGAAAGGAAGCCAAGAGACCTGCATGGATGAGTCAAGACCTGCTGGTCAAACTAGAGGGTAAGAAAGAGATGCGCAGGCAGGGACAGGTATCCTGGGAAGACTGCAAGGATGGTGCCCTGTTTTGTAGGGATGGGGTCAGGAAGGCCAAGGCACAGCTGGAGCTGAACTTGGCAAGAGACGCAAAGAATAATGAGAAGGGCTTCTACAGTTAACGTTAGCCAGAAAAAGAAGGTCAAAGAAAGCATACCCCCCCTGATGAGCAAGACTGGCAAACGGGTAACATTGGACGAGGAGAAGGCTGAGGGACTCAACAACTTTTCTGTCTCAGTCTTCACTGGCAAACTCTCTTCCCACACCTCTCAAATGGCAGGGACTGGGGGAGAAAAGTCCCTCCTGCTGTAGCAGGTCAGGTTTGTGACTACCCGAGGAACCAGAACATACAGAAGTCTAGGGGACCTAGTGAGATGCATTCCAGAGTCCTGAGGGAAATGGCTGATGTAGTTGCTAAGCCACTGTCCGTGATATTTGAAAAGACATGGCAGTCGGGTGAAGACCCTGGTGACCGGAAAAAGGAAAACAGTGCACCCATCTTTAAAAAGGGTAGAAAGGAGGACCCTGGGAACTACCGGCCTATCAGTCTCACCTCTGTGCCTTGGAAGATCATAGAACAGACCCTCCTAGAAGCTATGCACATGGAGGACAGGGAGGTGATTCCAAACAGTCAGCATGGCTTTACCAGGGGTGAGTCCTGCCTGACCAACCTAGTGGCCTTCTAGGATGGAGTGACTATATCAGTGGACAAGGGAAGAGCTACGTATGTCATCTAGCTGGGCTTCTGTAAAGCCTTTGACACGTTCCCCCACAACATCATCCTCTCTAAATTGGCGAGATACGGATTTGATGGGTGGACTGTTCGGTGGATGAGGAATGGGCTTTCCATGTGGGATGCAAAAGTCCTGGCTGAAGGCAGAGGGATCGCTCTGGTGTCTGGTTTTCCAAACCAGAGAGCATGTCCTTCCCTTGAAAAGTACTGCCCCAAGACACCTTGCCCAGAGGCGGGACACCTGTATGGGACACCCAAGGTCTCAGCCCCACCTGACTCAGCCCCAGCTGACCAGGTGCACCTGGGACCTTCTCATAGGTTTGGGCATCAGGCCTCTCCCACTTCACAGACACCTTGAGGCTTCATCACAAGCAGAACTCTTCATAGGTGGCCTAAGCTATGCCTGCAGGATTTCTCTGCCTTCTCCCTGTCCATACGATCATACACTTTTCTTTCTTCCTCCCTACCACTAGATGCTGGTACCACAGCAGAGGGGAAGGTGCCGGGAGCGGCAGCTGTAGCAGTGGCTGTTAGCCAAGGGGCTGAGAGGCTTCTCAGCTGCTGAGATCTACCTATAAATACAAAATAAAGAGCTCTGGGGCTGTTCCTAGCTGGACTCTGTTGCTAGCTGGACTGACTGGCTTGTGCCTGGCGATGGAGCGGTCTAAAGGGATTATACACGCCTCATGTGTGATCCCAGAACTGCTCATAGGGGCAGGAAGGAATCAAGTCCACACATACTCCACAGCGTGAACACGTGCAGCCCCACTCCTGCACATGCCAACACACAGGCAGCACGACAGAGGTGGCTCTCACACTCTTCCTGGGAAACCAGCACAGCTAGTGCCTCCCTGCAAGTGCCTGCACGCTCCTGCACACAGCATGGAGAACCACCAGCAGGGCCAGAAGCCTGCGCGTGATTACCGGGCTGTGACCACACTGGGACCACGGAGGCATGGTGGGTAGATGGTACAGTGGGAGGGCTGCAGTGGAGGGAGACAGGCTCTTCAGGAAGGACCATCTGGGAAGGTGAGGAGGTGGACTTGCTTCCTGCTCCAGGTGGGACAGCAGCCCGCATATGGGTCAGGGTCAGCAGGCAGACCAATATGGGTGCCGTGTCAGCAGGTATCTGCCAGAGACCTCCTGTTCAGGAGGAGGATGTAGACGAGGCCTTCTTCAGACAAGTGAAAGAAGCCTCATATACACAGGCCCTGGTCCTCATGGGGGCCCTGAACCACCCTGGTACCTGCTACAAGGGCAATCCAGCAGGTCTCAAGCAATCGAGAAGATTTCTAGAGTGGGCATGGGTGATGGAGGAACCAAGAGGGAGATGTGCTCTGCTGGACCTTGCACTGGTGAACAAGGAAGAACTGATTGGGGATTTGAAAGTGTCCTGGTTTGAGGTAAAACAGGACCAATTTTGTTCAGTAACTTTACTTGTTAGCTAGGCCTCTTCTAACTGCTGAAATTAACAGCCTGTTGTGCAGGAAACCGTTCGTTCTCAGAGTGATAAGACCCATGTTTATAGCTGATGCCAAGGAACAGTATGCAGAGAGGCTCTTGCTTATACTTACTGCTATAACAACCAAGGCCAGCCAACTTTGTTACTTGCCCCGTTGGAGGGTCGGAAGCAGAAAAGCATAGAGGGGTCACACCTGCGGGGAGGAGCAGACAGGACAGGTGACCCAAAACTGACCAACAAGGGTATCCCATCCCATCTGCCTCATGCTCAGTATAAAAGCTGAGGGATCAAAGGGTCAGTCCTCTTTCTTCAATGGCCGGCGTCCTGGGAGGAGTCTGTCTCTGCGGCTGCCTTTGATCCCGATCCTGACTCCAGATCCGGAATCCAGTTCCCGTCCGTCACTGAGTCCAGTCTGGGACTTCCCCAGCGCCTGCTGGTGACGTGACTGTCATCCTGGGAGCTTGATACGGTTTTGTATATATTTCATTTCCTTCTAAACTCTTAAGTCTCTCTTTTTCTCTCTCTTTCTTGCCTCCTGAGCAGAGCAGATGAGAGAGAGAGCATCTGTCATTCCACCGGATTGGGCCAATCTGGCCCAAACCACGACAGAAAGTCATTGGCAGCCTTGGCTGCAGTGGCCCTGAGATGTTGGACTTGAGGATGCAGAAGGCAGGGAGCAGGGCAAAGAGCAGGACCACAGCCCCAGCTTTCAGGACAGCAAACTTCAACTTGTCAGAGATCTGTTTGGAAGAATCCCGTGGGATATGGCCTTGGAGAGAAGAAGGGTCCTGGAGAGCTACTTGATATTAATGGACCACCTCCTCCAAGCTCAAGAAAGGTCCCTCCTGAGAAGCAGGAAATCAAGCAAAGTCAGCAGGAAGCCAGCATGGACAAGTGAGGAGGTCCTCACTGAGCCCAGGCATGCAAAGGAAGGTACATGAGGTGGGGGCAGAGGGAGGTGACCCAGGAGAAGTCAAGAGGTGCCACCTGATGGCGAAGGATAGGTTCTACGAAAGCCAAGGCTGACCTGCTGTTAGTCTGGGCAGGGACATGAAGGGACAGCAGGAAGATCTGTAGGTGAATATGACCAGATGAAGAGGAAGGAAGACCTGGGCCTGCAGCATGCTGGGAGCGGTAGTCTTTCACCCCATGGCATACTGGGAACTGTAGTCCCTCACCCTGCAGCATCCTGGGAGCTGCGGTCCCTCCCCTGCCTGCAGGCTCCTCTGCTGCGATGAGGTGGCTGAGTGTATCCTGCAGCCAGGAGATCCATGCAGCACAGCTCAGGACTGACAGTCATGCTGTGCTGTGCAGCACAACCTAGTGCAGGCTGGTGCCTGCTCAGGTTGACAGTGATGTGGACCTTTAAACACCTGGAGTGTTTAAAGGTCTTCTGGTTAGGGTCACGTCACCCTCTGACTTCACCATCATCACTGTTTGTGGCATCCACAGCCTTGTCTACCTGCTTCCTAGACCTGCTGAGGCAGCTCAACCAAGTGGTCTTCTTCTACACCATTGCACCCTTGGACAACCCCCTTGTCCACATCCTGAGACACAGGATTATTAAATCCCAGTGAGGAAATGGTCCTTCTGGGAAGTGCTGAGGTAAAGTGCGGGAAGGCATGCTCCCTGCAGGCAGCAGATATCTCTCAAGGAGACTTTGGCGCCAGGAGGTCTGTGATTCAGCCCATGCTGAGGTCAATGCTAAGGCTGGCCATGTGCAGTTTGCCTCCATGGTCTGTCCAGTGCTGTTGAGAAAGATTCCTTGGCTCTCCTATCACCTTGGGTAGAGGAACCATCCCTCAAGCCCAGCTCCTGCCCAGCATCTTGCTCTGCCTCCTATTGCAGCACTTGGAGTGACCCTTGGAGGAGCTGTATATGTCTGTGGTGGGGACATCTGTCCATAACAGTGCATCAGCAGAGGGTCCCCTTCCCTCGTGTGGTGGTGCAACCCTCCCCCCTCTTTGGCCACTCGGTACTTGGTGCGATTCCCCATCCCTGGGCTGCATACCAACCTAGGAGATGTCAGGCATGAATTGTGAAAGGTGAAGGACCAGAGTGTTAAGGTACTCCCTTAACACGCCTGGCTCTTGCTTCCCCTATTGCTTAGGAATATCACTCCCTGACAACCTAGTACATCTGTACCTGGATCATGGCCCAAAGGGAGTTTATACCAGAACTTGCAGACGTAGCAAGTTCTGGACTTGCACAACTGCTGGAAAGCACTGAAATATTCCATCGTCTGAGTTGGGCCAGAGTGGAAAAATACCTGACAAAAGTAAATTATCTCGGATCCTGTAAGTAGCGATTCTAGTGAAGACCCTTTGAGCTCTTCTGGATTGCAGCAGGCTGTGGCCAGTATCTTCCCTGAGTCAGGATGCTGTCTCAGGTAAACACGTCGAGGACTGGAAGACCAGGGCAAGACAGTCCCTCTTGAGTCTCAATTACCACCCGTTGAGGAATGCCGATGCATAGCGAGTATTTGCTCTAACTCGAAAAGGGCAATTTTAACTATAGGCTAGCCTCTCTTTCATCCACCTCTCCATCTATATGTTTGTATGCATTAGCTTTATGGATGTGGATGTTCTTCCGTTTTCCGTGCACACGTAGGAATTAGAAGGGATACCTGCCGACTCAATAGAGTCGTGCGATATTAAGAGATCTTTGATCTCGGCGGTTATAAACTGCAGTGTGTGCGTGTGTAAGTGTGTGTGTGGGCACACACGCTTATATGCTTTGTTTATATGTATATACATTAATCTGAGATCTGTACTTTTGCTCTCATATGTATATCTATTGGTTTGGGATACCTTATAGTAAGTTAGTGTGACTCTTGTCATCCTTGAATCTGTAATCAAGTTGCTGTTAATTTATTTAGTTAAATCACTTTGTAAATCTTTAAATCAGTTCATGATTAAGTGCTGCTAAAACTCAGTCTCTTGATCTGCCTCAAATCACTAATAAAACTTAACTGCTGCTAAATCATAACTGTGTCAAATACTTCCATCCCGTGACAGGTGGTCTGGGAAGCAGAGTCTCCAGAGGCAGGGCTTGATTTAGTCTTGCCTGGAGATCTTGAGCTCAAACATGTCTCCAAACTCCGTGTGCCAGTGTCATCCCTCTCTCTATGTCTGCCCTTGTGATGCAGCTAAGGATGTCATTCTCCAGCCTGATGAGCCAAAGTGGGCCAACCCAAACTCTTCCCCCTCCTCTGGCCAGGCCCAGCCTTGGGAACCAGTTGTTTGCAAGAAGCAGCTGTAATGAGAGGGAAAAAGTTTAGGCCAGGGGTGGTGGGGAGGCATGGCTGTAGTTATGGCTGGGGTCTGAGGCAGCATTCCCAGAAAAAGTCATGGACATCCCTCCTCACACCTTCCCTCCCTCCCTCCACCCCCCGATGAGTCAGGCAGCCCCAGCTCCAGCTGTGCTCCTCTGGCTCCAGCTGTGCTCTGCCCCTTGCCTTTTGCTGTGGAGTCCAACAGGTGGGGACACCCCACGTGTCCCAGCACCCTCAGCCCCTGGATGAGCAAACTTCCCTTCTCATCCCTCCTTCCTTGTCAGAAAGTCCTAAGCCATCTCAGCTCCCTGGGACTTGGGGTGGTGGGGACAAGGGAATCTGGGAAGGCAGGGAAATCTGTCAGCAATTGGGCAAGATGCTGCAATTCAGGCGGGGTTGGTCCTGGCCTCTGTAGGGATTTCTGCCTGATCTTTTGAGAGCAGCAACAGGGCCAGCAATATCTGAGCAAGTCATCCAGGGCACCTGTTCTGCTCCCAAAGCAGGGAATGTCCCACAGCCCAATCTCTCAGTCTCAGCACCCCAAGAGCCTGGGTCCCCCCAGCCCTCCGTGCACAGGGAGTGCCTGAGGACCTCTCACCTCCCACTAAGGTGGGGTGGCACAAGGAGAGAGCACAGCCTGGCCATGCCCTGGGGGACGATGGCTGCAGGACCGGGGCTGTGCTGGCCTGGGGCCCCTGGGGGCACCGTGCCCCTGTGAGAGCTGGTCCTCACCTCCTGGCCAGTGTCACAGGATTCCCACCAGCTGGCCCAGATCTTACTGTTCTCCCAGGAGTGGGGCAGGAGGGGGCTGCTCTGGGGAGGTGGGGTGTCAGGGTTATGCTTGTATCTGTTCAGAAGAGCCTATGCTCTGTAAATGGCCTGTCTTCAGGAGCGGATGTTGCTGCTGCTGTTGTTCTGCTGCCAGGGGAGCTGGTAAAACTGGCGAGCAGGCAGAGCTCAGCCCCTTCAAGCTACTGCCTCCTGGAAGTCCTCTTGCTCCATCTCTTTCATCTGTTTTCCTGGCCGGTCCTGAAGTGAGAAACCTCTCCCAAAGGCATTTTTTCCCAAGGACTCCACTTTGTGGGGACTTGCTTCTGGAATCTTGCTCCTCTGCTTTCTTTCGGGAGATGCAGCTGAACTAACACATCTGGTCCATGCAAGCAGCAAGGGATAGGAATCAGGATTGGGATTGGGATAGGGATAGGGATAGGATTAGGGGCAGGGATAGGATTAGGGGCAGGGATAGTGTGGGAAAGTAACGGAAGATCGACAAGGAGGATTGGAAAGACACTCAAGTGACTCGCATGTGGGGTGTTGGAAAACACATATATCACACTAATTGTTCTTTAGTCTTGTGTGCTTGACAAGTAGAACATCTGCACTTAAATAACCTAGGCCTGTGATGGACTTAGAGGCACCTTATCGAACATGCTTGAGATTCCTGCCCTGCTGTTGGAGAAGATCAAAGCACAGTGGAAAACTACACCTCTTTGAATACCGAAATACAGGCGAGAACAGCAGCTTTGGAGACTCTCACTCTCTCTCTCTCTCTTGCTATCATGGACTCTCTCACTCCACGGTGCCTGCATCCCCCACTTGTGTGCCTGCATGCTGCTTTGGAGATCCGTCAGTCCGCGAGGTACTTCAAATGTCAGAAACTGAACAGATGGCTTTGGATTATCAAGAATAAGAAATCAAAGTATAAACACCTTGGTGTAATGTGTTCCTTGATAAACATAAGGTAAATTTACCAAGTTGGAATGACAGGTTATTGTGCCAACCAGACCTGGAGTGATTGGCAAAATTATGTTGATTGGAGTGTGTTCCAGGCTTAACTGTGTGTATCATTACTTATGTCCTGTTTGTACTATTGATTGTTATTTGGAAACCAAAATTTTGACACGGGGACAGGCATGCAGATTATCGTAGTCATATTAATAGGGACTTTGTTCGCAGAACTGGAGACTCCAAATCTCATATTGCAACTGATTCAAGCTTATGGGCATATGCATAATGTTAGTTGAATCACAGGGTGCCTACCCCTTCCCCAGTCTGCCTAGTAACCTGGGGGATATTGACCATGGGGCTGACCCAGACTTGGGAGGCTATGTGGAAAACGCAAAACTATCAATCTTACATGGCACAGTCAGGGAAAGAAATATGTCCTACTGTGGACCTCTAAGAGAAATGGAAACATGGATAATTGCAGTATCACTAAGCTGATGATAAAGTTTGAAGCTGATGGTGAAACAGCTGAGACATCTATCGTTCTTCTGGGAACAATGTGCCAACGTACCATATACCCAGTGTGTGGGGAGCACCACAGCATGGTGACTGGCATTATATGCAAACTACTGACTGGTGTATTGATTGGGACGGAACTATGGGATGACCAGACGAGCCCATACAGGTCAATATCCGATACGCAAACTTTAATATTTCCCACTCAGATAGCCCAAACCGCTATAATTGGAATTGTGCTAACGTTTATAATTGTAGCAGCTGAAAGGTTGAAAGTCAGAGATTGAGCCCTATAGTTCAAGCCCTACAACTAGGTTGTGTTTGTTATAACTATACCACCTCAATCAATGACACTTGGTCTCATTTGGCTAACGATACCTGGTCTGATACACTTTGTTCAATACTCAGTATGGGACACACTGTGTGGGTTAGCAGTGATGGAACATGGACTACGGACCTACGTGTAGGGGAACGGCGATGCCAACACACGCTGGGACTGCTAACGCTTTGCCCCCTCTGGAGAAAACAACCTCTTGCGATGACTCTTTGGGGATGGATTAAAAGGGAATCAGAAGACCCCTGGATATACCCGACAACAGGAACTGTGGTCGGATGGGCTCTGGAATTATCTTCCTGCCTCAAGTAACGGCATTCCAGAATCAAATGATGCTTTATAGCCTCACCAGAGAGACTGAAGCATTGACTACTGCAACTCGTGTTGGGTTGGAAGAATTGAATGTGCAACTACAGGCAACATCAAAAATGGAGTTACAGAACAAACTGACATTAGATATGTTGTTGCTGCACGAAAATGGAGTGTGTGGATATTTGAATTTAGCCAGTGACACTTGCTGTATCCATACAACAAATGTAACACAAGGCCTTAATGAACAATTAGACCATATGAAGCGTGTGGCAAAGGTGAGTAGGGACCTTGGAGGAAGCATGGAGGTAGGATGATTAAACAAACTTTTGCATGGATTAGGATTCTCACTGTCAGGATGGCTTGCTTCTTTATGGCAATCTGTATTGATAGTAATCATTGTGATTATTACGTTTTGTATATTGTTAACTTGCATCAAATCAATGCTAACCCGGGTATTAATTCATCAAGTGCACATGGTGTCCGGGTGGACCAAATTAGAGCTGCATCCAGGTCAAGAGGAAAAAAATTCAAACTTAAGGGATGCCCCCAAGATTGACTTTATGCAAACATGATTTGGATCTTGAATCAAGTGGCTACAGTCATGAGGTGGATAATGTGGGGACTGGTACATAAGAGATTAAAAATGCCAGTGTCTGCTTATCTCTTGTGCAAACCTTGTAGGTGGAGATCCTTGAGAAGCAGCCAAAGGAGGGAGTCTTGTGGTGGCAGGACAGCCCTGTTTTGGCTAAAGATTGCAGGAATAAGCAGATAAACAGCTTCAGCACAGAATCTTGAAGCCTGCTGTGTCCGGAGTGAGACCTTTTGCTTGATTATCCATGAAACAAATATTAAAGGTGACACCCCCGAATATGATAATGAGCTTAAAGAAGGACATGCAAAACATACATGACTATAGCACCTGACTCTTCACCCAAACCATGTTAAAACGTCACCCCGGGGAAGGGAACAGATAAGGTTAGGATATAAAGGATATTAAGGAAGGCATCTCTGAGACATCTCTCAGGAAGAGACTAGAGACCTAGAAGAGACAGTTGACTGGCTGTGCTCCTCTTCCTTCACCCAAGGCAGGGATGCCTTCTTGGTAAGCAGTGTGCTTTCATCTCTTGGTGAAGAACACCCAGGATAGCATTTATTCATTATTTGGCTAGCATTATTATAATATTGCACTATTGTAGCGAGTGCATTTATCAACAGCAATTCCGAATCTGTTATATCTGTCACTTCATTTATCTTTTCAACTTTGCGAAACTCTCTCAGTGAAAGTCCTTTGGAGGGGCTCTGAAACAGATAAACGTCAAAACTATACTCATAATGTGACAAGAGCCCAGCCAAGCTAATCTGAAAAGCCGAGCTGAACCAGCCCTAAAAGCCAAGCCAATCTGTCCCCAGGAGCTGAGCTGAGAGAGTCACAGGAGCTGAACTGAGTTGGTCACAGGAGACGAGCTGAGCCTGGCCCCAGAAGCCGAGCAGACCTGGCCCCAGGAGCCACGCTGTTCCCATCCCAGGAACCCAGCTGAGTCAGCCCCATAAGCTGAGCCGGCCCCAGGAGCTGAGCTGGCCCGAGGAGCAGAGCAGACCCGGCTCCAGTAACTGAGCCAAGTCGGTCCCAGGAGTCGAGATGAGCTGGATCTAGGACTCAAGCCAAGTCAACCCAAAAATCTTAGGTGAGCCAGCCTCAAAACCCGAGCCGAGCCAAATCCAGAAGCTGAGCCAAACCAGCCCCAGGAGACAAGCCAAGCCAAGCCATGCCGGCCCGAGGAACAAATCAGAGTCAGCGGCAGGAGCTGAATTGTGTCAGTCACAGGAGACAAGTCGAGCCAGCCCCAGGAGCTGAGCAGACCCAGCCCTAGGAGCCAAGCCAGGCTTGACCCAGGAGCAGAGCTGAGTTGGTCCCAGGAGCGAAGACGAGCCGGACCCGGGAGACAAGCTGAGTCGGCCACAGGAGCAGAGCTGAGCTGGTCCCAGGAGCCGAGCTGAATCAGATGCAGGAGATGACCTGAGTCAGTCGCAGGAGCTGAGCCGAGCCAGCCCTAGGACTTGAGCCGAGTCTGCCACAAAAGCAGAGACGAGCCATACCTAGCAGCTGAGTCAAGCTGGACCAAGGACTTGAACCAAGCCCTCCCTGGGAGCCAAGCTGGGCAAGCACCAGGAGCTGAACCAAGCCAGCCTCAGGAGCCAAGCCAAGTCATCCCAAGGAGCCAAGCCAAGGCAGCCCCAGGAGCTGAGCCAAGTCAATCCCAGGAGCTGAGCTGAGTCATTCCAAAAAGCCGAGCCAAGCTGGCTGTAAAAGCTGAGCCAAGCTGGCCCCAGGAGCCAAACTGATCCTGCCCCAGGGGACAGTTTAGCTTGCCAACGGAGCTGAGCAAGCTGGCCAAAAAAGCCAAGCTGATCTGGCCCCAGGAGCCGAGCTGAGTTGGCCCCAGGAGCAGAACTGAGCTGGCCCCAAGAGCTGAGCCACGTCAGCCCCAGGAGCTGAGCTGAGTTGGTCCCAGGAGCCAAGGCGAGCCAGCACCAGGAATCAAGCTGAGTTGGTCCCAGGAGCCGAGGCAAGCCAGCACCAGGAGCAGAATTGAGTCGGCCAAAGGAGGCGAGCCAAGCCAGCCCAAAAACCTGAGCCGAGATGGCCCCAATAGCTGAGCAGAGCTGGCCCCAGGAGCTGAGCCAAGGTGGACCCAAAAGCCAAGCCGAGTTGTACCCAGGAGCTGAGTCAAGCTGGCCTGTGGTGGTGCAACCCCCCCCCCTCCCCCTTAGGCCTCTTGGTACTTGGCGTAATTTCCTCCCCACTTGGGCCACATAATACTACAGTGGACCAGAATGATACATAATGGTCTAACACAAAAGAGAGAAAAGGTAGGGAGCAACGGACTAGAACACTACAGCAACGCCTTACTGTACCTGGTCCCCATGGCTCCTACTGTTTGAAAAATAACAACTATAATCGATCACTCCTGACAACATATGGATTGTGGCCACAGAGGCAGGGGTACCAGGACCACAAGTCCCAGCAAGTCCTGGGCTTGCGTAACATGTCGAAAGTACTGGAATATTCCATTGTCCGAGCTGGGCCGGACTGGAAAAGTACCTGATGAAAGTCAATTATCTTGGATCCTATAAGTAGCGACGCTAGTAAAGACTCTTTGAGCTCTTCTGGATCACAGTGGGCTGTGGCCAGTACCTCCCCTGAGTTGGAATGCCGTTCAGGCTGACACCTCAAGTCTTAGAAGGCCAGGACGAGACAATCCCTCATGAGTCTCATCTACCACCCGTTGAGGAACACTGATGCATCATATTCAAGAAAGGGAAATTTTAACTATAGACTAGCCTCTCTTCCATCCACCTCTCCACCTATGTTTGTGATATACATATTAGCTTTATGGATGTGGATGTTCTTCCATCTGGCCGTGCACGTGTAGGACTTTAAAGCAGTACCTTTTGGCTCATTTGAGTCACCCACTATTAAGAAATTCCTGATCCTAGCAATCAGAAACCTGTATGTTTGTGTGTGTGTGTGCACATGCTTATATGCTTTGCTTATATATTATATATATGTATTAATTTGAGATCTGTGCTTTTGCTTATGGGTATACCTATTGGTTTGGGATGCCTTATAGTAAGTTGGTGTGAATCTTGCTATCTTCGAATCTGTAATTAAGTTGATGTTCAATTATTTTGTGAAATCACTTTGTAAGCCTTCAAATTGGTTAATGATTACATGCTGCTAAAATTCAACCTGTTGATCTACCTCAAATCACTAATAAATTTTGAATCACCACTAAATCATAACCATGTCAAGTATTTCCATCCACAACATGGCCAAGGAGCCAAGCCAATCCATCCCCAAAAGTCAGTCCAAGTAGTTCATAGGAAACAAACCAAGCCAGCCCAGAAGCTGAACCAAACCAGCCCCAGGAGCCAAGCCAAGCCGGCCCCAGGAGCAAATCAGAGTCAGTGGCAGGAGCTGAATTGTGTTGGTCGCAGGAGCCGAATTGAGCCAGCCCCAGGAACTGAGCAGACCCAGCCCCAGGAGCCAAGTGGAGCTTGACCCAGGAGCCAAGCTGAGTCACTCCCCGGAGCAGAGCTGAGCTGGCCCAAGGAGCTCTTAGAAGCAGCTCCAGGAGCTCACCCAACGGTGTCCCGGCACGGTCAGAGGGCAGGAAGGTGTGCCCCAAGGCATGCTGGGAGCAGGAGGACCCTGGGGCATGCTGGGAGCTGTAGTCCCAGGGCACAGAGCTGCCTGGCAGCCATGTTGGTGTTGGCAGCACGTTGCTGCTCCAGCCACAGCCCAGCTGAGGGGAGGGCCAGAGCCACCCATGAGGTGGGGACAGGCAAGCAAGTTGACCTACAGAAAAGGAAGGGAGGAAAGGACAGACAGACAGAGACAGAAGTGCCTGAACTGTAAAATTTGCTTGCAGTACAGAGACCGGGAGCTGTGGTGAGTCCCAGGCCCTTGGGGCCATGTTACCCCTCTTCTGCGTCCCAGTCCTTCCCAGCCCCACCCTCCCATTTCCGTGTCATTTTTTTCGCTTCCTTGTATCTCTCCTATTATTGTATTCTGCTCCCCATCCCTCTCTTCTCCAAGTCCCTTTCTCTGTCGCTCTGCCCATCCCTGTCTTTTTCTTGCTGTCCCTCTCTCTTGCTCCCTGTCCCTCTTTTTTAGTTCCTCTGTCTCTGCCCTGCAGCCCATTGCTGTTGTTTGTTTCCCTCTTTGTCCTGATCTACATCCCTCTGTTTTTCAGTCTCTCTGGCCTGTCCCCTGTCCTTTGTCTTTCTCTGCCTGTCCTTGTCTTCCCCTCTCCCCTTCCTTCTGCTTCTCTCTGTCACTCTGTCCTGCTCACTGTTGCTGTGTTTTTTCATTCTGTATCCCACTCTCCCTGTCCTCCCTCTTCATCTCTTCTCTCTCTGTCCCTCTCTGCTGCTCCCTGAGCATTCCCCCAACCCTCCTCTCTCCCTCAGCAGGGCTCCTGATACCTCTTTCTTTCTGCTTCCCTCTTGTGATGAATGAAGACACAACTCAAATCTGAGTTCAGTGATATTTATAAAAGGCAAGTAAACAGCAGAACTTCACCAACATGTCACCCGAGGCTGCCAATTTCTCAGAATATATAGAGGGTTTCATTTACCTATTCATAAGAACCCCGAGTGCACCTGTTATAAGCTGATCTCACAAATTGAGGAGAGACAGAGCCAATTTAAAATTTGAAGTATTTATTTATTTATTTAGCAAGCGGCAGCAAGCAAAACAGCGCTGGGCGGCCCGGGAGTCCCACTCCACCGACGGCGCGCACCCAATTCCCGAAAGTCACTGGTTTTATATCCTTCGTCTTCCAGTATAGGCATTTTTTTTAGTGGTGTACTCTGCGTCTGCGCGACTTGTTGCTGGGGTCTTGGGGATGAAGGCTCCTTTTCTTCCTCACATCACGAACTCCCCGTCTTCATGAGCCCCCCCCTCCTTCCCCTCCTTCCAGTCTTTTTACTATTTATAACCTGGCCTTGCGATTTAGCCTTGCTTGCATACCTTTTACAATTTACAACTTGACCTTGCGACTTAGCCTTTCTTGCACATCCTGTTCATACAGCAGAATGTTGGTTATCTTATCACATCCTATTAAGCAGTTACATTCTTATGAACCAATTTAGGTTTGATGAACAAACCATATGGAGCTTATCACAATTCCCCCCTTTCACTTTTTACCATTTTGTTCGTCAAACCGCTTAAGCTCCTGTTGACTTAAAATAGAGGTCTCTTCTGTTTCTGGTATCCCTGCCAGGGGTTCATGCTTGGCTCTCATGAGCATTAAATGAGCGGCCTCTAATCGGCTTTTTACAATTTCAACTATTTTGTTGAATATACAGGGCCCAAAAGTCAAGACCAGAATTATTAACATCAGCGGACCAGCAATTGTTGATAACAGAGTAGTCAGCCAGGGAG